>CM061229.1:117980236-118330476 GCA_030844895.1 Ambrosia x helenae | reverse complement strand
GTCTTTTGACATACATGATTCTAACCCTTATCCCATTTTTTTTATACTATATAGTTTTGAGATATTAATGCAATCCACCATTGAAGTTTAAAAGATTATAAATGGGTAAATTTTGGATGTTACAACTTTGCACTTTAACTAGAAGCCATAAATTGACCAAAACTGGGGAGCATAAGAGACTTGTGGGGGTGGGGGGGGGGGGGAATCACACAAGTCGGGACACAACTGTATTCTGACCAAAAACCATAGGGACTCAAAAGATAGTTTTACTCCCTTTTTAATATATTTAATGCAAAATTATGCCTTTGAAAAATATATTTTATTTGTCTACAAACCTTTAAACGACTTATCAAATCGTAAAACCGTCAACTTAACTTATTCAGCTTATCTTTTTTTTTTTAAAAAAAAAAAACCGTAGTTATCAGTTCAATTCAAAAATTCATCAAAACTTGCTGAATCGGACCATAAACACCTCTAGCTGTCGTAGAGCCTAACGTAACCATTAGGCTTCTTCTTCGATTTTCCTTCTTAGTTGCATCACTTAAAACTTTGAGAGAGAGAACATTCCTAACTAGATTTGTCAAAGAGGACAAATAAAAAAAACATCACCAACCAAATGATGAAAGTGACGAGTGACCTAAAGGAAAAAATGGCATTTATTTATTTTCAGCACCATTTAAACAAGGATCGTAGATTCGTAGTTCTGTTAACGGGAGGTGTGCAATGAAAAAAAAAAAGTAAAGTATAAGGGCTCGGGAAAACAATAAATCAAAAGGAGGGATATAACCTGGTGACCCTTAACCCACATAGAATCAGAGATGCAATTTACTATTTTCTTTAACTTAAAACGTAAAATAGTCATCTTATACATCCATCATCATCATACTCAGTTTTTCCATCTATAACAAAGCTAAGGTAGGGTCTGAGGAGGGTAAGATGTAGACAACCTTACCTCACCCCTAAAAATAAAGAGGCTGCTTCCCGTGAGACCCCAGCTCGATGTGGTTTGGTATCAAGCCTTGGACATAAACACATAACACTTAGCAATCGGGACAAACCCGATCGGTGCATGTACCCCTTTGTCTTTTGACATACATGATTTCTAACCCTTATCCCATTTTTTATATACTATATAGTTTTGAGATATTAATGCAATCCACCATTGAAGTTTAAAAGATTATAAATGGGTAAATTTGGATGTTACAACTTTGCACTTTAACTAGAGCCATAAATTGACCAAAACTGGGGAGCATAAGAGACTTGTGGGGGTGGGGGGGGGGGGGGGAATCACACAAGTCGGGACAAACACTTAGCAATCGGGACAAACCCGATCGGTGCATGTACCCCTTTGTCTTTTGGCTATCCACGCCACCACATGATGATGCATGATTAACCGTCCGTCATTTTTAACGTTATTTTCATGAAATTAGTAAAATAACTTTAAAACTAGGGCAACTTTACTTTTGCCCCACAAGAGCCACACATATATACATTATATGCGCACACCGAAAGTGGGAGGTAACTCATCTTATACAAATTTAACATATTTTTTAATACTCACCTATTTTAAAAACCGTCCTAAAAATCCTCTTAGCCAAAGCTTTAATAATCTATCCTTGTCCCATATATTACAAGCATCTTAAAAACAGTAAACCAAAACTTAACGCATCCTGTAACATAAGAGTATCCACATAATTAATTCCTAACACATATTTAATACTCTTAGATATCACCTCCAAAAACCGAGAATAAACAAAAGTATACCAACTTAATGAGATACTAAAATAGCTCCCAAACAAAAGTATACCAACTTAATAAGATACCAAAATAGCTTCCACCCTTATGTACAGACATGGAAATAATGGGTAGAGCATAGTCTTCTTGAGGTATCAGGTTTGATTCTTAATTTCACGGGTTTTACTAATTCTTCACCATCGTGCCTTCAGGCGGGTGAGGGGTCCAGATTTTCCTTCGAAACGGATGGATTGGTAAGTTCTAAATACCCAGCGCTACATGTAAGCGGACACTTATGGTACGTTTGGCAAGGAGCTTTTAAGAGCTTTTAGGAACTTCAAGCTTCAAATTTTAAGAAAAAGCTCATACTTAATAAAAAGCCTTGTTTGGTTGAAGAGCTGGAAGCTTTTAGGTTAGGAGAAAAAACTCTACAGTGAAAAGCTACTAGTACAAGCTTTTCAGAAAAAGCTCTACTAGCTACAAGCTTTTAATTAGTAAAATGACACAAATGCCCATTCTATTTTAAAAATAAAATAAAAACTTTCTTTACAAGCTTTTAATTATACACATTTTGGTATTTTATTAAAAGCTTCAGCTACTTTACCAAACACCAAAATATATTTAAAAAGCTTCCAGCTACCAGCTTCCAACTACCAGCTAGTTTTGCTAAACATACCCTTACGTATCTTCACCCAAGGACATATAGGGTGCCTTTGTATCAAATTGACCGTGGTGGAGTGACTTTTGTTCACCTATGTGATCAAAGGTTCAATCTCCACTTCCATCATTTATGGTTTGGTATCCGGGTGAAGATCGAATACGGGTGGCGTCGGTTTCGAATCTGACGGGTGGCGAGGTTTTACCGTGTTCTATAACACTGTCGTGCCTTCGGGCGGGTGGGGCTCGGGTTTCCGTGCATCGAGAGAAGACGGGGGCTGCTAGAGGTCGAGTAGTCAATTCTTAGGTACGACGCCCCGCAAGGGTGATTGACATACAGTTGTTCACCGATTAAAAAAAAATAAGATACCAAAAAGTCCCATCAATTTATCGTCTGATTGCCAGCTGCCAGCCAACCAACCTCCCTCAAAATCTAAAATCAACAGCCGGCTTAATAATATTCTAACCCATTGGTCAAGTTCACCTCCACTCTGCCACCATATTCAAATCTTGATCTCTTCTCTTCTCTTCTTCTTCTTCATCTAAACCAACCAGGTCAAACTCCTGTCATTGCAACTTAAATCCCCTGATCCCTCCATTATTATTATTATTATTATTATTATTATTACTACACTTCCCCTTATCCCTCCATTGGATTCATGGCAACTGGAAAAATATAAACACAAAGAGTTACCTCCGTCATGTGGAATCAATGATGATCTTACCCTCTGTGCTGGTAAGATACCTGAGTTGAAAGCTGTTATTCTTGGTGAGTCTCTTGCCTCTGAAGAGAATGATCTTGTCTTTCCTAGTCCAGGCCTTTTCTAACCAGGCTCTTCTTCTTCTCCTCAAAAGGTATCTTTTTTATTATTATTAATCTTCATAGATCTTTTGGTTATATGTTGTTTTTTTTATTTTTTTTAATGTTTTGGGTTTGAAAGTTTTGTTGAGTTTATGAATCTTGAAGTGAAAGTTTGTTGATTTTGATTTGGAGTGTTGGTTTGTAAAGGTGTATGACAATGAGGGAACATTTTGACCTAAAATAAAAGATAAAGTTTAATCTTTATTTTGATAGTTTTGATTGAATTACATAATACCAAGTGAATACTAAATCATAGGATCAGTTATGCATTTTAGTAAACTGGCATAGCAATCATTTGATACGTATCATGCGCGATATCGGACTGCATTTTGATGTATGTTTATAGATCCTTTGGTTATATGTTTGGAGCCTTTAGGAACACCTGTTTTGGAGGTCTTGGGTTCAAGTCCCACTGATAACAATATTAAAGAAATTCGTCGTACTAAACAAAATATTTCTACCATTTGCATTTGATACTTTTGGTTTCTTTTCGCCTGAGGCTGTGGAGCTACTTAGTCGAGTTGAGTCCAACAGGTCATGCATAGTAGTGTTATGGACTCAGATCTATGAACGTAGTTTTTCAAAAGACTTACTTTTGCTATCCAAAAAGGGCTTGCCAGCACAGCTTGTTGCCCGTTTGAGTGTTTGACTTCCATTTCGATGTATTAAAAAAAAAACTGATTATCTATGGTGATATGTTAGTACTTGGAGATGTATAAACGGTCGATTGAAGATCCTGCTGGCTTTTGGTCTGATATTGCATCTGAATTTATTGGAAAAGAAATGGGGTCAACAGGTATACTCCGAGAATCTTGATGTCACAAAAGGGAAGATTAGCATTGAGGTAATTAATTCTGTATTCCTTTTCTTCAAAGTTTGCATCTTTATACATATAGCCAGCCACCCATTGGGCGTAATTTTTTTATCTTTCTCAGTGGTTCAAGGGCGGTATCACCAACATCTGCTATAACTGTTTGGATGCAAATATAAAAGCTGGGAATGGAGACAAGATTGCACTTCATTGGGAAGGAAACGAGCCTGATGTTGATGGATCGTTGACTTACCGACAACTTCTTGAGAAAGTTTGCCAGGTTTTTATGTTCATTCACGACTTCGTTTACATGTGCTTGTTTTTTAGTTACTGGTGTTGTGTATTCATTGTTGCATTCTTCCTTTCTTTTGACAGCTTGCAAATTTTATGAAAGACAAGGGTGTTAAAAAGGGCGATACTGTAATTATTTACTTACCATGATCATGGAATTGCCAATCACAATGCTGGCATGTGCACGCATTGGTGCCGTTCACTCGGTACTGCTCAACAATCTCTTTACATCCTATGGATGCCATTTTTCGTCACAATTTATGAATATCTAGAAATAACTAACACTTGATTGTGTTTGATTTTCAGGTTGTTTTTGCTGGATACTCTGCAGAGTCGCTTCACCAAAGAGTTGTGGACTGCAAACCAAAGATTGTGATAACTTGTAATGCGGTTATGAGAGGAAAAAAATAATAGATCTCAAAAACATTGTTGATGCTGCGCTTTTAGAATCGTCTCAGAATGGAATATCTGTAGGTGGGAACTTGTGTCGTATACTTATCACATGCATGCGGCATACCCTATAAAAATAACATAATATATCATTTTTGTTAGTTGATGTTTACTGAATACATATGTTTACCATTGCATGACCTTACTTTCTCTCGTGTCACAAACAGATATATGCTTGACTTTTGAAAACGAATCGGCTATGAAGAAGGAAGCTACCAAGTGGCAAAAGGGAAGAGATATTTGGTGGCAGGTATTAATACTATGTCGTATTCTCATTTGATTATATGCATTAAACTTTTAGGCTTTCGGTGAATGTCTAAAAGGGTCACAATTTTCAGGATGTTGTTCCTACATACCCTACTACATGTGATGTGGAGTGGGTCGATGCCGAGGATCCCTTTTTTACTTTATACAAGTGGAAGCACCGGAAAGCCTAAGGTATGTAAGTAGCATAGAAACTAGATTGTTGTTTTTTTTATTAAGTTTTTAAAAAAACTCTGTTGGTGCGTTTGATAGGGTGTTCTGCATACTACAGGAGGATACATGATATACACTGCAACGACATTCAAATATGCATTCGACTACAAAGATTCCGATATATACTGGTAGATTTTTATTTTTAAAAAGTTAGTTTATTCCAATTTCTTCAAAAATATATGTTATACAGACATGTCAAAAATTTTTCACACTTTTCAGTAATTCAGTTACATAAACAACGTAACAAGTCTATATATTCGGAGTTCTGACATACGCATTTAACTGATAAATATTTTGTTCCGAGGTGTATTTATAAGCTTTGTTTCTTTGGAAATTATAGGTGTACAGCTGACTGTGGTTGGATTACTGGACACAGCTATGTTACTTATGGACCTCTACTTAATGGAGCAACAGTCGTACTTTATGAAGGGTAAAACAATATTATTATTTTTTTTTTGTGCATTTTCAGATGCGTTTAAGGTTAAAAATAATCTAATAAAGTAGTTTCTTTCATTTTACAATCCATTATATTAAGGACAGATTGGCAGTTCATTTTTCTGTCACTATAATTTGGTACCTATCAAGTGTTTAGAAAAAAGTTAAAAGCTTATATGTTATTTTTTTGTAATGTTATGCTACTAATATAATACTTGTACTTGCTCTGCTATTCTGCCCCATCCTGGCTGAGGAAGAGTTACGGGCGCGTAAAACAAAAAAATACGCTGATGGGGGACGGGCATACTATGTGTAATGCTTCGTAGCGGCATACGTACATGCCTATAATTTTAAAAAATTGATGTGATCGAAAAGCTTCTAAAACTTTAGATAATGGTACCCGCAGGTTCCTAATTATCCAGATTCTGGCCGCTGCTGGGAAATTGTTGATAAATACAAGGTCACAATATTCTACACTGCTCCTACTCTGGTGCGGTCTCTTATGCGTGATGGAAATGAGGCAAGCTGTTTTTATCAACTATCTATTTTCTTATATAAATTTTTATATATTTTTCAATCATAATATTTTTGCTCCATGCAGTATGTTACTCGTCATTCTCGTAAATCTTTACGGGTCCTTGGTAGTGTAGGCGAGCCGATCAACCCAAGTGCATGGAGGTTCTTCATTTTAAGTCAACTTTCTACTTTTGACGACGACGTTTAATTAATTATTGTATGTGTCTCATGAAAATATTTTGTTGACTTGACAGATGGTTTTACAACGTAGTTGGAGATTCAAGGTGTCCCATATCAGATACGTGGTGGCAAACGGAGACTGGGGGTTTCATGGTACACACTAGTTAATTATTTTTATCGTAGTTTATCATATATATGCTAATGCCACCCGTCATCATTATTGCCTCCAGATTACTCCCTTACCTGGCGCGTGGCCACAAAAACCTGGTTCTGCCACTTTCCCATTTTTTGGGGTTCAGGTAATATACCGAAAATTGCATCTGAATCACCAATTGTTTTAGACTTTATTTATAAAAAATTGTAAATGCAGCCTGTGATAGTGGACGAAAAGGGAAACGAAATTGATGGGGAGTGCAGTGGCTATCTATGTGTTAAAAGCTCATGGCCCGGGCATTTAGGACTCTTTATGGTGATCATGAAAGATACGAAACAACTTATTTCAAAGCGTTCCCAGGCTATTATTTTAGCGGTGATGGCTGCTGTAGGTAAACAACGTTTTTAAAATATCTTAGAATTCTGGTTCTTAAAAAGAGTTCAAAAGGTGGTGCAGAGTAACTCTCCAGCGACGAAGGACCTAAGTTTTATTTTTAATAGAGTAGGTTTCAAAAGGGG
The DNA here is from genome assembly GCA_030844895.1 of Ambrosia x helenae. Lineage (NCBI taxonomy): Eukaryota > Viridiplantae > Streptophyta > Magnoliopsida > Asterales > Asteraceae > Ambrosia > Ambrosia x helenae. The sequence continues at coordinate 118,323,391 of CM061229.1, read as the reverse complement.
TAGCGGCGCAACTTGTGGCCCGTTTACCCACCTCCCACTTGTAAGAGTTATTGGTAAAAGCTTAATGTTAAAATTTAAAAAAAAATTAAAAGAAATTAAAAAAAAATACTTGATGAAAATTAATTTATGTCAAATGTCAAATTATTTCAGGGACAAGGATGGATATCATTGGCTCACAGGGCGAGTTGATGATGTAATTAATGTCAGGTATCGTTAGTTCTTTACTAAGGTTACTTATCTGTTAGCACCTAAAACACTGATGTTAGACTGAAGAAGGTAAATTTAATAAAAAAAGATAAAACTAAAACGATTTAGACTGAATAAGGTAATTTAAATGGAATAAGATTAAACAGGCCTACGACTAGTCAAATCGCCAATTCAGACATGTCTAATTTGGCAATTGAATTACAAAAATTATCATACATAAAATAAGTCTTTTATAAGGGTTGCATTAAATAGTATGTGTGTCGGTATGTGGAGAGGGAAATCGTTTTCAAACTTTTGATTCAAGTTTGAATCAAAAGTTAATGAAGTTGGATGCATTTTGTAAAGGACACTTGTCATTGTAGGACAATGACAATTCTGACCTCCCATGCTTTGGTAGTTATTAGTTACATATATGCAATATCCATGAATAGATATTGCAACCAAGCTATAATTTTTATCTTTTGCTTCTCATTGCAAATTTACTTTTCACTACTGAAATTTATTAGTTTACACTATTGTAATATGTGAACAGCGGACACCGTATTGGTACTGCAGAAGTTGAATCAGCTTTAGTTTCACATCCGCAGTGTGCTGAAGCAGCCGTCGTTGGCGTTGAGCACGAGGTAGCTTTTTATGTGAACTAGAGGTGTCAGTTTTTACCAAATGGGTTATGTTTTCCCTCAAACGGGTCAAAGTAAAAAAAATGTAACAAAATGGGTCACGTTGGGGGGTTAGGGTCGGATGTCGCCCATTTTATTAAAAGAAGTCCAAAAAAGTGACTACAAGAAACCCAACTCGATCCAGTCCATTTGACCATTTCAACCTATATACTAAATAATTTACCGTTTTGACTTGCCACCCAACCAGTCATCTTGTTTTGCATGTTATTTACATGTGGGAAATTGATGCAGTAATCGTCATCTGTTTTGTCTTGTTAGGTCAAAGGGCAAGGAATATACGCATTCGTTACTCTGGTGGAGGGTGTTCCATACAGTGAAGATCTTCGCAAAAGCCTTGTGCTTGTGGTTCGAAACCAAGTAAGTTTTTATTTATTTTGTTTTTTATAAAAGTCAAAATCTTTTTACTCGTCTTATCATAAATATACCATGCTAACCTCTTGAAAAAGAACCGCGGTTATCATTATGTCTGCTTAGTGTTCAAATATAACACAAAGATTATGCATCTACAACTATATATTGAATCTGCATTGTTTATTTGCATATCAGATCGGAGCATTCGCAGCACCTGACAGAATTCATTGGGCACCAAGTCTTCCAAAGACAAGAAGCGGAAAGATAATGAGGAGAATTTTGAGGAAAATAGCCTCTAGACAGCTAGATGAGCTTGGTGATATAAGCACATTAGCAGATCCAAGCGTCGTTGATCAGCTTATCAGTCTTGCTGATTCCTAAATCTCGGGCTTTTTGTTTGTGACTTCAATATAAACCAACATGTTTAGTCATATCTTTTTCCCCATACATTATAAAACATATTCAAGAAATGTGTGCCAATAATAGAAATTTTCTATCATACTAACATGACCCTTATTAGAGTGCGAACATGAGCATATATACTTCGTCGTTTACTTCAATTTTCTTTCCCCTTTAGTAACTGAATGCATTGTAAAATCTGTTGTTGCGACAACGAAAACTGAATCAGATCTTGTTAGTTTCAGATTACTGCATTCCAAAGGAGTTCTATAAATATAATTCACATGATACATTAGTAAAACTGTATAAGCAGTTACAAATGCCACAAGTATACTTAATTAACTATATTCAAAGTCTGGGTTTGATAAAATTTTAAGAACAGAAAAGTGTGACGTGGCTGCCAGCTGGCACTCCCATGTTTAAGGATTGCCCTCCTCCTGTCTTGCCTTAAGTATTAGCTCTTCCGTGGTCGTGCCAATGATCTCATTTGCGCGTTTAAGGCCAGTACAGCAATACCTTCCTATTTGATCCTAAATTAAGAAACAAAAAAAGTTACTATCGTTTTTCGTCCCATAACTTTAGTATTTAAAAAACACAAAAATGTATATTCAGTCGCGCTTATTACAAAACCAGTTTTAAGTAAATAACCGGATAAAAACTTGTACGTAACGCCTTATGAAGTAAAATTTGTTTTTATCTGACCTTAGAAATGATGCCCAGTTTTTCTAATTTACTGACTGCATCATCCACATCAAAGTTGCATCTCTCACCAAACTCTTCCTTTAGCAGTTCCTCACATTTTTTGTCCAGTTCCTATAATGCATAATTACAATAATATAAGTAAGCATATTTAGTGTTAATTTATGATAAATTCATACACATGGATATATTTATGCATATTAACTACTACCTTTAAAGTTGCTTTCCCCTGCTCCATTAGTATAAAGAAAGAAATGATGACCTCCTTTACCTGAATATGATTAAGTTAGCCTAATTAATAACTGCATGATTTAAAATTGCAATTATATATAAATATATAGGGGAGGAATAAATGAAAACCTTCTTGAGTTGAGAAAATCTTTGAAAACCCATGTAAAAAACCAATATTTTTTTTTGAAAAAAATAACCAATGTAAAATACATGTTTTTAAACATTTTGGGCAAAAAAAATAACAAAAGCGCCGATGGGATTTTTTTTAAAAAAATAAACAAAGTTGCTAAAAAACATATGTTTTCAGCTACTTGCCTATGTTTTCAGCAACTTTGTTTATTTTTTTTTTAAAAATCTCACCGGCGCTTTTTTTTTTGGTCCAAAACGCTTACAAACATGTATCTTACATTTGTTATTTTTTTTCAAAGAAAAATAATGTTTTTTACATGGGTTTTCGAATATATACATGCTTACTTCTTGTTGAATGACATCATCACACAAATGAAGAAGAGTGCCTTTTCCGCTATCCATTTGTTTGTCATACATGAACTGAGTGATTAAGTTCCGATATGTATCCATGTTTGCCTGAAACCTACATGCTCAGATTGTTTGTCACCTAAACCATTAACAAAATGAACTAGCATTTGTAACTATGCTTGTATCTGTATCTGTCTATCCGAACACTCACGTAAAGTAAACTTTCGCCAGGTAACCAATGACTGTAGAGACAACTGCAATGATGACCCAAAAGTCCGCTTTAGGGGTCTCAATCGAACCAGTAGCAGCTGCCTGCAGCAAAACTATAAACACTTCAAAGAAAAAAAAACTGAAGTAAATGAATAACTTCATGGACGAGTAGCGACTGACTAACCAAGCCGAATATGGCAGTCATAAGAAATTTCACCCAATCCATAGGGGTCAAACTCGGATTTTTCTTCTCGGGCTGTTTAAAAGAAGCTTATCAATATCAATGGTCAAACTAGAAAAAGTCAAATCAAAGAGACAAATAGAAAAAACTTACCAAAACTATTTCCATATCTGCCATTGGGATTTGTTTTAAATGTTTCACATAGATTCCTCTCTCTTTTTTTGTCTTGCTTCCTGCTAGCCTGTGTATCATCTTAAACTATGCAGTAAATACCATATGTTTATTATATTATGAATATAGTCATATACTGATATGAATCATACCTGTAAACAACAATTATCCTATCAAATGTAGGTTCTTGGATGGTAATCTTACTAGCCAAATTCTGTAAACTGGTAGAATCACGCGTCAGTTATCGGTTATTTTTAGCAAATGTTTGAATGTCTAACTGGCAACAACAGAAAGACTTTAGTGTACAACCTTAAGTCCATTTTTTCAATTCGGATTCGCTCAACGTATGTTTCATCCCGAAATTCTTCCTCTGTGATTTCGTCCTCTATCTTAGGCGGTGCAACCCTGGTTTTCTTAGGAAAAAAGTTTTCTAGTCTGCAACCGCAATAACAGCAAGCCTTTTTATTTACTTAGAGGTTAAACTGTAAGTAAATAAGTATAGTTTGTTATAAAACTTACTTGGTTACTCTCATGATCCATCCCCATATGCGCGCAATGATCATGTCCACCTTCTCCATTATGAAGTAATCAGTTGTGCGATCGATTCCAATGCCACGTCTAAAAATTACATACTGCAACATAATAAACAAAAAGACATGTTTGTTATTTAAATGTATGTGACATGTTTGCTAAATAGAATATATCGTATACTGGCGAAAAGCGTTGACCATAAGTCAATGTTGCAAAGCTAGAATACCTTGTCTGCAAAGTCAGGAAGGTTTTCATGTGGATGCTCCTTAAAGTACCTCTTTAATAAGTTCTTATCAAGCTAAAGTAAAAAACAGATTAAATATTAATAAAGCATAATTAACTTATAAACAACGAAAGTGAAAGGCATGCCTTTGATTCGTCGACTGAGATAGGAAGATTGAGAAGATATTGGCCTGATTGTGCAACTGCAATCTCCTCATTAGTAGTAATCTTGAAATTGCTCTTTTCCAGTACCTGCAAATCGCAATGACATGAAACATTTAACGTTTGTATGTAAGAACGACGCGTGAATGGGTACAGTACCTTAAACATATAGCTTAAGAAGTTCTGTTCAAGATTATCAATCTCTTGTGAGGATAACTTCTGCTGCTCTAGTTTCTGAGCCCCATAGACGGGATCAAATAGCGCGTATAGTTGCTGCAAATAATGAAATTAGAAACATGTTGGCACCAGAAGATGATTGATTGTTATTTGGAAAAGATGAATAGAAGGTAAGTTCAAAGTACCATAAGATCTTCAAACTGAAGAAAATACCATGCTCGAATCATGTACTCGATTCTCTTGCAGAGCTTCAAGAAGTCTGCCCTGTCAGCATGCTGTTCTGCAAAGGATAAACAACACTCCATTATGGTAAAACATGTAATAACTTTCATATTGAAGTATTTCGACGGGCACGCAAAATTTCAATCGGATAATTCAGAAAAATCAAAAGGGAGATGAAGGTTTTCGTTTTATAGTTTGCGAATCACCAAAACGTTTTGTTGAAACGACGCAATACTTTATGAAACAGCCTGTCAGTTTAACATTAACAATGGTTGGCGGTTTAGGTTGTAACTTAGTTATTATTATACTATTGTTCACCATGGTAGTAACAACCCATATTGCCACTTATAACCGCTTTTGCATTAATCTCCACCGTTGGATCAAAACGGTTATGCCTGAGATTAAATTCTGACCATAATAATTAGATAGTTTTCCTCCAAATTTGGCGGTTTCTTTTTTCATAGAGAAGTTACTATGTCTCCCTACATTAGTGGAGCATGACTCCTAAAATCAGGGACATGGGTAGAAAGTTGCTTACTCCTATATAATGTACTGAGTTTGATTTGCTTAAAATGAATGCATCACCCACCCTCTGATCGTTCTTCTCTGTCTACCACCATTGGCAGGGTAATATCCGGAGGGCTCATGGCAGAAGTTGATGTTTTTACCATTGAAGCAACCGTGATTTTACAGCCATGGTGTTCTACCATTGAAGCAACCGGGTTGGGTCTCAATTTTGGAATAAAAAACCTCTTTGTAAACTGCCTACACCATAATCACTATGCCTTTATATACGATTTCGGCAGCCAATTGGTATGTATATCTAATTTTCCCCAATTTTCTATATGATTATTGTTAGTCATCCATGTTAATTTGTTTGATTTGGATTCGTTTGATTTTCCCAAGATCAGCGTTTCCGTTCATCTGCCTTCCTTTGCTTTATCTCAACCTTTTTTTTTTCTCATGGCTAATTATTTGAAGGTTCAATCTAACACCTAACGCCAATACTTAATGTGAATTCGGATTCTAGGGTTCATATTAGGTCAGATTTTCTCAGCCGTCGCTACGACCTTACTTCTCCACGTCTTCTCCCGCCCTGGCCCAACTTTTATCATTATTACAAGAATTTTTATTTGATTTTGTTTAGCTTTTTTTTTTTATAGGTTTTGCCTTTTGATTTAATGAAAATTTAAACCTTTATTGTTTTAATCATTTGCTTATGTGAGTGTGTTAAAATTTATAAAAGCATGATGAAATCGAAAGAAAATATGTGACATGATAACGCGGTTACAACGAAAACACAGTTGCAGTGTGCGATTTAAAATTTGGTGTCTCGATTCAAAATCGAAACCGAACCAAATTAGAATTCGAGTTTTTTGGTTCGTCTTTACCATCTTTGAATTCGGTTTGATTTGATTTTCAGTTTCGACTAAAAAACGTATTAAAAATGAGAAAACCAAACCGAGGAAGAACAATTAAGTGAAACCCGAACGGATGAAGAGCTTTAGTTCAACTCTGAACAAGAAAACTTCTCTTATTCAGCATATTCTTGAAGATTTTCATATTGTTAGAAAATTCTTGACGCTTAGAAGAATTGTGCATTGAACTCGGCCAAAAAAAATGTAATGTGCTACTTTTTAAATTGTCAAGTTTTTACGTATCGATACTCATGGTGTTTGAGGGAATATATATATTATTCCATAGTTAACTGAGTTTGGTGAACGTTACAGCCAACACTCCCTGCAGAAGGAAGAACACCACCTAGGATAAGAAATGTTGGGTGCATGACACGTATAGCAAACAAACTTATTGAACAAGGGGCCAAGAATAGCTTCATACAATCGTATTTCCAGGTTTTTCCATGCCTTTTCAATTCTTTAATTTTGTATTTTGAATAATTTCTAACATTTCGCCACTACATGGTTGCTTTAGTTTAAAATGCTTACTTTCTGACAAGGTGATAGTGAAACTGTGAATGGGTAGAGTGGCATACAGATTTACGCGACTAAACGCAACACACTTGAGAATGTCTACTAGTGGGCATGGCGCATGCGGGTGTTTGGCACCTCTTATCAAGCGTCAATGGTGCAATCTATACCAAGACTGTAGTTTCAACAGGTGTTTAGTATTCGAGAAGTTGTATTTTGCATTTATTTTACATTTTTGTTGTCTTTGTTTCATGCATTTGAAATTCAAGCCTATATAATCCTTGGAAATTTCGTGATTATACACAATGAAACAACGATGTTAAATTGCGCCAACTAAATAACAAAATTTGAGTTAACATGTATGGGAATTAACCGACTTCGTGCTTACTAATCCCAATTAGATAAGACGTTATCAAAATCTTCATTGTGCACAGTTTGAATGTTCAAATTTTCAGGAACCCGTCCCAACGGATGGGTACCCTGCTAGTTGTGATTATTTGCTTCTATCAATAGTAACTTAGGTACTGTCCACGGTTGGGTTATATTAGGACTAACACAAGTTATTATTGATGAGTGAGCTCCTAAGCCAGCCCAGGGCTCAACCCCATGAACCTCACCAGGGGGCAAACAAGAGTGCACTTGCACCTGCTAGCATGTAATGAAAGTTATTCGAATCGTTTATTTGATGGAACTACAAAGACCATTTAGTACAATAGATCATGAAAATACATATCCACAAAATCATGTACGAAATTGTAAAAACATGAAGACCCTGGATTTGGAATGTGGAATAACATAAAGAGAGGTTATTCATGATCATATTCATATAATTGCAACATCTACATGATTTGATTAAAACCATTCATGCATACGTAAATATTATTAAAATTAAACCATGCATGCATTTGCCAGTTATGAAATGAAATGATATTTTAGAAAAAAAAAAATAAAAAAAATTGATGAGGTTGATTACCAATGAGGTTGGCCAAACCCATGATGAGCCTAGGCTTCAAAACAGGAATAACGGCTTCGCCTTCCAATCGAATGACTTCTCTGTCGTGTTGGTATTTGGTGAGAGTCGCCATCGAATTGGTTTGGTTTGATCATGAAATGAATTGAAGAGATGAAGTTAGTGAAATAACCATGAAACGTAAAAGGAAGAGGTTGAAACGAAGCCAGGCTTAAATAATGGCGAACTAAATGCATGATATAAGTTTTGTAGTAAAATATAAATGCTTTATTGATGCTACAACCAAATCATAAATGTAACCAAATTTACATGCATGTGTTATTACTTGTTTTAAGGTAATTAAGTGGTGGAGTGGCTTTTGTTTCACCTATATGATCAAAGGTTCGATCCCCACCTCCATTATTTATGGTTTGGTATCCGGTTGAAGATCGAATACGGGTGGCGCCGGTTCGAATCTAACGGGCGGCGAGGTTTTACCGAGTTCTATAACACTGTCGTGCTTTTGAGCGGGTGGGGCTCGGGTTTCCGCGCATCGAGAGAAGGCGGAGGCTGCTGGAGGGGGTTGTTCAAGGGGAACACCACGCCCCTAGTGCGGGAAATCATATTTGCTTTGTTAGTTTTTTTTTTTATATTTTAAAAAGAATTTATAAATGAGATTGGAAAAGATTAGAATTCGCGATGCATTCATCTAAAAAAATCATATTTGCTTTGTTAGTTTATAATGAAATTTGAATGATGTGATGCCGTCGTGGGGAGGGGGTTGTTCAAGGGGAACACCACGCCCCTAGTGCGGGAGAGAAGGGGAGTGGGATAAAGGCTTATTCATCATGCGAAATGAAGAATTTGAAGGGCTAAGGTGTTACTCTCTTTGAGGTCAAGGGTTCAAGTCTCATCAAAGGCGGATCGATGTAAAAAAAATTGTTTAAAAAAAAGAAGAAAAATATTTTGAGGAGGTGCAGGACAAAAGTCTAACTTGGAAGTGGGGGATGGAGGGAAACACCATGCCAAACAAGACACAGAATTCACATTCAAACAACACATATAATTCATATTCAGTTCCATTGAATAAAAAAGTATTTATATTCAAAAAAGCCTTGAAAATAACACCATTTCATGCTTCAAAATGTGCAATATATTTCTTTTGATATCAAATTTTGGAGAAAATCATCTCTCTTATATTTTAATAATAAATTTATGAAATAACCACATCAATACAATAGTTGGAAGGGAATGTCATACACAAAAGTGGCATGGCACCTGCAATTTTATGCATCCATTTATCTATAACATAACCCTTTTACCTGCCTTGATCAAAATTGAAGAATTAAAACAATTAAACAAATAAAAGAAGCATTCCAACCCTGCAAAAACATCAGATATACTGACTATGTCCTTTCCATATATCCTTCTATATCTCTATTGGTTTCCAATTTCTACCATCTAAAAAGTAAAAACTACATCCTAATGACCTAATCTTTATCATTCCGCCTCACATATTCATCCATCCTAACTCACCTTCATTGCCACTCATGTAGTTAAAACCCGACCCTCTACCGTTGGCGGTTGCAGGCAAAATTGGTTCACGCCCCACCCCAACATAGTTCCCCGACTGAATAAACTCTGTTGAACCGTAGTGAACACCTGAACGCAACCCGGATAAGACACTAAATAGACTCTCATCCACAACCTGACTACCATTCCCTATGTCATGGTTCGGTACCACACCGTCAACCCATCCGTTACGGGCCACCACATCCTCAGAAAACCAGTTTTGACTTGGACTATGATGATGGGACGGTGCTGACATATCCAGGTTAACAACACCGTTCCCTGTCCAATCTTGAACCTGATTGAGTGGCAACAAGTGTTCTTGCCTTGGAAACAAGAAACGGTCCCCACCATCTGCAAATATGTTTTCATGCCTTGGATACAACGGTAATGATGAGCTTAAATTTCTGGGAAACTGACCGGTTCCTAGATAATGAGAATTCCCAGGATCTTTAAAAAGCGAATGCAATTGTAAGTCATTACGGTCTGGATTAACATAAGGATTATAAAAAGAATCTCCAACATCAGATCGTCTGTGGAGAAAACTTGATTGGCTGATAGAAGAATAATCTTGGTTTCCAGATACAGGTAGATGATAGTACGCATTTTGTAGGCTAACCGCCGGCCATATTTCAGTGGTGCTAGAGGGCGTTGGAAACTGTTCACCCACAGGAGCATTTGCATGATCGATATTTTCAGGATATTCAACTAAACTAGAAGGGAAAGCCTCTGATCCTGTTATAGCATCATATTTGGTGTTTATAGCCATGTGATAGAAGTCTTGGGTGTTGTCATGTATGGAAACTTGCGGCAGATGCTGATTGTGATCAGAGACTTCACTCGACTCGTTTGTGATTCCATGATTTTCTGTGTTAAGATCTGATTCTGACTGAAAAATTGGTTCACCATCTTGTTCCATGATCTCCTGCACACAACAATATAATACTATAAACCCAAAATTCAAAAAACAATAACATTTCTTCGAGTATATACGGTGACAACAGTGACCCGCTTACTTATGAATGGGTCGATTTGGTTCTGTATCTCAGACAGGTCAAAAGGTTAGAATTAAAAAAGAAAGCTCAAAGGATAAGGGGTCAACATGTCGAAAATCACCCAAAGTCTACTTTAAATGCATACAATCTTATAAATCGTTTTTTTTTCCAGAGATTTAGACTAATGTCATATAAATCTTGTTTGTTTAAAGACGTCATTTTTTTCATGATTAAATCTGTGGACTTCTAAACCTAATGAAAAGGTCTTTTTTAAAAGTTTAGGGGCTTGATGATGTAAAGGGAACATTTTCATTACTTTTGAAAAAGTTGAATGATTTATTCATGCGCCTATTTGTTAATAGTAAAATCCAGGAACTTCATCGCCAAGTTTTAATAGCAAACATATTTAATAATGAGAAAATATAGGGACTCAAGTACAGATTCCGTGGAAGTCCAAAGGGTTTTTAGACAGTTGCTCTTAATTATGCATTTGCTTTTTTTAAAGATCAAATCATCGGACAAAAAAAAAAGTCAAACTACCAAAGTTGACCTAAACTCATTTTGACTTATTACCCAAAGCCCACCCATCCTGCCACCTCTAATATAAATGGAAGTTGGATTGTGCTTAGAAATTAGCAAACCTCTGGTGCAGTTGGAAGTACATCAACATGTTGCTCATCATTTGATTGCTCTTGCTCTTCATCCTGATCAATGACGATGACCTCATCATCCCAATTATTATACAAATTCAAAACTGGTTCATCACTTGGCTTCCATTTATCTTCCATTTCTTTCCTCAAAGATGCTCCTAATTGTCGCTTTGCAGATCGCCAAACATTCCAGTTCTCAAACCCTGCAAGGAGATCTTTCTTTGCCAGATGCAACCTTTTTTCAAAAAATAAAGAACAAGAGAATCTTAGCAAGACGACAAACATGATGCATATGAAGGAACTTTATAGCACAATTACAAACCAATATTCATGCAGCTTCTGTCTCTCTTCTTCCTCAAACACTTCATATGGTTGAACACAAAAACTATCAAGATTACCTAACACATTATTAAGTGATCTTGGCTGGATGCTGGCTTTAGATTGTTTCATACTGCTTTTAAACTGTTCATGTTGCTCCTTGCTAACCTGATAAATTAATGAGAATTTCTGTTTTTCGTAACCACAATTCAACCAAAAAATTTAAATGATTCAAAATATAATAAACACCTTGATATAAGACATATATTTGGCATCATCACCACACTCGGTATTGAGCTTGCGTAATTTATTTTCTTTCTTAGGTCTTGCTACCGATCTCCCACCCGAAGATTCATAACATCTGTTCTTCAAATCTGTTCTCGAGGCCCTGACAAGAAAAAAATAAACCACACTATTAATTTCTGCACAGCTAGCACGAGTACACATAATTACATAAACTATTAAACAAGTGCATGATTACCTTGTTAATGTTTCTCCATAGCTGACTGATAGATTTGGGCTTTCACTATTGTATAATTTATCATCAGTGTCCCATGAACGCGAGCCAGACGTTGCACCTAGATCATGTCGAGGACCATATTGTACATTGTTCTCATGTGAGGGCTCACTTTTGTGAAAATCTCTTCTGGGCCTGTCAAAAGATGGATCATATATCTGTAAATGAAATTAAAATAGCAATGATGCTACAAAAGCTTCCAAAATGTAATCAAAAGTAGAAGAAGAGATACCTAACCTTGGCATAATTTGCATAAAATTTTCTGGATTCATGCAGCTTGCCCATTTTTCCTTCCACAACTGCAGACTCCCTATCATTCTGCCAACAACAGAATATGACTAAATGCAAAAATGGGAAGAAAAGTTAACTTATATACTGTAATATATAAAGACCTACTTAGTATGGTAATCATTCAATTCTGAGTAATATGCTATTTTGTTAGTCTTGTTACACTGTTCTTGACGGAGAACGGCATCAGGATGATAATCGCCTGAACAAACTGAAGCACCCCTACACATGAATATCACAAATAACTTCACCAACTGAAAATTTGCAATAAAAAAATTAATCCATTAAAATCCAAATCATGTATAATAAAACACACTACTAAAGTTATAGCCAACTTGAATTTTTATACAAGTAAAATAATAGTGAACTTAAAGTTATCCCGTGACTATTTCTTGATGCAAATCTAAGTCTATTTTCTCTATTAACTTAAGCATGTGTTTCATACATGACTAATGATTAAGGTTATTATTGTTTTTTTTTTTCACATATATTAGTTAACTAAGAAGCATAGAGAAAAAGGATCCGATTCCATTAACTCCACTTTAGAATACCGGCCAACAGACAAATCTGTGAATTATCATCAGCGGCCCATGACTGAGTGCTAGAATTTACCAATTTAGGAATGGATTTCCAAAGTAGAAATTATTCCCAGCTAACAGTTCATGAACAATTCTATGTGGGTCAACTCCTTTAGGAAGAAACTGGATAAGAAACTCCTTTTCTTGAACAGTCAAATGAGTTTGCCATACCTACAACAAATGCCCAAAAATAAACATAACATCCAAGAAAAAACTCACAAACAAACTAAATCATCCCTTATTCGTATAGTTGGCATTTCAGCACATTTACTTATGGAAGGGTCAATTCAGGTTATGTAATAACATCTCTAAAACGTATAATAATAAATAGCTTAAAACTTAAAAGAAAAACGGGTCGAATGTCACCACATCTATTTCTTAATAAAATAGATCATTGTTGAGATCATATAATACTATACTCAAACTTTACATACTTAACTCTTGAGAGAGAATAAAAAATTGTTAGGCCAAAAACCACTTTGACCCATTATTAAACCTGGACGTTTTGCCAACTCTTCAGTGTGTCTAGAGTTACCTCGTAAGATAGCAAACCGGTTAAGTTCTTGAGTTCAAACAATTCAGTTGGAGCTGTAAAGACATCACCAAGGACGCTTTGGTAATTTTCAACAAGAGGAGAAAACAGAGTCAGCTCTCTGCATGCAATACTTATCTGCTCCTTCTTAGAAACAACACATTCCTTCTTATCATTCCATTCGAGGGATATCCTTGACTTCGTATTTGACCCATAATGAGAAAATTTCTTCCTCTTCACTTTCTGCATTTCCCAATATGTGTGATTACTATGAACGGCATTGCTTCCTTTATAACGCACGTTCAGCTGATCTGCGGCCATTCAAACACGCAATCCAAAACAAAAGCGTACAAGTTTACGGAAGGTTGTTGTATCAATCTCCAGCCACCTATATGTTTCTTCCATGATAAAACTTAAATAAACTAGAATAAGAAAATTTGTCTTATCCATAGTCGTCAATAACCAATAGCGTATGATAGCGACAAGCTGTGCCTATACGCTACGTAGCGATAGCGATGAAATAGTGGGCACTATTTCATGTTTAGCGATCCAGCAGAAGAAAATTTTAAAAATCTTTTTCATGTATATTTATTAAAAATCATATATGGAATAAATACACTTCTTACTCAATTCTGAAACAAAAAACCCAAAATACGGTTCTTTTTTTCAATCTCTATCTATATTGATCAAAAAGAAAAAAAAAACTTAAATCCGCTATTTTCACGCTATTTAGGCGCTGAACATCATATAGTGGGATACTCCCGCTTTGCTACGCTATTTGCTATAGCGAGCACTATGCTTGCCCTTAACAACTATGGTCTTATACTCTTATCATCTATACAATTAGTAACCCTCATGACATGATCTAATAAGACCAATAATAACATCAGCTTCTTTGCAAATAAACTTGTTTTCATGTAATCATATCTTCTACAACATTTATCTACACGCCGACCTTCAAATTACCAATGTAGCACAACAACAGGTGCCTTTCGTTCACAACGAATGCAAAAAAGGTTTAGCCGATTACATATACAAATAATCCATATATTTTTCTTGAACGGCATATACGGTTAAAATTTTAAACCTCATATTCCTAAAACACCTATTTGTGAATGTTTTCACATCTAAACAAACATGTAAAACAAGCATTCACAAATAACTTACAGAGCAAGAATATGTTAGTCTTTAGCAGAGCAGAACAAGCAACTCTAAAATCCATTTATTAATGTTAAAAACTATTATTAAATTAAAATTAAGTAGCATAAAATGTACAGGTAATCAATTAACCAAAGGATAGCGTGCAATCATTAATTAAAAACAGTATAATGAAACAGTAATAAGAATATGTTTATACCTAGTGATTAATCCAAAGCAAGGAATTAAAACTTCAACCTCATTGCATAAGGAAACAGTATACGTAATATGAGAAGCAAACCCTAGAAAGAGGGATTGATGATGAAAACAGAGAATTAAGGTATATAAAAAATAAGTGTGTTGGTTTAGGGTGTGAATTTGGAGTGAATATAATATGTATATGTGTGTATTTATAGGGAATGAAGCAGGAAATAATAAGAAGAGGAAGATAAGAGTAATGAATCAATCAATGGGTGTTGTGTTATCTTGTTTCGTCACTGACTGAATGAATGTAGAGGTTAGATTATGTACGAATCAAATCTGTAACATATCATAAAGTATTAGAATATTTGGTTTTTTAAACGTCTTATATTTTACATCAATCATCACATAGGGTGATCGATTGGTGAAGTGACTACCTAAGTTTGATTCCACAGGCTGCATTTGAGGGACACAAGGCAATGATGGTGAGCCTTGTGGTCCTATTGATGCAAGTTCAATTCTGAGCTGACCCGGTTTTCACCCGGCTGTTACTCCAGCGAGGTTAAACTCATGTGGAGGCAGGTAGGTTTCCGGGCGGACACCGAAGCCCCCACCGTGCCAGCGTGGACCCGGTTCAGACAACATAATCTAGGTGTGTGGAAAGGGTTAGAGCTTGCCGATTAGGGGGTGTGGTGAACTTCTGCCAGTTCCGCTTTGAAGAAAGTCACTGTCCAAAAAAAAAACATAGGGTGTTCGAAAGACCAAAAACTAAATTATATTCGTAACTTGAAAAAGGCTGAATTGAATTGTTAATTTGGTTTTTGGTTCGCATATCGGTTTCAAATATCTGGGTTATTTGGATAATTGAACCGAATAAATCGATTAAATTGGTTGAATTCGGTTCGATTATACACGTTTTGAATTTGAAACAATTCGTTTTCAGTTATACAAGCTAACGAATCTTGAACGCCCTATAGTTATGTTATATATTACTGGCTTGTATTTGCATTTGGGAATGAAATGTCTATTTGGTTTGAGAAATATACATTTTATATCATCACGCTTCCGCTTAATAGGTGAAAATTAACTTAATTTTGTCTTGAATCTTAAAACAAAGACATAAGAATGTAAGAAACAAAAAAATAGATGAAAAAAATATGATATGAATTAAAAAATAAAAAAGAATAAGGATAAAAGGGAAGCGGGCTAAAGCAAGTCCAACCAATAAAAAACAGCGATGGCGGTAGCGAAGCTGCTTCTCCCATCTCTCAATCCTCCATCCAAATTATCAATCACTACACCATCTCCTTCTCTCCATCACCCTCGACAACAACAACAACCATGTGGGTTAAAGAAGATGAAGAAGAACAAACGACAGTTAATATCTGCATCGCTTCACGAGACTGCATCAGTCGTCGTTCAGAGTCCTCTGTTTGTACTTGCAGATGCTGCAGTTGGGTATTCCACTGCTAGCTACTACACCTCTCTTGGTTTGTTTGTCATCTCTGTACCGGGTCTTTGGTCACTTATTAAGCGTTCAGTCAAATCCAAGGTTCTTTTCTCTACCGCTAACTCACTCAGTTGATCAAATTGCATAAAAAAACATTAAAGTTACATCACATGTTAAATTTGAACAAAATTGTGATCTATTTTTAGAACATTTTGGAACCGGTATGTCCAGTTTATAATCAACATGCTTTCGTGCCCTTTACCTTCGATACTTTTGGCTCGGCTGTTCATTGATAGAGTGCAAAGGTCGTACACACCAATTTCTCGACCTCTAGGGACCAAGGGTTTGTTTTAGTAGGATAGGTTTTGCTATTTAAAAGGGGGTTGCGGCGCAACTTGTTGCTCGTTTGCTTGTCATCCTGCTGTAAATTTGCCTTTTTTGTTATGGAATATAATATAATGATTATATGTTAGGGTGGGCGGGGCGATCCACTGAAATATTTTTAACTTTACTGATTTACACCAATCCTACACTGCCACATCACTTCATTGAAACACACTTTTGGAGGCAGTACTACCTTGAACCACCCAACCTATAAAAAAAACAAAAAACCCCACTCTCAACACATTCGTGATATAACACCCGTGCTGGTAGTGTCACCCGGGGCAGTATCAGCATGGTTTGCTTGTTGGTAGTGCCCCGCCTCCTCTTATAACTGGATCATTATTCCAAGTGTGCATCAAAAAAATCCGATGTAACCAGTTTCTACTGAGTTTCAAACTGTTGTTTCAAAATGGACTAGCGGCGGAGCTTGTTGCTTGTATGCCTTCTATTTCGATGTATTATATTATTAATATGTAGTTTCGATTACTGTAGAAAGGATTTGCCAATTATTTAAAAAAAATCACAATTTTATTCAAAAGTTTCGATTATATAACATAATTTCATATTCCTAAAATAGAGAAAATAAAATAATAACCAACAAATGGATGTTTCCAAGTTCAGACAGTTAAAACCGAACTGTGGACCGGAAAGCTAGCAGAACCGACCGACACTCTTCAGTGTGGTTTATGAATACCCCTAATGAAATGACTTGTTTCAGGTTGTAAAGAAGACATTCGTGGAAGAAGAAATCGAAGGAAAGAAGAAGACGCCTAACCAGGTCGCTGGAGAAATCCTCTCATTCTTCACGCGTAACAACTTCTCGGTGGTGGACCGAGGAGAGACTATCACGTAAGTCCATCACCATAAAACAATAACACGAGTAATTCCCAGTTCCAGTTTTACTGAATGTAACTTGCAACAGCTTCGAAGGTGTGATGATTCCAAGTAGAGGCCAAGCAGCACTCCTGACGTTCTGCACGTGTATCAGCTTGGCTAGTGTAGCCCTCGTGCTCACCATCACAGTCCCAGACTTCGGCAACAACTGGTTTGGCCTCACCATTTTGAGTCCACTCGCGTAAGTTTTGTTTCATATGTGAATTAATATGTTTGTGCATGAAAGTTGAAAAGAGCTGAAATGGAGGTTTGAAACAGTGGGGCGTATTACTGGAAGCGAGCGTCAAGAAAAGAGCAGATCAAGGTGAGGATGATGATGGCGGAAGATGGGACGTTGTCGGAAATAATTGTTCAAGGGGATGACCAACAGGTTGATCAGATGAGAAAGGAGTTGAAGCTGAGTGAGAAAGGCATGGTTTATGTTAAAGGCATATTTGAGAGATGAGTAATGAGATGAGATGAGATTATACCCTTTATTCTTTGTGCCAATGGTCAATTCCTTTTGTATTACTACATTACAATATCAAATTAATTGGCTTGGTAGTTAATAGGATAAAAAGCTAATTTGCCTATTTAAAGTTGAATATAATCATACTCGTTAAGTGTAATTAGTTACTCGGTACTCCGGTGAGAGAATATGTAGTTGGTAAATGTCATACTTTCTGTAGGATTTAGGTGTGTTGGATTTGTATATAATGTGTGGCAATGTGACTTTTGACCTGTATGGTAGAATGTGGATCATTCGGACCAGAATTGGTGCTAGACATGTTCAAATGGCGTTGGTTCGAATAGTGTGTGTGCCAGGCTCGATTTGTCCATTAAAATTATCAAATAAATTTAACTTCCGCACATTCAAAAGGCGAAGCTGCGTTTAGTCCCTCATGAATTACTTGAGATCAGCTTGCTATAAGCTTGAACAAAGCCGAACGTATGCAAGTCTGAGCCTATTTTGGAGTGTGTTTGACAATTGATATCAAACCCAAACTTCACACACCAAGTCTGATTAGGTTTGTAAAGTAGGATTTAAACCAAGCCAAGCTCAAGTTTAAAATATTTCTCACAACAGATATCAAGCCTTAAAACATAACTCTAAATGAATCAAACCAAAGACTGGCTTGACACTGCCTTGACTGGCTCGTTTACACCTGTATAATTTATAACTTAGATAGCGTTAAGATCTAGTTGCCACATAAAACATCTTCTATTGACACTTAAAACAATTACTTAATCAAAGAGTTAAAAACACAAATCCAAATATCTTCTCAAGATTGTCTAAATATCATCATCATCATTTCAAATGAAGCAACAAGTCTTATTCACGCAAAACATGAAATGGTTACTCCCATCTTACAAAAACATATAAACTAAACATGGCCAAAGTACTGACCTTTTGGCCTGAAAATTAAATACGCCCAACGTCCTTTAGAATTTTTAAAACTCATCCAATCAGCAACTTGTTCTCATCCATGAAAGTGTAAGTTGGGACCTCCAAATTATAGGGTGCAGGGCCCTTCCGAATTCTGCCAGAAATGTCGTAATGAGAACCATGGCATGGGCAAAACCACCCACCAAAATCACCAGCATTTGGTAATGGGATGCAACCCAGATGGGTGCACACGCCAACAACAATCAGCCATTCGGGGTTCTTCACTCGAGCCGCATCCTCTTGAGGGTCCCGGAGAGATGCAACATCAACACTATTAGCCAGTTTAATGTCATCATCAGTTCGGCGCCTGATAAACACGGGCTTTCCACGCCATTTAACGGTCACGGTGGTCCCAGGCTCAATGCTAGCCAGATCAACCTCAAGAGAGGCAAGCGCAAGAACATCTTTACTCGCAGACATACTCAAAACAAATTTGAGGACCAGAAGCCGGATCAAAGAAGCGTACACAAACCTGCCACCTGTCAAGACAAAATACGCAAATGCACGTTTGCTTGGGTCGCCAGGTGGATAACGCTCATGATTGTACTCATCATATACGATCTTTGAAGTAGGGTTTGTAATGGCTGCTACTGTTGGTGGGACTTTGTCCTCAAAATTTGGGGTTACCGAGTTTGAAGCAAATCCTGCAATAATCATACAGGAATAAAAGCAGTATAGTAACTAACTATAGAGTTAAAAGTAGATGAAACACCAAGGGAAAATCTTCTTAATTATGAGAGGTCCTAAAAGAGTAAAAGCCTGTCCTTTAAGAGTATCAAGCAATTTATGCAACGACCCTTTATGGCTATATGTATTTGAAGGGATTGCATATAAAAGAAAATATTTTATTTTGCTCAAAAAACACAAGAGGTTACTAACATGGTACATTATTTTCCAGACACTCATAAGGAGAGCTTGACACAACAAAACTCAATAACAAACTTTATCAAAATACATAACAAATAGGGTTCCTTGATCGAGTGCAGTAGGTGGTCCATAGTACCCTCGCAGAGCTCTAAGAACCAAGGGTTTGTATTTAGCAGAATTGGATTTGCAATTCAGAACGATGCAACTTGTTGCCCGTTTACCTACCATCCTAATGTAATTTGTCTATAAAAAAAAAGATATAATTTTTTTATTCAATCAATATGAAATTGTAGATGTTTGGATCATTTGCTAAAAAGGGACCTAAGATAACGTTAACACCAGTTCCGAATCAGCTTGCAATTGTGACGGTATAAAACGAGAACATCAATAATCCACAGCAGGTTGTTAATATCCCCTTTATGCATCCATTACATACAGTCTAAACTTACTGTAAACTTGCAGCCTGTAGAAACGCTCAAAAAACTAAACTCTCTTTATCGATCCCTTACCTTCATGGCGACAAGGATCCAAGAATATAATTGCATTCTATAAGCTATAACCATGAAAATGTTCAAAGGAGACAAATTTGTGGTTCCTGTGAGCTTAAATTACATAAATAAATGTCGAAATGCCACCATCGTAAAGTTTTAACAGACAACAATGAACTATTCAACCTAACCTCCCATCATATGTATCATGTATGTATGTATGTATGTTAATGTTTCCACCAAAACAAATACCGATTTTAATCAATAACATGAACATTCATTTTTCACCTAAACTTATGCCATATAATATCCCATGGTCAAAATAGCAATCGGGCAGTAAATATTATGTGATCCGTATTAATAATAATAATAATAATAATAATATTTGGATAAATAGGAAACAAACAAACCTCTGGTGGAAATGAGATTAAAATAATGGTTGACGGGGATGAAAGGTAGGTTGATCGGAGATGGTGGTGGTTGTCGGCGGTGCCGTCGATCTGCGTGTTGTTGGAGATGACGGAGGCGGAGGCGGAGTGGTTGTGCCTCCATGGAGATGATGTGAGAGAAGCCAATCTCCTGGTTCCAGCTCTCAACATCCTGTTGTTGTTTGCAGGATTAGGGTTCGATGGGATGATGAGCCTCTCTCTCTCTCTCTCTCTAGAAAGGTTTCGTTTTTTTTTTTTTTTTCACGAGTGACAAAACACCAACGTGGCGTTTATCTATCTACGCTTTTTATAAGTCTCAACTCGAACACACGCTCTTGTGATGGAGTGGCAGCAGAAATGATATATAGTGGCTTTGGTGAATTTAGCGTTACATGTGGGTGAGTAGCTAAGACGTGTCTTCACCTAGGGTCTAGGGACGTATTGGGTGCTTTTGTAACCAATTGATGGGTATCCTGATAAAACATTTATGCCTTTGGTTTGTGCGTACTCCAAATAGGGAAAATAACAGGGTGGGTTTGGTAATCTTAACCTCATATCTAATTGTAAAACGGTATCTCATACCTGACTCAAATTAGTCGGTATTTATCGGGTTTTTACCCATTGAGTATCTAGCATGCCTATAGTTAGCATATTTTTACCATTCTATTTTTCATATAATTATCTATTAATCAATTGCATATTTTATACGCCGTACTATATCCGATAACTAATATGAATTTCACAAATATATTTACGTTAACATGTGGATGAGCATCTGACAAATATATGTTAACTTGCTCATGGTATTTAGATTAATGGAACAACACTAGATACATAAAAAATAATAATAATAATATTTTCGGGCTTATTATCAGGTTAACATGTATATATTTTTTGGTCGGATAAATGAGTATATCACTTAATCCCATACCCGATTACCCGTCCCAAATGTTTCAATTTAGCCGTTAGGTTTAGATTATACTAGACTGTTGTTAAAATATCATACGTGATTTAAAAAAAACATTGTAACTAATAACATAAAGTATACTAATGTTAAAAACTTAGTTAACACATTTCTACCAATGGGTGACCCTTCCTTTCGGTATTTGTTACTCCCTCCGCCCCAATTTAAATGTCCTACTTTTCAATGGGTAACAACTTTTGCCTTATGTACAAAACCAATTTTGAAAATAAATTTTTTTTTAGAATAATATCTAGTCTCTAGATTCTCCATCGACAATCAGTCATTTTCAACTTGTTCAAATTTTTACAATATTTGGCATATACCACAATCATGTTTTCTTATACACTTGATTATAACCTTTGATCCAAACCCCAAAATTTACACTGCTATATAATCTCCTTACTATAAAATAAACTCTTTATCAACTATCTTCACATTCACTATCTCTCACAACCTTGATTCTGCTTCAAGATTTTTCATCATCCTCTCAAGAATTAAATTCATATCCTTCACCTTCTCACACATGAGCTAGTTACCCATGATAATCAAACTACTAAAAACTTGATACTTGATCCTACAGAGCTTTCCTAAAAACATCATCGGTTATTACATGAAACTTGATTTTTCCCTTAATTTGACTATTCATTGAACATCGAATTATTCATGATACTTGTAAACATTTAATTATTCATGATAACTCTTACACTTAATGGTTGTAGTACTTACAAACTTGCTTGCTTGTGTGTACTATCCACGCAACTCAGATAAACATTTCATTTAAAGGGCTCCTCGGACGAGTGGTAGCCCATACTTAAATACTGTTATGCTTACAAGTCGTTACAAACCAATGCAATTGACCTTATTATTTCATAGCCTCATTTCATTGATAAACGTGTTGTTGTGTCATCTTCTTGTGAAACTTATTTGCTTTAATGTGTGTTAGATTAGGATCATAGAAGGACATAAAACCCTAATGTAAGGTAAATTGATGATTCCGGTCCGGAACGTAATCATGAATTTACAGGTGCGTTAGGGTAGTGTGAAATTCTATTAGAGTTTTTGGTAGACGTCCAGTACGTTTTCAAGGTATCAAAGGTGTGGTGGGTTAGCTGCGATACACCCTGTATACAAACACTAATGATGCATTGAAAGTGAGACTGGGAGTCGAACCAGGAACAAACTCTGTTTACTTGGTAGTTCAGTTAGTCTTCTATAATCAATCAACTTGTGCATTCATTTTAGGATTTCTAAGACTTGAAGTTTAGTATCTTACTAGAGACGAACCTAATCCAAATCCTTAACTCACACTTATCAAACCTCTTATCCAAGTCATTCGAATTTTCTAAACCACAGTTATCTTAATTCTTACCCGAACATCCATAACCCTATGTTACTATTAACTTCGGACGAAGTTTCTAAAAGTAGGGGATGCTGTGACATCCGTCACTTTTTCTTTTCATTTTATTTCTAAATAATAATAATAATAATAATAATAATAATAATAAATAATAATAATAATAATAATTCAGATTTTATTATATATACATTTTTTTTATCTAACCAAACCCAATCAATCTTACAATCCATAACCCAAACCACATAACCCACCCCTTTCCTCTTTCCCTTCGGCCCAATCCACCACTTGAGCCCATTAATCCGGCCCACTACCCTCTCCCCTTCCTTCTTGCTAAAAAAAAATAAACGGTCTGGACGGGAATCGAACCCACGTCCAGACCCGGTTTGAGGTTTAACACCACACGCACACCACCACCTGATCCACAACTCATACTTGATTTCATTCCAACCAGTATTATATTTATACCCATCTTACTGCTCCTTTTCTTTCTTCTTTGTTGCTGTTCGAACACAGTACCAAGAAACAACACCAAAAGTCACATTTTGATCCAACAATCACGCTTATAAACAAATCAATCCCGTATATCACGCACCATTATCACCTCTTCTTTCTAAATTAACAATACGCGTGATTCAACGCGTTGAATTGACCATGACCCGGCTTTGATTGTGCGTATGAATGCCATTATGTGCATTCCAAAATAACCCGGATCGAATTCGTATATATACGTGATTATAATTCAATCAAACCTGCACACACATACACATATATGCGATTAGCATAACCCCTATAACACTTTTCATTATCAAACATCAAATCGTCCAGAATCGAAGCTTTTATACTCGTGGTTGACTTTTTCTTTGACCGAGCTATACATACGAATTCTTCATAGTAAGTCGTTTTTCTTTCATGGGTTTTGTTAATCGGCCTATACACAGCATTTGCCCTATGGTTAATTGGGTTGATGATGTGTAAATCATTCGATTGAGAAATCTAGGGCTCGAACCTTATGAATTGGGGAAGAACACTTATGCTTAAAACGTATAAAATTATTTCGAAACAAAAGATATCAACCAACTGACCCTCAGATCAGTTGGTTATACTTGTTGTTCAAAGGGTTGAACCGGCCAAGGGCCAGGGTTCGATTCCCACCATGAACAAACAATTTTTTGGTTTTTCCTTATACATATATTATCTCTATTCTTTTTAAAAATCGTTTTAAAATACTAAAACTAATTTATAAATTCTATAAAATTTATTTTATGCTGTTCCACTGATAAAGTTCATCACCCAAATTTTAGTTTTTCAAAAATAATTTATTTAATATATATTATTAATAATACAAGTTTATTCATTTATATTTATTAAATTCTATAAAAATATCTAAACGATTTTATTAAATCTCACAAAAATTATCCTAAACTTGTATATTCTTAGACATTCCAGAAAATATTTTTATTTCAGAAAAACCGCTTATTTTATATTTTTAATTAATTTTTGTTAGTTTTAATCATAAATAAATCATAATAAATTCATTTTTCAATATTTTTGCACCAAAATTTTATATAAATTATTTCTAACTATTTAGAACTGAAATACATTTTTTTATTCAGAAATTCTTTGATTTTAATATTTTTAAATATTAAAGTCGTATTTTGACAATTTGAAATAATTAGATTAAATATTCTATTTTCAAGAAAATGGTTTTATAAAAATTATTTTCATAATCAAAAACTTATGATGTGACTATATTCAACTTAAAATTTTACAAAAAGACTTTTATTTATTTATTTATTAAATTTCATATATTTAATAAACAATTTGCTTATTAATCAAATAAACGTTTATCCCCAATTCGAAACCCTAGAATTCCATGCATCCTAGAGTTATTCTCTTACACATTATCAATTCTTTAGGTTGATTCTTTGGGATAATTTCCAACACATATTTCGTTGTCCAAGTTCAATTTCAAGCTATTACGTAAACAGTGAGTATTCCTACCCCTTTTTGCTTTTATACATTTTTGGGGTGTTACATGTACACTATTACAATTTCAAATACAAGTTTACATTTTTACAATACAATTCTAGTACTATGTGCATTGCTTACAACGTGCTTTATGCTTAGACAATACATGTGGATTACATTTGTACTTAGTGAAATCATTAACATGGTACAAGCCGACCTTAACATTGGATAGCGCTATTTGGATTGACAACCCGCCTAGATTGACTCTCCCCCCTTTTCATCGGAGAATCCGTGGCCAGTGTTAAGCTTTTTATCCATTTATTGGATAAGTACACTACAGTTCATACAGTACATTATACAGTCACAGGGTTGATTTCGCTCATTTGTATGATACATAGTTTACATATTTGCACTGTAGCTTGCACTTGAATTGTATAACTTTTTAACCTACTATATATATCAAAACTAGGAATGCTCACCAACATTTCATATGTTGACCAAACCTATTTTGTACATGTTTCAGGTGCAGTTTGATCTAATGCTTTAACAAGAGACATTTAGTGCTTTATTTTAATTCAGTTATTCCAACAGTACATTTCATTTAAGACTTTGTATTTCCATTTCAATGTAAGACAGTTATTGGTTTATTCAATAATATTTACATTTTAGTACCATGTGCTTTTGAACAATCGTCACTACGTGGCACCTCGATGATTCCGCCATCGGTTGGGGTGTTACAATAAAAATCATTCCCTGCACATCAAACAATGGCTAATCAGCAGCATGATGACTCTACTAACCTATCCAAACCTACGAATCAGCAGCATGATGACTCTACAAACCTTTCCAAACCTACAAATCAGCAGCATGATCACTCTACTAACCTTTCCAAACCTACGAACGCAGCCAAAGATGTTGGTGACGGTGCAGACCAACCTGAAGAAAAGTATTGCAAGGTAAGAAAACAAAACATGATACATATAAACTGCAGTTTAGTAAACTCATGGACTGGAAAAACAGTTTTTTTTTTTGTCTAAAATTGGCTGTTTTTGTGTCTAAAATTGACAGTTTCATATGTAACATGCACTGGAATCCATTCATGATAGATTAAACTGCAGTAAACTCAAATACATGATACATTAAACTGCAGTTTTGAATGAACCAAAAAATACATGTTTCTAATTCAGTTACCTTTTTTTTGTATGGGACTTATCAAGTGCTGGACCTGGAAATGAGTCATAAGATATAAAGATGGCAAGCATGAGCTGCATCAAAAATATATACTTTAGTATATTTACAATATAGTATTAAAGTTTTCTTACAATTTGACATCTAACCACCTTTTTTTAATTATAAAGTTAGCAGCAGATATGCAATGATTTTCAAGGCCTGAGAGACATATCAATGGTCCACTGTAACTCATATTAAGTTCATGTTGAAATTACTTGATATCTTGGTTCAACTTGATCATCTGAAAAATGCGAAAACAAGTATATTGAATGATTTCTATTAGAAAAAAAGATAAATTTTGCATATGTGTATTTACTAATTTTACATCAGTTTTCTCTTTTATTACAATACCATAGTGTGCTTAAAAATATCTCAATGTATAACACATAAATATAAAAGTAAGTTTTTATTATTTTTTCAATGTATATCTTGCAACTTTAATGTCTATTTAAGAAATAATCTTTTCTATACAAATTTATTTGAGAACAGAGCATTAAAATTCATAACTTACAATACACAACAGCATGGCAACATCATGAGTTTTATTAGTTGGTTTGTTTTGATAAAATACTTAACGTCCCAATTTTTCAATGCCGAATTAATAATAATTTTCACAAAAAAAAGAATAAAAGACATGTTACTAATTCAATTACCTTTTTTTGTATGCTGAAAGCAACCGGCGAACGACATCAGCAATCAAGCTCCAGCCAGCAAAGTACCTACTCTCACCACCACTCTACCACCCGCAGGCGAAGACACTGGTGCCGCTGCAGACGCTGCCGACAACAAACAACAGGTAAAAACTTTAGCTTTGCAAGTTTTAGTGTTTACCCCAGTATGATTATTATGTCGCCAGGAAACTAACTTATGTGTTTAAGACAGGTCGTAAAAACTGTAAATCAAAATAATTTAACAAATTAAATGCTTCATATTTTTCACATGTTAGACCTTCTTGAACACAAACTGTATGTGTTATGCACATGCAAAAACATCAAATTATTTAAAAAATTTCGGTGTTTTATATATTTTAGATTTCATACTTCTTAAACACACATGTATATATTAGGTACATAATAAAGAACATCACAGTAAGCACATAACACAACAAAAATAGTGCATTTATTACCAAAATAAAATTTTAGTCACTTGGATATTTTTATAATGAATTGATCAATGTATAAGTCTTTTTATTGGTTAATATTTAACTTTAATTTTCAAAAATGTTTTGTAACCTGGCAACAAACAGTTATAAAACAGCGGTTAATTTATGTTTTTCCAACGATGATATATAGTGTTAATAACCTTATAACAACACTTTCAAATCATATAAAGTACAATTCTGATGCTTTAATAATCATATGAAGTAGATAACTTAGTAGTTTTGGTAGAAGTGGGTGAGAAAAGTAGGGTATACGAATCGGACCAAGTATTTATAGTATACGCACTCACATTTAAACCATAGGCTATAGCGGGGTGATAGGGTTGTGCATAAAAACTAATTAACCGAATTCAAGCCGAATTAACTTACATAACCATACTAAAATAACCAACCAAATGCAAAGTGTCGTTCAGTTTGGTTATGTTTAAGCTATCATCCGTAAGTAAAATTATTCAACTTCATTTGCATACAATTTTGCTCTTTTTTCACCAATATAAATAATGGTTACCATTTAGAAATCATTGTCGTCATATTGGTTAGAAACTTCCTTTGGATCCTAAGTCTAAGGGAAGCCTTTAGTCCAACTTGAGTCAATTGAATCAAATTCTTTAAAAACAGAAGTAAAATATATCATGTCACATAAGTTTTTAATGAAACAGAGGGGTTGCAATTAGTTTATCAATTTCTCCGGTTGACCAGCTGTACATGCCACCCCTCTAGGTCCTAATCACAGGCATGTTGTCTACTTTTGGTAAAAAAAAAATCATCATATAAAGCTTAATTTTTTTTACTCCACTGATTTTTGATCCCTTTAACCATAGTTCCTCATGTGCAAAAGACAAAATAAACATTCGGATAGACCATTTAGGAATATAACAAACACACTCTCTATAGTCAATTAGTAATTAATAGCACTCTTAATTCCGATCAAGATCTAACAGTCTATGTATAACTGTCAACTATATTAGAATTCTAAAACCTATCATATTATATATTGTAGCGGATTGCAAAGCCATCTCAAAAGTTACATGTGTTTACCTTTAAATTTCCCGACAACGTTGACCCCGCAAAGGACTCGGACTTGTGAGTCCGTGGACGAAACTATAACTTTCCTCGAGTCGGTTGGGCAGAACTGGAATCCGGTTATTCGCCTCGGCCATTCCTTATAACCTGAAAATTTTAATTGCAACATTCAATTAAAGTAACAAAAATAAATTTACTTATTTTAATAAATAAAATAATTCATATATTTTATCTAATTTCAAACATAACCTTAAAATCTTTGCAACATTCAATTAAAGAGTATATAAGGATGTTTTCTGTTACCTTTGTTGTAAAATCAGGATGACTCTTCTAACAAGCCGAACCCTACGAATGATGCTATGGTAAAATTAATATTTTTTTATACAAAACCAATGAAATACATGTCGTTTACATTTCAATTCAATTACCTTTGTTTTTTGTATGATGTAGGTAGCATGGCGTTATTATGATGATAACGACCCAAATGATGAACCTGCCAAGGTAAAAATTAATCAGTTAGTAACCTTTGTTCTTCATTTTCTTTTACCATGTTCTTTCTATTTCTGTTATATATATATATATATATATATATATATATATATATATATATATTGTCTACCTTTTCAGTCAACCAGTAACAGTGTCGAGATTATTTCATTCGGGCCATTTAGTCCCTACAAGTCACATCTTTCTCGTGAGATCAGCGAAGAGGTAATATATCAATATTTGGTAATTATTGAAGTTTAGTTTAATTACTGTTGTGAAAGCTTCTACAACACCTAACTAACAAGTTATATATCTTATTCAGTTGCGTGACTTTGAAAAGCAACGAAAAAGAGCAAGGGACTTGCTAAACTGGAAATGGGATGATGTTATAGAAATTAACACCTCTCATGAAGAAATTGAGTTAGTCGATATGACTCGCGATGCTAATGTGAATCAGTTGCCTATAGTATCTGATGACTTGCCTGTTTACCCCGAACGTGAACTTGATGATACCGCTGATTCGCTAGAAACTTTCTACCAAAAGTTCAAGATTCCTAAAGTGATCACTCGCAGTCGCTCTCGGGTTGTCAAACCTTAAATCTACTATTTTTATGTTTTGTTCTGTTTTCTTTAGTTTTGTTTAATGAACCTTTTATGCGTTGTCTTTCTTTAGTTTTGTTTAATGAACCTTTTATGCGTTGTGTTTTGTTTAATGAACCTTTTATGATGTTACATATGTTTGTTATTAATTTTTTAGTATCAAATTTACTATTTTTATGTTTTGTTCTGTTTTCTTTACCACAAGCTTTAAACAGTAATCCTTAGCCAAACATTAGCAAATTCACTTTATTAAACAGAAACATACAAAAAATTATGACTACTAAAACTATTATCCCAATTTTTACGCAAACTTTTGACTATAAAAATAAACAACACTTGTGTATATATAAATAACCCCAACATAATTTTTTTTAACCATGGCTGAATACACTTTTGTTTTCGAAAATGTTAACTTTATATACTATATCAGATATGTAGATTTGCACGAAGTGTTGAGGTATGATATGAACACAATCCGAAGTATCATAAAAGACCAACTTTATTGTGTATGTTTAAGGTATTAGTGGATGAGTGGTGTACTAAATTTAAGGAAACCTTACTCTAACCTCCACCAAATATGTTATAAAACTCCCCATGAATACTCAATACTCATTTCACTATTTCATCCAGCAGCCTCTGTAAAAGATTCAGTTTACTTAACTATTCTACCAGGTTTTTTCTTTCTATTTGTCTCAATTGTTTTTCTTTATTGATTCATTAGGTGTTGCTTTATATTTTCGAACTGTACAAATTAAGTTCCATTATCACACAAGTATAACAAAAAAAAAACTTAAAACCTTACAATGCACACACCCACACCGTTTTAAATAAGATTAAACCTTCTATACACAGTGAACACGTTTTAGATGTATAAATTGCATACCTTTTAAATACGACTTGAAATTTTTTTTGGATACAACATAGTTTCTAAGGGTTGGTTGTTTCAAACATTCAACAATAAGTGTAGAAAAAGAAATTAAACAATTGGAAGGAGACTTACCTAAGTTGTCAATATAGTAAGAAGTGTGTCTCAAACCCATAATCACCATCTCCGATCTGGTCTCGATACCGCCATTGTCCTCGTAGTTAAACCACCATTGATTCACGCCAAAAACACTGTCCATTAGAGCCAATGAACGGTCGGCCATCGGAAACTGCCACAACCGACCCCTCTTTTCTTTCTCACTCTCTCATCTGGTGAAAATTAGGAGCTTTTATTTGATGTTATACACCCTGGATCTCGTCTAATGTTTGATAAATGAGGAAAAAAAAACAACCAAGATGGTGTTTGGTGCGGACCTTGTACACGACGATACAGCGACGCCACCACTGAAGATGGTGGTGGTCGTCGTTCATTATGCAGGAGAGAGGGACGGTGAGAGCTGACAGGAAAGATAGGTTTTTTGATTTGAGGTTGCTACACAATTAGGTAGAAGAAGTTATTTTATATCTAGGGTTTGGGTAGGTGGGTTGGGTATAAATCTTTCTAAATAACAAAACTAATTGTGGCCCAATAAACAGGGTCAGGAAGTTATTATTGGGCCGGCCTAAAGTGTTTGGGCCATAGCTGGTTATATTATATGCTTTCAAGGGTCTAATGTAATGTTATTGTTCTTTTGGGTTGGCCCAGGTAGCTACTCGCTTAATGTGCCTGGGTGAACCGTGTATGTATTTTGTTTGGTGGAATAAAAGTTTCGTTTGAATGTTCAAAAAAACATTGTGGCCCAATAGCCCATAAGCATACATTATCTATAATCTATAATACATTATAAAGGAGGAGTGATGGTCAATATGGTCATTTTCATTTCCGTACAACTTAACAAGCAACATGTACAACATATTTAAGCAAGAAATTTAAGGGTATTTTGGGCATAGTAGTGACAATTAAGACACTTAGAAGGGTAATATAGACATTTCACCCACCTTATTCTTTGCAATATCAATACAAATTTACATTGGTACCCTTGATTTCCCATCATGTCCCCAAACCCTCTTTACACGCATTTAATCCGGTTGTAACCTTCCCCTACGATTCATCTTCACCTATTCATAATTTTGGATTTTAATTCAGTACCAAATTTAATGAAATCAACGTTTCTATTATCACGGTTGAAACAAACTATTGCAATGAAGGGGATGATCTTCCTTACAAACCCTACTTGCTGTTACTTTGCAGGTTGAAGGCAAGAAACTTATGTGAATTTGCAGTTGTATCGGCTTTTGTTTCTTGGACTTGTAGTTTGAATTAGAGTTTGGAATAAGACACACAAGCATGGTGTTTGTTTTTGTGGTGTTGTGGAGGTTGATAATCACTGGTACCTCGATACTCTGATATAAAGGTAACGCTTCTATCCATCGTCTTTATATTTTATTGATGTTGTTTCACATTTGTGATCGCTTCATCAAAGTCACCTCTATGAAAAATAATACAAAGTTTTAGTTGGTGTGCTTATACAGTTATACCTGAATTGATACAAAATAGAGGTCCAAAGAATTGCATTTTGTAAGGGTGATTTTAATATGATTTTGTCTATGTGTTCCTATGTGAAAAAAAAAATGATTATGATAGATCTTGCAGGTGTGAGATTCTGAGCACTGATGGTGGTGTAGTTATGAAGATTAGACACTCCAGAAAAATGTGATCGATGGACTCAAATTTCTTGCCATCCGGTAGTCGCCTTTTCGCTTAATCATCGTCTTCCGTCTCGCTCAGCTACTTAGGTAACCAAAACCTTTTTAGAAACTTTTTTACTTTATACATAATATAGAAGCACTAATGTAAAATATACCATGAATAGTTTAGTTAATATTTAGATGCTATGATTCTATGAACATGAACCTCATGAGTTCATACACAACAGGCCTTTGTTTGCTTGGGAGATCATTAGAAGGACAAACAAAAAAGATAAAAAAAAAAATCATCTCAAGAATAACATTCAAAATAAATCAAGTAGTTAACAAGAGAATCCATTAACGTCACCGAATGAAAAGTCAAATGTTGGTAAAATATGTATGAGTTAATGTATGAACCATTGGCATACCATGTATGTATCTGTATGCAATTGAAATAATCGGTCATGTATTTCTATTACGCATGGGTAATGTTGGTATGGGTGGAAATGGGTCAGCTTGAGCCTGAACACATTTTGCCTAAAGCACCGCAACTTTTAACAAATAATTATTGTTTTAATGTAATAAGTTTTTTTTTCAATGTTCGTTTGTGGTGTACTTTTAACTTAATTTCCACCGTTGGCCGTCATACACAACCTAACCATCAGAGGTTTATCGTCGATTGATCCTTCATCTCTGCTCAATGATGCTATATTTCCAGCTTTGGGGATATCTACTTCTTCTTGGGTTTTATTGAACTGTTTCTGGTTTGCAGTAGTTGATGGCTGAATTTGGATTTTGATGATAGTGGAATAAACATTTTTTTCTTTGGATGTGCTTGCATTGGAACCCTAACTTGAACCAGTGGCGGATCCAGGATTGTTTTTCAAGGGGTGCGATCGGGGGGCTTTGGGTGCAATCAGGGGCTTTTTACAAACTTTCAAGGGGTGCGTTCGGGATTTTCGCCTACAAAATACACTAAATAATTTTTGTTAAGGTGTGTGGCCGCACACCTTGGGTTGTACTTGGCTACGCCCCTGACTTGAACACATGAATGTAAATTAGAATTCCTGCCAATTGGTTACCTTATCCGCCCTTGTGAAGGTGGTGGTTTATCGTCGATGGATCCTTCGTCATTTTCTATATGTTTTTAGTTGACATGATTTTTTTCTTTTTTTTAAAGCAAGGTTTGCGAAAGATCCTATCAGGCTCTGGTGCGGGCCGAATCCAGTTGCCGCTACTCAATTTGTAAGAGGGGAAATGCTACCAAGTGGCGCTCTTGTGAAGGTGATGGTTCCGTTATACACAGTTGATCACCTGAATCTTGAGGGAAATGAATTATTCTTAAAATAAATACTTTTTCCAAGTACCAAACCATTCACTCAGTTGATATAGGATTATTCCTTCATTTGATTTAATAAACATACATATACAACTTATTGCTATTTATTGTTTAGGCGTGGAGTGTGCCTGCGGTTCTTCGTCCACTATATGAGTCTTCCAAAGTTGTAGCGCAAAATAAGATCATTGTGGTTAGTTAAATCTTATTGTTGGATGTAGGCGTTGCGCTATAGTAGGCAAATAGCCAGGAGTCGAGTGGAGAGATAGTTTATGGATTGGGAAGACAACCCGCTGTTTTGAGAACATTAAGTCAAAGATTAAGCAGGTATCTACAAAATAATTTTTGTGATATTCTCTTATCTGTTGATATCTTTATTATCATATAACGTAATTTAAATTATACATTTTGCTTCAAATTACAGAGGCTTCAATGATGCTACAAATGGATTTAGTGATGAAGGGTGGTCGTTAATAAACTGTGATGGTGCTGAAGATGTAATTATTGCAGTGAATTCAACCAGGAATCTTAACAATTCTATGAATCCCTCTAATTCCCTCTCATTTCTTGGAGGTATTCTCGGTGCAAAGTCTCCAAGCTATTTCAGGTGAGTATATTGACGGGCTGGCGGGTTGGGTATGGGAGGAAGTATGCCAGTTTGCTGAATAAGATAATTGTATATCGCATAAGTATGTTCTTAATAAATTAATTCTCTTTCGGATTTAGTTATGCAACGAGATTGATGAAAATGTCGTGGTAACTTCTTACTGCATGTGCCATTTTCTTAGCAAGATATATACTCTCTCCATTCAAGAATCCTTATCTACGTCCCAATCGAATTCATAATTTATCTGTTCTGTAATTATGCTGTACAAAAGGTTGTATAAATTATACAGAATTCAACATGAAGCATTACACTCAGTACCAGCCATCTGAACTATTCGAATGTGTCAAACCTCTGCATACACTTGTTATGGAATGCCTGAATTCGAGTTTGCCAGCAATCTGGGAAAGGTTGAGTCAACCAAACGTAAATAAACTGTTAAATCTTTAAACAAATTTTTTTCCTTTGGTAATTATCACTTGGATTTGAAGTTCTCCATCCATACCAATGGAGTACAAGTTTCTTGCAAAGGAGTGTTGTCCTCCCTCCATACCAATGAAGTATTGCCTTCCAATCTTCCATCCATACCTGAACAAAGAACCAAGAGGAGAGCATTGACCTCCTGATATCTAAAACTTTCCTGTTTCCAAAATATTTTTACAGTTCTCAAACACGGCCTTGCAAACGGGTATACTTCCCCTTCCTCCCTGTCCTCTCTCTATCTCTCTCTCTCTCTCTCTCTCTCTCTCTCTCTCTCTCTCTTTCTCCCTTCATTTCTCTCTCTTATGTTGCAGGTACAGTGATGTGGAGATGGTGACGACATGATATCGGGGATGGTCGGTATCCACACCCATAGCCTTACAACATCAAAGTAATCACATCACTCTTTCTTCACTCGCTATGTGGTAGGATGAACAAGGTTTGTCACATAATGTTTTTTTTTAATCATTGATGTGGCTTTGTTACATAAGAGAATGTGTGCTTGGTTCCAAAATCCATGTCTGGGTTCTAACCCCATGATGCTTGGTGACAAAAAGAAATGTCTGGGTTCTAACCCCATTATGTTGTGGTCACTTGTATACCCCTGGCTAACAAAAACATAAGAAACAAGATTACAAAATAAGTGCACATACTTAAATAATATAAAAAATGACGCGTTTCGTACATATATGTACAATCATAAAAGGCGATATACTAACCTTTATTGTCAATAGTGCAGCATGGAAGAGTGAATAAAAGGCCCAGAACTCCTGGTAACGTAAAGAAGCAATACCGCATAGCACAACATATGAGATATTGTTAATACAACTGAGTATGATGACATTGGAACTTAGTTTTTTTTCAATTTTTATATACCAAAAAGAATATCATTTGTGTCAGACAAACATCCTTGTAGATTTACATTTATGGCTATAAGTCAGGGAATCTATAAACTCCTCCAAGATGGTGAAAAAAATCATGTCTTACATACATTAGATAGCTCAAAACACATGTTGTGTTATAAATACAATTGTACTCATGTTATTACTAATTCTTTTTACTAATTTAGTACTTAATTAAAAAAAAACAGCTGCTAAACAAACAAAAATGGAGTACAACGTTGTTTTAAGTAATTTTGTTAAAACATACATACCCGCGGCAACGCGCGGGCATTCATACTAGTACATTATAAAGGAGGAGTGATGGCCAATATAGTAATTTTGTACACCATCCAATTATTATAGCAACATGTACAAGTGAATTAAGCTTATATAACAAGGGTATAATTGGAACTTTTTGTAACATTAAGACACTTGCAAGGATATTATGGTAAATGTACATAAACCTTTTAAGTGAAAACCTAAATATTACTTCCATTCTTACCCTTTTATCATACTGATCGACATCCCTCCTTCAATTCCCTCTTTATTCTTCTCTGACTCCTCAGTTGACAAACTACCCGACATTAAACTTTAGGGTTACCAAATCATCAAAGTTGGATGTGCTTATCGAGTGTAAGGATGTTTACAAGTCATTCAGCGAGAAGCATATCTTAAGAGGTGTAAATTTTAAGGTAAAGGCTAAAGTTTTGTTCATAGGTTTCGGTAGAAACATACACAGATGGGTTACTTGTTATGTAGTGGTGTAATTTTGATTCCCTTTGATAATTCATGCCATACTCTTGTCTATAATCTTCCTTTTCTTGGTTGGATTCTATAGGAACTGGATAGTAATATTGTCAAGACTATGATCATGTTGAGTGCCGGCAAAAGATAAGCATATACGTGGTGAGTATTTTGTATCATGTTAATGCAAATCCATATGATATTTTGAATAATAACTGAATGTAAGTGACTTATGTTCGTCTCTAATTATTATATGTCGTGTGATTGTTGTTCATCATTTCACTTATCTGCTGCGTTTCTTTTCTTGAAAAAAGGAAATTTGCACCTTACGTAGTGTATATCATCACACATATTAAGAACTGAACGCTCCCATATTAGATGTCGTATTGTTATAAAATCTTGGTTTTAAAAAAGGTACGACGCGCGTCAAGGCCCAGGCCTTTCGCCTTTTCGCGCAGCGCCTAGAGTAATTCCATTAAGCGCAGCTGGTTTTTTTATAACAAATATTAATAAAAGAGTTATTTTTTTTTTCACATATCAGGTATTTCAAAGTGCAGCACTTTTTGATTTTTGGAGCTTATTTGAATCCGAGGTCAACAGACATCTCCAGGTAAACCATATATTTAACTAAGCCGAGCTCAAGTAGCTCGCGAGTGACTTGACTGGTTTTCACAACTATACACAATATACACAAATAGTTAGACTTATAAAATAAATAAGACTCTATAATTACCACATAACACACTGAATGTGCGTAGGTGCCACTGCCTAGGCGAATAGGCGCCAAGGCAGATCGGCGCTTAGGCGTTTGATTCGTTTAGGCGCATAGACTATTTGCCTAAGCGCTAAGGCATTTGATTCGCTTAGGCGCCAGTCGCCAAAAAAATAAATAGCAACACTTTTCCATTTTCTATAATATTTTCGCCTAGGCGCACATGCGTTTATTCGCTTAGGCGCTAAGATGTTTGATTCGCTTAGGAGCCTGTTAGCTTAGTCACCTAGGCGAATAGGCGCCAATCGCTAAAAGATTGATAGCTTGCTTTGCAATTTCCTTCATATTCTCGACCCGAAAAAAAAAAAAAACAGAATTAAATTAGGAAAACCATATGCATTACATCTGTACACTTATCAAGGTTTGCATATTTAGTTAAGAATCGATAACATATACAGTTCAGCATTCCATATACATTCTATTACATTCAATAACCAATTCAAACAAGGAAAATCAGCTTTGGAAAGACTGAAATAAAACTATAGCTTCTGAAAAAAAAAACTATAGTATTTGATATTGTAGACATAAATCAAATAAATCGTTCTTTCAGTTAATACTGGATATTATTACAACGAAGACTGAAATAAAACTATAGCTTCTGATAACTATATCTTATGAGTGTATCCAAATAAGTAAAATCATCCAGATTTATGAAAGTTGAACTTGAGTGTAATTGCTTATGCACACATATTTACACATGTGTGAAGTACCTGGCCCAGAACTATGGCTGTGTTCAATCTTGACACTATGTTAAGTTCTTATTTAACATCATGTTTCTGAAAAAACCCGTGACTATTTACATATGTTCTGAAACTGTAACCTTTTAAAGATTTTCTGTAAATTTTAACTTTTTATAGATTTTCTTTTAAAAAAACTATAGCTTTTTTAAAGATTTCCTGGCTTTGATACTATGTTAAGTGCTTATACAAGATCATGTTTCTGAAAGGACTTGCTGGCACTGGTCAAGAGCTCATACGGATAGCCTGTAATGGATTAATCCTGCACCTGTTTTTGGCGACCGAAACAATGAGGTTGGCAATGGCTAAAGCTGAGGTGGATGGTGATGTATTGGTTTATAATCCAACAAGCAGACAGTTGGAAACAGAAATGGCCTGAATAACAGGCAAAGAGGCTGCACTCTTTGTTCCTTCATGGACAATGCGTAATCTAATAAGTGTTCTTGTACATTGTGAGATTACGGCAGTGAAGTGATTCTTGGTGATAATTCTAATATCCATATATATATATATATATATATATATATATATATATATATATATATATATATATATATATATATATATATATATATATATATATATGAAAATGGTGGGATTTCAACGATTGGAGGTGTTCATCCTCGACCGATAAAGAATAATGTAGATGGACTATGGATGTTGGTTTGATTGAGGCTGGGATTCGGAACCCTGACTTTGAGATTTGTTACCCAAAAACTAGGCTGATTTGCCTTGACAATTCACATGCTAAGTATGGAACTATCAATGTTTGTTTTGTGTTTTTTTACTGTTTACATGGTGAAATGTCTGATGGTGATTGGTTATTGATGCAGCACGGGTGGTAGGTGTCTTTCGGTTGAGTATCCTGACGAGATTGGGGAGCTTTCTAAAAAGCATGGGTTGAAGCTGCATATCGATGGGGCTTGTATCTTTAATGCGTTTGCTGTAAGTTTTTCATATTAGTAGGAATTGTTGATTCGGTTGTTGTTACGCTCATCTGCTTTGAAGCTTGTAATTCGCTAGCCATCTATTAATTTAGTTAAAAAAAAATTGCAGGCTCTCAAAGTTCCTATTGATCGGCTTGTACAGGCTGCTGATTCGGTTTCGGTAGGATTGTCTTACTTTTTAATTTTTTTCTCATATGCCCATTTAAAAAGGGATACAAGGATCATAGTGGAGAGTATAGATTCACTTATTAATTGTCTTCAGGTATGCTTGTCGAAAGGGCTTGTCCTAATACAAACAAAATGAGGTTAAGATTTTCAGTTGTTGGTATTGGAATATTTTGCTAACGGTGGGTATTTCTCATAATAGGTTACTCTTATCCGTTCTGAGATTTTTAGTGATGTAATTTAGATTAATTAGTTGTTGAACTTCGGTTTATAAATTAAATTTTTATTTTAGGTCACGATGGTGGGGATGTTGTTCAACATACTTTAAAGGGGCACTGATGTTATTTCACATAGATGATGGAAGTGGAAAATTTTGACTGCAAGGGATGGTAAGACTATAAACACATATACATATATATTTGATAAATTGCAAATGGAGAAAATAAGGTGAGTTACCTGCAATTTAGATCAATTGGCCTTTCTAACATGAATTATTTGGGTGTTTTGGTTTTGTATCTTTGATGTTTGGCAGGAAAAACGAGTGGCAAGACACGGTAAGGATAAGATTGTAATTTTTGGTTTCCGTCTTATTTGGGTGGTTGTTACAGCCTTACAGTTTTAGGATGTCAAATGATTTTGTATGTGGTCGCCTTAAGAGAATGTACATATTAAAACGATGCAATGACGGATCGAATTCATATGTATGTGGTCTTCAAGCGTTTTAGAGGTTATTTGTGTTTTGTGGACAGATTCATCATTAGGAAAAATAACTATACTGTGCAAGGACCCATGCACAAGTATGTTTATATTAGCAGATATTGATCTAGCCGCTGACCGTCCACTGATCACCTCATGGACCGAATTCTGGTTGGGAGAAGCTTTGTCTTTGTAATCTATAATTATTACTATGATTCACATGAGGATGTGATTGAAGCGTTGGTCGAATTCATGGAAAAACTTGTGCCTGGAAGCATGCAAACCATACCAAATTAGGGATGGAATACTACTTCTGATCCTTGCCTTAGTAACTGGCATGGGGCTACTTGTGACACAAGCAATCAAACTGGAAGAACATTGTCCTCGAGCAGCTGAATTTGTCAAGAACCGTTGATTTTGAATCCGTTTGCAGAATGTAACCTCAGGATCTAGCACATTTATTTTTTCTTGAACAAGTTTGTTCCTTGTTCTGTATTTTGTTCGATCAGTTAAGTTATCGAATTTTCAGTTGGCTTTGATTTTCTAATTCTGAAATCTGAATATACGCAGATATGGATCCCAGCTGCCAGGGAACAATGGGTGTTGGTGGTAACTAATGTTGAACCACAACTACAATCATTGACCAAGAAGACCAAAGAGGTTTATATTCAGTCCAAGGATACCCTAACTCCACTTGTGATCAAAATAAGGAAGTTGTAGACCCTCACTTTCAGGTATTTTATTTGTATCTACCCTGCTTTTTTCTTGTGTATTATGCGTCACTATAACAAATCCTTTGATACTATAAATATTTGGGCATATTCACGCACTTAAAATGTTTGTAGTATTGTTAACTTGTGTGGAGAAATGTGCCATGACAAAGTACTTTACCTATGAAAAATGTATTGATTGACTAAATCTTAAAGTTTTTTGTACCCCACACCTTTAAGCGTGACCTGTCCCAATCTTCATGCTATTATAGTATTATGGATTAGTTTTATTACTCAATACACACAAAAGTATGGCTTTAGTTTAACATTTTTATACGTTCACATGACTATATATTTTAGTGTGTTCTAATTATCAAACTATGTGGTGATAGACAGTCAAGAAGGTCTCCAAGCCATACGTTGACCAGATTGCCACTCCAACAAAACCTCATCTTGATAAAGCTCGGGTGGGAGTAGGGATGACAATTGGGTCGGGGATTGGGTTTGCATCATACCCCTTTCCTTGGCCTGGACCTCTTCGAGTTCAAGTTAAGAAAAACAGGTTACTATGTCTAAAAAAGTCAAACTTAAAATGCAAACAAAAACTCAATTCAATCGACAACTCCAAGAGCACATGACTCAGCTCAATTGTCAACATTGTAATATGGAATTCTGCCTATGGATGGATGCTCACACCTTCATACTCCACTCACTCTTCATAAATTCCCTCTACCCAACAATTGTAGGTAATATGCACTAATTTTTTAAATGACTGGTCTACTTACAGTATAAGACCTTGAATCCTTCAAAGTTGAGCTTAACTATTGTGACAGTGCCAAACTGCAACAAAGATAACACTAATAGGAGTGCTTGTACTTCTTCATTAAGGCCAATCGAGATAGATCAGTGTTGAATTCATTAGTTGCATTAGCAATTTGGTATTATAAATGAGGTACGCCAAACCCTCCGCCTAAAACGCATAACTACCCGCGGCAACGCGCGGGCATTCCCACTAGTTTTTTATTAATAGAAAATAATAAACCCTTTTAAAATATCAAATTTTATTACGTCACGACAAACACCACACTGGTGATGATTTTTTTTATATAACATACAAATTGTAGGTCAAATTGATAATGGCCGTGCATTCTATTGTTGACTCCTTTTCATCTCTCAAGCAATACGGAGTTTCATATACTGTTGCCTTCGTTTGGGTTGAGTTCGTTTTATCTATCATGGAGGAAAACAAATTATTAGTTATCTTCTTTGATCAATTCGTAAGTGTCGTTCTCCTTTTTTGTCAAATAATGATCTATTTGTTATTTAAAGCACTAAAATTCTTTTCTTTTTTTCAGAGACAAAAAGTAGTCGCATTCGTGCCAACATCTTTAATGCAAATTTACAATGATGTGAATTTAGTTGGTAATGTGTTTATACTAAGCTGTTTCCAAATTGAAAGCTTCGAATACAAAGGGTGGCCAAAACATGAAGGGCACGTCTTGGTTCATGGAGACTTCAAAATCGTAATTAACCAATATACAAAACTTATTCCATTTTTGAGCCATGTCCCAAATGGGTTCCGTTTGTACCCGTTAGTGCCCTCAATCAAAACCCTTATGCACGACAGGAGATCAATTAAGCTAATTGTCGGTACGTATAATTTGTTCGTTACATGTATATATTTATATACTATGGTTTGTTTTTAACAGGAAAAATACAAATAATTATGTTCGTTGTAGATGTTGTAGGGAGAATTGTCACGGGTGACCGAATAAAGGGTCATTGTCATTTTGTTATACTTCTTCAAGATGTCACGTAAGTTTTTAACTCTATCAAAAGTTTTAAACATCTTTATTTGTTTACATATGATTAACATTTTTTTGTAAACTATATGTGTCAGTGGTCACATAATGCAGATATCTTTATATGACTCAACAAAGACCAATGTTGTAAGAACTCTCGGGAAATAAAACAAAAATCTATTATGTACGTGTCTCGGGTCAAGTTAGTTCGTAAGCCTGAATGTATGTTATACTTCTTTACACATATGATTTATTTAATCACTTTCCTTTATTGCCTCATATTGTATACTTACACATGATGTGTTTCACTTTCAGGGAATGTTTTACGCTCTACGGATCTAAGTACGGTGGTGTTTGAACCAGATATGCCTGAGGCACGTGATATTAGAATGTTCGGATGTCATCGTTGGAGTCCGTGTTCCTGTTGAAACACTTTGAAAGTCTTTCAATTTTTTTCACAACTTATTTTATTGTACGGTAGTATTTGTGTTTTGATTTTATGCACCTTTGTTAGTACACTTCACTAATTATTTTATTTCACCTTCGTATTTGTGCCTAGATATTGTTTACGCTTATATTTGTGTATTATATAGTTATAAATATGTTCATATTCCTTGTGTATGTCGTGAAAAAAACAATAAAAAACATTCAAGTTATGTCTTTGTGTAATTATACAAACGCCAAAGTTGGCCTAACCAGCATTAAACATCGATGGCATTATCATCGTCTGTTATCATCCACGTTTACTTCGGTGTCGCTTAGTGAAACCGTGACCGACGTTTTGGTGGCAGATGGCAAGGTTAGGCAATGACCCCATCCATGGGCCACACCGATTATTAAGACCAATTGTCCATCCAGCCATCTATCGAGCCCAT
The DNA here is from genome assembly GCA_030844895.1 of Ambrosia x helenae. Lineage (NCBI taxonomy): Eukaryota > Viridiplantae > Streptophyta > Magnoliopsida > Asterales > Asteraceae > Ambrosia > Ambrosia x helenae. The sequence goes on along the minus strand of CM061229.1, from coordinate 118,280,723 downwards.
TTTTTAAGCCCACATTTTTTAAGAAGGACAACAGTCACAGCCCAATCGTTTTGTGTTTAATTTATATATGTTATGTATTGTTGTTGTATCATGATATGATAATAAACGAGATAATAAGATTTGACAATAGTATGAATCAAATATAATATGAGATGTTTACGGTTTTAAGAATAATGAATTGCGAGTTATTTACTCTGTACAAAGCGAGTTGTGAGGAAGCCTAAACGATTATCTTCAAGGAACTAATGGTAAGAATAGATTGTTATGTTGTCTTTTTTGTTTGTTATTTATGAACCTATTACTATCGTTTTGTTATAGACTATTTCCTACGCTTGCAACTTTTGCGTTTTTTATGTTTAGTGAATTTTTAACTAAACAGCCGAAGTTTAAAAACTGAACGCTCACCACAATTCCCAACCCAAACCATTTTGTTTCGCCCTTGACTAAACCCGAAGATAACTTCCTGACTCGATTTCGCCAAAATTACGCTGCAGCGACCATTTCTGCTGAGAGAACACTACCTGACTTACCAGATGCACAAATGGTCGTTATACGAAGCGCATAAAACACCCTATACTTTTCGTTCTATTCGTTTGATCTGCCACAATATTCATGCATATTAAGTATATCACTGAACTCGAAAACGAACATGATACTAACCTTGCACCACAGTCAGATTAGTTGCCATAGTGATTGCGCCGATGTACACGAAATGAACAACTGATCAATGCTTTCTGGAAATCAGCGCATATCGGACACAAAACAGAACCCACAATAATGTTTCGCCTAAGTAAAGCTATTTTGGTAGGAATTCTACTAAACGCCGCCCTCCACGCCAATATCCAACCCAGATGTGGAACCCTGGAGATCAACTGTACCACTGAAGATGCATCCGCAAGATGGCTGCTCTGCAGCGTACTTTTGACAGACCCAACCCGAAACCCAGACCCTATTTAATCGCCCAACTCACACACCCACCTGTCCTCCACAGCAATAAGGCGAGGACAATGAATCAGGAGCAACAGATCTGCAAGAACGGAGGCTGCAGACAGACCCAACCCAGCGTGAACACAATCCCACTCCCAATCCAAACCTGACGAAGAGACCCGAACACTCAATACTTGAAAGTAAAAAGCGCGCCATTTGCTCCAATCCAGCACCTTTTGTTTTGCACTCGCCTTGACCCAAAAGTACCTTCTCGCTTTGATGTCGGCCATCATAATGTACACCGAACATTGTTGCTGATCTGACACAACGGACATAAGATAGATCCGACATACAAAGTGTGGAAATGATACGCGGGACCCAAAGAGTTAGTACACAGTTATTGTGAAGTTTAACAAATTCATTAACAGCCGCGAACACCTCTTACTCTCCAAGACGGAGAGACAAAGGCCGCTAAAAACATTACAATAACATTACATTCGACCAACCTTTCCAATCCTTAACAAAGTGTTTATGCCTATTCGAAATCCAACGGAAACTGAAAGTTTTTATATCCGCCACAACCTCAACCACATTATTTCTAATTTGCTTGAATATACATTTATTCCTTGCTCTACAAATACGCCAACAAGAAACCATAACCATGCCTTTAATTATTGCTTTCCGTGTGGGCGATAATCCATTCACCTTATGAATCTGCATAAAGTCGTTCACACTAGAAACAAAAAAACTTGTCAAAACCAACCATCTTAACACAACATACCACACCCTCATGGCAAATGGACAACCAGTAAGAGGAATCTAATATAGTTATATAGACATGTTCATTAGTCAGTAAATATTTCATAACATAGTAACCACTTACCAACATTACATGTTCAAGCTACAAACATAAAATAACTACTAAAAATAAAGTTACTACGCCTACAAACACTAACATAACTGTTATTCCCTAATACGTCATAATATCATCCATTGATTGCGTTTTCTCCTTCATGTTGTTGATGGTGCCGTGTAGAAATTAAGTATTTTCTACAACTCCTTTATTTGGTTGACATCACTTCTTCTCTCATCAAGCTGCCTTATGACTTTGTCTTGCAATGTCGTAACGTACTTTTCAATTTCGTTGTTCAATTGGAGTTGATCATGAAGGTAGTTACCTATTTTGTCAACATCATCACATTCTTCTACGTCTGCATGTTCTCCGATTAGTTGGATCATCTTCATAGTGTCTGCTATCACCAGATGTGTCATCATTCTGAAGTTGTTCCTGACCGTTGCTACTTCGAAGGATTCTATTATGTAACATGCTTTCAGAAGCCTCTTTGCGGCTGAACTCGAGGGGTTTGGATCCGGTGTTGATGACGACATTTCTTTTAGTTGTTCTTCTGTTTTTTTGGAGTGTTGGTTTCTTAAGGTGAGTTTGCGATTTAGCAATGTATAAATTGATTAGTTATGGATTTTAGTGGGGTTATGCAATACCTGTTACGTAGCCTATTCTCTCTCCCATGAAGCCCACCATTTGAAACATGATCCCCACATTCTGTTTTATTCACTTTACACCCAAAAAAATTGGAAAGTAGAGCCCACCATTTAAAACATGATCCCCCCACAATCTGTTTTATTCACTTTCCAAATACCGATCCCCATAATTATAGGCTTACAGTTTCGCTTTCCACCCATAAAACTCCCCTGCTTTGTTCAAACACCATTCATAATCATCTTCTCAAACTCTCTAATCATTAATCTGCGACTTTATACATGGCATCACCCGCTGATCAATTTAAACAAAAGGTTATAAGTGAGATTGAAATTCTTTTCGAGAAAGATACATTGTATTATGGTGTTTTGAAGCAAAGCAAAAAGCGTTTGTGTATGCTTATAGAAGAGCAACAAGATTTAATAAAGGAATTGATGTGCTTACCTCCTTCTGATGTGCGCGACATCATTGCTATTTCTACCTTGGAAGACATTAACAAAAGCCTTGACAATTTACATCATATGATATTGGTTTTTGAAACTTTGAAGCGTTCCATAGAGATGAAGCTTGCTTTTTTAAGGACCGTTTAGGTGTGTGTTGTTTTGTTTTTGTGTTTGTCTTCTATATGGTTGAAGGCAATATAAAATCGGAATCGAGATGTTCGTGTTTGAAGTTTTATTAGATCAAAATTAGGTGTGTGTTGTTTTGTTTTTGTGTTTGTCTTCTATATGGTTTCGTACGTGTTCGTTGTTCTTTCCGAGTTTCATTTGTTAATGTAGTTTTTGCTTCGAGTTGTGTTTCTTTGATCCTCTACTTCTGAATTAGTTATCTTCCTTTATCCTTTCTATCTCTATTTGAGGCACAAAATGGTTACAAGGCATGTTTATGATTATGGTTTACCTTTAATGAGTCGTTGTATCAATAGTTGTAACATGTTTAAGTTTATTGTTTTATCATGACATTTTATTGTATGTTACCCTAATGAACCATTTAGTTTAACTTGTATGTTTGTTTTTTTCTACGGAATGTTTAAATCTTCGTGATTATCTTCCAGACTTCCAGATCTCAATTTGTTGGCCCAATATTAAAATGTAGCCGGCCCACAAACATAATAAATCACCTACCCACAATTTAATTTACAAAGTTCCACTACAGGCCCAATATTAGTCTAAATCCGTATTAAAAAAAAAGAATAGTTGAACTTATATTTAAATTATTAGAAAATCAAATTTTTTTTTATTATTTAACTGGGCTTGGTGCCAATGGGCTATGTGCCCATATAGTTAGGGGTCCATGATGTCCGGCCCATTAAGGCCCATGAGAAACCCTATATAAGAGGTCTTCACCTCTTATTAGGGCACAAGTTATCACATACATATTACCCCCTGATAACACATGGCTGCCGCCGCTGCCGCCATCACTTTTTGTGTCTGTACGTTGGACTCCATATATGGTTTCCTAGCAGTCACCTCCATGCCCCACCTTTTCATTTCTTTTCGCAGGTCTGGATCTCACCGGAGAAGACGAAGGCTTAGCTGTGGTTCCCCTATTCAACACCGTCGAGGCATACACCGGACAGCCGTTCCGGTTATTGTTTCTTCACCGAGGTTTAACTAAAAAACGTAAGCGTGTAACGGCTCTTAAACATTGGAAATGGGACGAGGTAATTGACGTATACAGTTCCGATGATAATGGTAGTGACATGGAGGCTATCGCTACAACTAATAATGGAGCTGTCATGGAGGTTATGGATACCGTTGATTGTATTGATGATGTTGTAGACAACAAAGAAGTCACTTCTGCTACTGCTGAATTTGGTGATGAAAAGGGAAACGACAAGGAGGTCGCTGAAACCATTCATACTGTTGTGGATAATAAAGATGTCAATGAGGTTGCTGATCCTACTGATTCTGTTGAATCGGTTGGAAAAAAGGCGCATTTAAGGCAATATAAATCGGAATCGAGATGTTCGTGTTTGAAGTTTTATTAGATCAAAACTAGGTGTGTGTCGTTTTGTTTTGTGTTTGTCTTCTATATGGTTGCGTACGTGGATGTTTTCCTTTCCGAATTTCATTTGTTAATGTAGTTTTTGCTTCGAGTTGTGTTTCTTTGATCCTCTACTTCTGAATTAAAGTTGCCTTAAATGACATTAAATAAAGAAAATGACAACACCACTTAACCATTCAAATGAAGATGTTTTGGAGAATCATAAATGTTTTATTCTTTTATTTTTCTTCAAATCATACCTTTAATGAGTCGTTGTATCAATAATTGTAACATGTTTAATTTTACAATAAAAAAAATAAGGATGAATTTACTAAATAAAAACTATGGGTGAGCATACACCATATTTTTTTAGGAATGGAAGTGGCTGAGTGGGTAACAAATTACAACTTTAGATTTCATAATCATTTCAATATAACTAACCATTAACAGTTTAAAGGTTGTGGGAATCCCATGTTCACCACATTGCAGTTACTTAATTATCCCATTTTCTAGCTCAGTAAGTTCCGAACTCCCCCACTATTTTCCTAAATAATAGGCCCCAACTCCCCACTCATTAGGAAGTTAGCTGCCTATATAATTCAGTCCTTCAATGGTAACAATTAACAATCCCACCTGCACATCGAATTTCCACTTGACTACATTCTATTCTATCTAATTTCTCAACATCACTGTAAGTTTAATCTAAACTAATCTCATCTCTTCAATGGATTCATTAATTTCTTCTATATATATCTACATGGTAATTAATCCAATGAATGAGTTGTTTGTTTTTTTATCACAATACGGAGAAGCATCCATATGTTGGTTTACACCCATTTTTATTCTAAGTTTCTAACCAATAGTGGTGCAAGTTCTTGTATTTGCTGCATTAACATATTATGCATTGGGTATTGATTTTTATTTTATACTAGGGTGATCCCGCCGCGTTGCGGCGGGAGTGTGACAACGATTTATTAGATTATTAAGGGTTAAGGAAAATACGAAGTGTTTGTGAAGTGTAATAGAGAGAAAAGGGTATACGTGTTGCTGGGTAAAAAAAAGGCAAAAAAGATCAACTATAGTGCTCAAAAAGCAATAACAAAATGTTATCGGCGCAAAGTCTCGATATGTATTGATATTTTATATTTTATAACTACTGCATAGCAAGTGATTTCTCTAAACTAACAGAAAGATACAGAGTCAATTTTACAAACCAAAATCGTGGGACCAGAAGCATTAAGGTGGATATAAAATCCGGTAAAAAATTTTTAATTTGATCCGGTAGACTAATCCCTTAACGTAATAGTAAGTCTATATTATCATAGTAAAATATACAACCACATACCCGCGCTTCGCGGCGGGGCGACCCAATTATTAAAAAAATTATAATGAAAACTTACGCAATGGTAGCCTCTCCGCATAATCAAGAGTAGGTACAATGACAAAGACGATCAACGAAGAAGTCCTCCATCGCCATGCTCGCCTCTCCGCATTCTTCCTGACAAAAACACATTGTAACGAATTGTACCTGCAAGTGACATCTTAATCACTTTTATTGACGGTCAAAATCATGGGACACATTTTATAGAAGTTCAAAGTGACGTCTTTTGATCACAAAAACAATATTACTACATAAATCATATAATCATGTAACTATCAAAACCAAAGAAATATTCAAGAGTTAACTATAAAAACCAAATTTACATTCAAGACTCACGATTTAACAACTGAAACCAAATCAAATTAATATTCAAGATTTAACAATAAAAATCATATTAACATTCAAGATTCAAGATCAAAACTTTATGCTTAAATCAAACGTGTTCTTAAATATACCTTAATTTTCATGAATCTATCAATCTCGCCATTCTGTCTACACATCTTGCGTTCAAGATCATCAACCAAATGCCCGAAATAAAAGACGAATCACCCGAAGAAGCCAACCTACCATTGTCAAGAGATAATCTTAAATCAAACTAAGTTCTTTTTAATAAGCTATATAATCTTCATGAGCCCACAAAATGAATAAAAAGCCATCAGGTCCTTATTTTCTTTCACTCAATGATAAAACATAAGATGTATGGCCCCATAAAGCATAATTGATTTTGAAGCTAAAAATATTTGACATATTGAATTAATAAGTGTATAAACTGGAATATTACCCAGCATCACATATAAGTCTAAATAACAATATGATAAACAAAGATTTCAGCAACAAACATTGAAAGGTTAGCAACAACAAATACACAGCAACCTAAGTGGAACAATAACACAAACAGTTGGCGTGCACAAAAAATACACAGCAACCTAACCATTCTGGGATGACGTTTTATCCACCGATGAGCATACCGAATAATCGTCCCATCAATTGGTCTGAACCCTCAGTCGCCGACTCCGTCTAGGTTCGATCCTAGAACAGGGAATAACCCAAAATAAAATCATCAAATCTGAGAGACAATAAAGGGGTTAGATGTGTGAACATTGAACAATCCCTAATTTACCGAATCTTACCTCATTAGTGAGTACAGGGTGACACCTCGATGACGGCATCGGTTTAACAGCGCAGCCGTACGGGTGCTGCAGGTGGATGATTTTGATTGGAGGAGAAGGTTGCGCCACCGCCACGCAAAACACCCTTACCATCGCTCACAACTCTTCGACCAAAAATTAGCTTATTGAGAGGCGGGAGACTGACGAAATGAAGACCGCTAACTCCAAAAGCCTGTTAGCAGCCAGAGTCATGACTACCATCTGCCACCAAAGCGTACCGTCTTGACCTACAACACCCCCACCAAAGCGTATCTAGAGAGAGAGTGTGTGGTGAAGTTGTTTTAGAGAGAGAGAGAGAAAGAGGAGGGTCTGGGGTAGGTGTGGGCTGGGATAAATGATTGAGTGAAGAGTGGTAAAAGCAAAGTGATATATATAATAATGTGTTTGTTGTATAGTTTTATTTTATATGTGTTTGTTGTATAGTTTTTTGGGTTTGTATAGTCGAGATGGTATTGACACTGTTGGATTGGATGATGCAGCTTCAAGATTAGGTAATTTTATAATGTGTTGAAATGTTGTTACGTTTTTTTTTTAAGAATTGTGTGTGGGGGTGATGGATTATACATCAATATTGAAGATCTTTTTGTTGATGTTATGTTTTTGTATATTTTTATTAGGTGTTGAGAGACGGCGGATTTATGATATTGTTAATGTCTTGGAAAGCGTTGGAGTAAATGAGTCGTTCTGTATGCAATGTGTCTGTCCGATTGTTTTGTTGCATTTACCTTAGGTACTTTGAATAAGAGACTAGGGCATAGGTTGTGTGCCATACTTGTGAAGGATTTTTACCCTATAGGAAAAATGCACTTGTGCTTGGAAAAAATGGATGTCATTTATTGTCAAATCGATAGTTTGCTATGATTCATTTAAGTCACCCATTCAACAAACTTTGGTGTTTGGATACCGTTAGCCGGGTGACTAGACCGGTGTTCATGAGTTTTCCAATTATTGTTCGAAGTCCGAACACCATCGTTCATATCTCATTTGATGGCAGTCGTATCTCATGAATGTTGTTTCTATACAGATATTTGGTGTCATGGATAGTGTTAACAACATCCATGGTAATGGAAGCGATTATGGAATATTGTCAACTTTATCTTCTTCTACGACGTCCACATTCCGATCCAATGAAGCACCCAATAATATGAGACGTCGTGGTCGTCCTCGGTTACGAGGACGACCTCCTGCTTCTAACAATGAGAGCTTGAATGTTCAAAGACGTCGTTATGGTATGCTTCATTTTATAAGTTGCGTTGTTATACATTATTACTATGTTCAGCAAAAAGTAATGTAAACAGTGTTCACCCTTTTAATTCCACAAGTGCTTGTCTCTTCGTGTACTGCAGTTGGTCCTAATTCAAATCAACTCCATGCTACTGCTACAACTAATAGTGGTGTAAGGATTGCATCACAAACTTCAAATTCACAGATTGTTTCGCCATCATGTTCTACCAGCCGCATGCCTTCACATGCTGGTACTTACCAAGATGAAAACACACCACCAAGTACTGATTGTTTAACTATCAATCTTATTTCTCTTTTAACACCTCACAAAGATGATATTATTCAGTTATCCAATCCTAAATCTTTGTGTACTGCAGTTAATCTCAATTCAAATCAACTCCATGGTACTGCTTCAAATTCGCATATTGTTTCGCCATCATGTTCCACACGTCACTGCATGCCTTCCCGCACTGGTGTTTACCAAGACGAAAACACACCAAGTATTTATTATTTAACTATCATTGTTATTTCTCTTTTAACACCTCACCAAAGTGATATCATTCACTTACTCGATCTTAAATCTTTGTGTACTGCAGTTAATCCTGGTTCAAATATACTCCATGGTACTACTTCAAATTCGCATATTGTTTCGCCATCATGTTCCACACGTCACCGCATGCCTTCCCTTGCTGGTGTTTACCCAGACGAAAATATACCAAGTACTATTTATTCAACTATGAAAGTTATTTCTTTTAACACGTCACCAAAATGATATCATTCACTTACCCTTAAATCATTGGTTTGTAGGCAGTACCTGGTTGTATTGGGACTGTGGCGATGCAACATACGTATGTCCGTACTGTCAAGCATTGTTGTGGTATGGTGAACAAAGTGTTAAACATTTGACACCAAGTAATCCAAAGTTCTCCATTTGCTGTGGTCAAGGAAAGGTTGTTCTACCTTTCCTTAAACATGCTCTGCAACTGTTGCGAAAACTTATGCAACCCAATGGTGAACCAAGATCTAGGGTGTTCAAAGAAAACATCAAGGTATTAAATTCAATGTTTTCAATGACCTCTACTGGTGGCAAAGTGTGTACGGGTGTAAATAATGGAGGTGGTTCCTATACATACGTTTTGAATGGACATAACTACCATAGAATTGGGACTTTGTTGCCTCAACATGATGATGCTCGCCCACGATTTGCGCAGCTATACATCTATGACACAGAAAATGAGATCGATAATCGATTAAATGCGCTTCGTAACTGTCTTCCATCGAGGTATAATGATGGCGTTATTCGGACATTAATTCGTGACCTTCTTGCTATGCTTGATCGGCATAACCCGTTAGTCCAGGGTTTTCGGATGGCTAAGGAAAGGTTTAATCACTTTACAACGCAACCGGTTACACTTCGTTTGCTTGGCACACGAAGAAGGGATGCGAGACAGTATAATTTGCCTACGGTCCAAGAAGTTGCTGCGTTGATACCGGGTGATGGTAATCCTTCAGATTGTCGTGATATTATTGTTGAAGAGCGGGCTACTTCAAATGCAAAGCGCATCTCCGAACTTCATCCAAGTTACATGGCATTGCAATATCCCTTGCTCTTCCCGTATGGAGAAGACGGTTTTCATTTGGGTATCCCTCTAAGTAACATTGATGCTGACACCAAGAGACAAAATGTTACTTTAAGGGAATACTATTGTTATCGGCTCATGCTTAGGCTGATTGAAAGTAGAACATTGCACAGTTCTGGACGGTTGTTTCTTACCTTTGTTGTTGATGCTTATACACAAGTACTTGAACACAACTTACAATGGTATAAGACACATCAGAGGACGATTCGTTTGGAGTTGTATATTGGTTTACATGATCGTATATCAGATGGTGAAACAAACTGTGACTCTATAGGTCGGTGGGTTGTGTTGCCAGCATCATTCACGGGTGGGCCTAGGCATATGGTACAACAGTATCAAGACGCGATGGCGATTTGTCGTTGGGCTGGTACTCCAGATCTGTTCATTACCATGACGTGTAACCCCAAATGGCCTGAAATTGAACGCCATGTTCAACAAACCACAACAGGCGAATTAATATCCGAAAGACCTGATATTGTTGCGCGTGTATTTAAGATCAAACTCGATGAGCTCATTAAAGACATCAGAAAAAAGAATCATTTCGGTCGACCAAAAGCAGGTATGTTACTTGAATTTCATTTTGAGATTCAGTAATTAAACTTGTAATTTGTTATGATAATCCACACTGAAACTTTTTATTTTTTCTGTTCAGTTCTTTACACAATCGAGTTCCAAAAACGCGGCCTTCCACATTGCCATATTCTTTTGTTTCTTCATCCAGCTGATAAGCTTACAACACCAGCTGAAATTGACAGATTTGTATCTGCTGAACTACCTTCTGAGTCGGATGACCCATGTGGTTTTGCAAATGTTGGTAGTCATATGATTCATGGACCTTGTGGCCTACTTAGGCCTTCGAGTCCTTGTATGAAAGATGGGGAATGTAGTAAAGGATATCCGAAGACTTATTGTGATGAATCTTTCATTAGGAATGATGGGTGGCCCTGTTATCGAAGACATAATAATTCACGGAGAGTGCGGGTTGGTCAGCAAGATATTATGCTTGATAATCGCTATGTTGTTCCTCATAATCGCGAGTTGCTTATTAAATACGGTTGCCATATCAATGTTGAATGGTGTAACCAGGGAATGTTGGTTAAATACCTTTTCGGTTACATGAACAAAGGCCAAGACCGTGCTACTGCTGTACTGGAAGGTCAAGGTAGCAGAACACTGGAAGGTCAAGGTAGCAGAACACATGAAGGTCAAGGCAGCAGAACAACATTCCAATCACTTTCAAATAATGAAGATGAGATTGAGCAATACATGAATTGTCGGTATATTTCGGCATCAGAGGCGTGTTGGAAGATCTTCGAGTTTGACATGCATTATCGTTCAGTGGCTGTCGAAAGGCTCCCGTTTCATGAAGAAGGCTGTAATAGAGTCTACTTTAATGACCATGAACAACTTGCTGATGTAACACAACGGATGACAGCCGCAATGTCAAAGTTTACCGAGTGGATGGTGTCAAATGAAAAGCATGCTTTTGGCCGGTCTTTGACATATGCTGATTACCCTACTATGTTTACTTGGCATGAAAAGGAGAAAAAATGGGAGCCACGTAAAGCGGGGTTTGGTAGTACTATTGGACGCATATACTATGTTAGTCCATCGATGGGTGAAAAGTATTATCTTAGAATGTTATTAAACGTTGTCCGTGGTCCGGAAGTTTTAAAGAAATTCGGACTGTTGATGGGGTGGAACATCCAACATATATGGAGGCTTGCAAAGCGTTAAGTCTTTTGGGGGATGATGTTGAATGGGTTGATGCTATATCTGAAGCATATAAATGGAAATTAGGAGATCAACTTCGTGAAATGTTTGTTACCATTTTATTATTCTGTACAGTAAGTGATCATCGACAATTATTTTTGGATTGTTATAAATACCTTTCAGAAGACGTGGCACGGAAGCGTTGTCGATTGATGGGCAATCAATCCCTGGTTTTCTCAGAAGCTGAATTGTTAAATTACACCTTGAAAGAGATTGATCTAATTTTGAATGGGAGTGGTCGGTCGTTGGTTGACTTTCCAACTTTACCACAGATTGATCGTCGTTTGGTTGATGTTAGGACGAACCGACTTATTGCTTCTGAGCGTATGTATGATGCCAATGCAGAAAGCACACGTTTTAACAGCCTTTACGGTGGACTAAATGATCAACAAAAGGAAGTATTTGATAATATATATGCTGTTGTTCATGCAAGAAACGGAGGTGTTTTTTTGTATCAGGTAGTGGAGGGACTGGCAAAACGTACCTATGGAAGACACTTATAGCTTGCATTCGATCAAATAACCAGATAGTTTTGACTGTTGCGTCTTCTGGTATTGCTTCCTTATTACTACCCGTGGTCGTACAGCACATTCCCGGTTTCGCATCCCTATTGATGCTGATAAGGACGCATGTTGATCCATTGATGTTGGTTCAGAGCTGGCTCATTTAATTAATGTTGCTTCGCTTATTATTTGGGATGAAGCACCTTTACAACATCGCCATTCGTTTGAGGCTGTTGATAGAACATTAAGGGATGTGTGTTGAGATAGCATGGGTCATGCCGTAGATCGAGTATTCGGTGGAAAAGTGGTGGCTCTTGGTGGTGATTTTAGACAGATTCTCCCGGTTGTTCAGTTTGCAACACGCTGTGAGATTGTTGGTTCTGCTGTTAACAAGTCCCCAAATATATGGGAATCATGTAAAGTTTTTAATTTAACAATTAACATGCGTCTACGTGATCCAAGCATTAGTGGTAGGGAACTTATACAAATGGAGGAATTCAGTAAATGGCTTTTGGACATGGGGGTTGGCCGTCTTCCTAGAGTTTCAGTAGACGGGGATGACGATTCTACATGGATTCGTATACCCAAAGATCTTTTAATTCCTGTTACCGAGTTTCATCTTGAATCAGTTGTATCAAATACTTTCCCTAATATTGAAACCAAATTCAATGATGTTGATTACTTGAAGGAGCGTTGCATTCTTTGTCCGACTAATGATGAGGTTGACACCATTAACCTACATGTTCTTAAGAAGCTTCCAGGTGAAATCCATGAACTGTTTAGTGCTGATGACATATGTCCGAGTTCGACTAACGTTGAGGAAATGCGTGCTATGTATGCTCCTGAGTTTCTTAACACCTTGCAGTTTTCTGGGATTCCAAATCATGTGCTACAACTAAAGGTTGGTGCACCGATTATCTTGATGCGTAACATCAACTTGCAAAGGGGGTTGTGTAATGGCACACGGTTGATTGTAACTCAAATCAGTCGCCGCGTTATTGAAGCTATGATTATTACGGGTACACATGTTGGAGAAAAAGCATTCATTGGAAGGATTGATATGACTCCAACTTCTTCGTCATGGCCCTTTCAGTTCAAGAGACGACATTTTCCCGTAAAAGCTTGCTTTGCCATGACTATCAACAAAAGCCAAGGGCAGACTTTTAATAACGTTTGTGTTTACTTAGCGAAGCCTGTGTTCTCGCATGGGCAACTTTATGTTGCTGCGTCTCGTGTAACTTATCGTGCCGGACTTAAATTTTATGTTGACAACAAAGGCAAATGTGCGAACAATATAACAAAGAACGTTGTCTACAAGGAGGTTTTTTACAATTTGCCTTTATTGACAACTGATGATATTGTGTAACTTGTGTTGTAAATCAGCCATGTTTTATAAATTATGTTTTGTTTGGTGTGTATTTTTTTTATGTCTTTCCACACATGGTTGTATATGTACATCAGGTGTTTATGCTTTTATGGATCCATTGTTTGATGTTGTAGCCAATATATTATGAAATTGCGGGTTTTTCTTTTTTAAAAATGAATCATGCCATTATTTCTGATTTGCGTCCTAACATGGGAAACAATTGGCAAGTCAATGTGATGGTCTCGCGTGCTTGGACGGCTTACAATCCCATCACAAATTGTGTTATTTCGTTCGACATGATTCTATCAGATGCCCAAGTAAGTGTGTTTTAAATGTGATATTGCAAAGTTATTTGGTTTATATTTCGTTATCTTATAAATATATATATATATATATATGTATATCAGGGCTCGGCTATTCATGCAAAGATTCCAGCCAGCTTGGTGCATAATTATAAGAATGCGATTAAATTGGGTTGCGTATACAGGATTCATAAGTTTTATGTTAATGAGTATCGCGGTATTCCGTATCGTCCATTGCGTTGCGATATGTATATTCAGTTTACAAAGGGAACAAACATTCATAGTAGCCCAATGTTGTCGTCTTTGTTCAGAAGATATGTATTCGATTTTGTGCCATTCAATCTGCTCCGTGATCGGCTTAATGACGACACATATCTTACAGGTTTTGGAATTTATTTTGTTATATTTTTTTCTATTCAACTGTATTAACATTATGTTGCATATATGTGTAGATGCTATTGGCATTCTTAGGGTGTGGGGATCTCTTGAAAAGAAAGGGCCATCTTTTCAATCGTGTAATCAGGGGTTACGAAACATCATTATATCTAACACTACGTATGTTTTTTTTAACCGTGTTCACCTTTTAAATTGTTTATATTTATTTTCACATTTTTAATATATTAAAAATAGTGATGGCAAAGTCAACGTTGCGTTATGGGACATTTGGCACATAAGTTTACTGAGAATGATATTCGAAGACACGCAAATAATACAATTGTTGTCATCTTGACATGTTGCAAAGTTCGACTGTACAAGGGTATGGTGTTATTTTTAGCATACATTGATAACTGATGGAATTAAAAAAACATGAATAACTATTTCAATTGATTTAGGTGCTCCAAGTTTAGTGACAACTGTGGCTACTGAAATGCACATCAATCTTCCGGTACCTGATGTTGAGAGCTACAAGATTATGTACGTAACTCCTTTACTAAGAAATTTACCATTTACTTTGTCATAGGCCCATTATTAGCTAAGGGTTTACTTAGGTTGTCTTTTTTTTTTAAATAGTCAAGCCCAACCTGTCACTATCCAACCAAATGAGGAAACCAATGCTAATTTCCAAATCACAAGCATATCAAACATCTATAGCCTTCTTCTATCAGGAGATGTAACAGAGGTATTGTCTGAATAATATATCTATATCATATATTTTGTTATATATGTTAATTTTTAATGTTAATGTTTTATAGGGAACAATGTATAACATTGATGCTACACTTATAACTAAAATAGAAAATGATATGAAATTTAATAAATAAAACATAAATGTTTTATATATATTTGTATTTTTTGTAGTAAAATTTTAATTTTAATACATTAGTTTGCGACAAAACTAAAAAAAATCAGGTTGAACGGGTCGGGTTCGAGTCAAGCTGAGAATATTCATGTCGGGTTCGGGTTGATATGTATCTCACAATTTTCTGGTTCGGGTCGGGTTCGGGTTCATGTAAAATTTTCGGTTTCGGGTCGGGTTGGACCCACCAACCCGCGAACCCGACCCGTTTAGTACCCCTATGTATTACCCATCACAGATAGCTGAACACCTTTTTCATGTTACAAAACTTTATGACTTTACAACTAATTAAACAAGTCAATATAAACTCACTTTGAGTGCCATCAGCTTGGTTAGTAATTGATCTGTTTGATCACTTATCATCTTGAAATAATGCCTTGGAAACTAGGTTACTCCTTTCACCTATGTTTGGTTGAGTAGAGCATGAAGGTTTGCTACCTGTCAATGGAGTCTCACAAACAACACTATAGATAACCCTACTACGTTTCTTGCTTTTGGGCTCATGTTTGACTTTCATGGACTTCAACTGCGCAGGTACAAATTGGATCTTTTTGTTACTAACACTGGCCAGGAAAAAATGACCTGTGTTCTCTTTAACGAAGCTGCAATATCTCTTCTTGGCATGACGGTTGATGATTTAGTCAACCGGAGTTTGTTAGAGGTTTTTTTATCCATAATTATCAATTGATTAATGTTTTACAAATATAATATACATACCTTTGTTTCATATATATATATATATGTGTGTGTGTGTGTGTGTGTGTGTGTGTGTGCGTGCGTGCGCGCGTGTTGATACTTTGTTGCTTTTTTTTTAGGGTGCCAATGATCCAAACTGGATACTATATTTTCTCAATGATAGTTTATGTGCTCGAAGGGCTATTCTTCGTATTAAGATTGATGACTATAATTTGCCACTTAAATGTTCTGATCGTTTTACTGTTTCTAAATATCTCGGTGATGATATCAACATGCTTAGCCAACCTAGCTTGATATCTACAAGTGGGCACACTGCGAATCCTCCATCGTGTGGTGTTCTTATTGAGGATGAAGTTGAAGAATATCAAGAACTGCTTGCAAAGATAACCGATGACGAATGGGAGATGGCGGACAAACTTTTTATGGAGATACATGATAATTCGGTTTCGGCTTCAACACAGTCCAGTAAGTAATTTTTATTTTACTTTATTGTTGTTTTTTAGTGATTTGTTGTACTTTTATGTTATTTAATTTTTATGTTTTATGTTACATTTAGGTTATTGTTGATAATAAGCAACATGGTGAACCTACACAATCTACAGTTGAGGTATACTATATGTCTTATTCTAAATGTATGGGTTAATTAGCTGGTCTTTGTTTAATGTTTGGAATGTTACTTTTAGATTATTGTTGACAACAATCCAGATGACACCCTCTTCCAATCTGAATTAGAGGTATACTACATGTTTTATATTAATATTATGGATTTAGTTAGTTGAAATTTGCTTAACGATTCACATTTAGGTTACTGCTGATAAGGAGCAATATGGCAGCCTTGCCCAAGTTGAAGTAGAGGTAAACAATTTGTTTTATTTGGATTGCGGTGATTTTTTAGTTTTAATATAATACAGGTTGGTATGTTATTTTCAGGGTGTCGTTTCTAAGGAACAAGAAGGCAATTCTAGCCAAGCAAAAATAGAAGTAAAATATTTGTTCTTTTCATCTTTGTAAGTTAGTTACTTTTTTATAAAAAGTAACATGTTGTTTATTTCTTTAATTAGTGTGTTGTTAATGACTAAGAGGGTGAGGCTTCCCAAGCGAAAGATGAGGTACATGATTTGTTTTCATATGAATTTATATATTTTTATTTTCTAAATGTGATTCATTCGTCTATATGTTTTGTTTAGGGTGTTGACAATAACGTGCCAGTGAGCGAGTCTAGCAAAGCAAAAATAGAAGTAAAATATTTCTTTGCTTTTTATGTTAGTAAGATAGTTGCTTTCATACAAGTAACATCTTGGGTTGTTTCGTGTAGGGTATTGTTGCTCATGACCAAGAGGATGAGGCTATCGACGCGAAAGAAGAGGTAATGATTTTATTTATATGATTTTAGATATATTATTTTCTAAATGATCTTCATCCGGTGTATGTTTCGTTTAGGGAATTGTTAATAACGAGCAAGAGAGTGAGTTTAGCCAATCTAAGGTATTAGTACAAAATGGTGACAACAATGTGCCTAACTCAACAGTTGTTGACCATTCAAATGTTAAACAAACAAGATTGAGCTACAAGAAGAGGCTGAGAAATCATGTCGAAAACATGCAATGCGATTCCAAGAAGTAGATCATGTTTGTGTTCAATTATGTTAACCAACTTTCTATGTTTATGTTTCTGACTTTAAAACTACTTGCTATGTTGGTATGTTTTGTGGATTAAGGCAACTTTCGTTTTGTAGGTTTTTGGTATTATATTTAAACTTTTGTAGTAATGTTGGTGTGGTTGGTATTAATGTTGTCACACATTTTGGTTCATACCAAGATTTCATATACTTTTTTTTTAAACAAAACAAATAAATTAGTATTTGTTTTTCAATGGCTGATTTCATAACTAATATATATTAACAAAACTTTTAAAATTGATATACTTTAAGATTATATAGAGATTAGTTATCGACATTCGCTTACTCAAAATAATAACATCAACCCAAATATACTTCACGCTTTTCTAATCCCCGTTCGAAAACCCGTCCCAGCGGACGGGTATCTCACTAGTTTAAATTGGGACAGAGGGAGTAGAAGAATGTTCCTACTGATGGATGGTGGATTAGAAGGATGATATTGATGAAGGAAAGTTTCTACCTAAACGGAGTTGCTCTTAAAGCATGTCGGAACTGATCATAATTGTTACTGAGGAAGAAGATGGCGCTAGTCGTGTTATCAGCTTGAGAGAAGTCTTTATTATGTAACTTGTTTATCACAGGGATACTTAACTATAGATATATAAAACATAGGAACTTGTAAAATAGTTACCAAAGGGTCCTTCGCCTAGCGTGTAAAAATGACGCATCTTTAAGAGGTTAAAGGTTCGAGCACCACAGTATACAACTCTGTAGAATTATGGGTAGAATTTATGGTTGTTCAATAAAAGAAAACAGAACTTGTAAACAGTTCTCAAATTAATCAATTAAACTTGCGATATTTGAATCTATGTATCAAGATTTGGATAGATTGTGTTGGATACTAATGCAGTTCTGTTGTGTTAAACCAATAACAAAACTGAGCATTTATAAAATCCTTTAAAACAAACACAATTCAACCAATACACAAACAATTGTAGCATATCCTGCAAAACAATACTTGGTGCAAACAGCAGCTCACTCATCACTAGTACTCCCTCTTGTTCGGTATCTGCGGCCACTTTTCTGCAAGCTGCTACTTTTATCGGTTGCTATTTCAGGCTCATCTTCATCCATCATGCTAACCTCATCACTATCTGC
Source organism: Ambrosia x helenae (assembly GCA_030844895.1). Classification (NCBI taxonomy): domain Eukaryota; kingdom Viridiplantae; phylum Streptophyta; class Magnoliopsida; order Asterales; family Asteraceae; genus Ambrosia; species Ambrosia x helenae. The sequence goes on along the minus strand of CM061229.1, from coordinate 118,262,185 downwards.
AATACTAATGGGAACAGCTTTTTTGCCTTCATGTCCATCTACCTTACTGTTCTTCATCAAAACATCACCTGACTTCTTTCGTGGAGTGAAGACTACTGATGTTAGAGAATCAGTGGAAACGTCATCTTCAATCTCCATGGCAGCAGACCCCTTCTTCACTGAATTAAAGAAATCGATATAAGCTTTTCGATTAGATTCTTCATCAACATTATCCATCGAATCAAAGGTATAACGTGTGTATCTTGACGGATTCCGTAAATAATCTGGAACAGTGCGCCTTGATACCGGTATGTCACTCATCGCTATCTGTTGTTTGGATTCTGTAGCAACTTTATTTAATTCCTGAATGCTGCTCTTAGATGACACCTGCAAACCCAACTGTTGGGACTCGGTAGCAACTTTATTTGATTCTTGATTGTTGCTCTCAGACACCTGCAAACACAATTTTCTAGCTGCTTCGTCATCTTCTTTGAGCCGGAGTTTTGCTGCAGTGTGATTTGCTCGGGGATCCCTGGTTACATCAGTAATTGAGCTGGGAAGCTCGTTATTGGAATCTATATCAACTTCATAATCATTAACGTCCTTCACGTAAAATCGATCTGCAGGTTCTTCCTTGCCTACAGCCACCTTGTCAAATGCATCTTCCTCTTCCTGCAAAAAATTCAATGGAAAGAAAAGAAATCAATCAATAAGCAACAGAACCCCTAAACTCAAGAGTATGCTATCATCTTAAGCTCTTCACTTCTTCCAGTATCAAATTTAATGAAGTGAGTGTGAGACCGATAAAAAAGTAACAGAAATCCGAAACTAAAATGTAAGTTATCATCTTAAGCTCTTACTGTATCAAATTTAATGAAATGAGATTGTTCAAACAGTAACAGAAACCTAAACCTAAACTGAAGAGTCTGTTATCCATCTTAAGCTCTTCCTACATCAAACTTAATGGAATGAAAACAATAAAAAAGCAACATAAACCCTAAACTAGAGGAGTAACTGAGTAAGTTATCATGTTAATCTCTTCCTGCATCAAATTTAATGGAACAAAATCGATCATAAAGCAAAAGAAACCCTAAAATAAAGAGTGTGTTATCATGTTGAGCTCTTCTTGCATCAAATTTAATGGAACAAAACCAATCAAAAAGCAACAGAAACCCTAAACTGAATAGTATATTGTCATGTCAATCAATTCCTGCATCAAATGTAATAGAACGAAACCAATAAAAAAGTAATAGAATCCCTAAACTGAAGATTATGTCATAATGTTAAGCTCTTCCTAACAAAACTGAACAATATGTTATCAAGTTAACCTCCTCCTGCATCAAACTTAACGAAACGAATCGATCAAAAACATAACAGAGACCCGAAACTAAAGAATATGCTATCATGTTAAGCTTTAATGGAAGAAAACCAAACCAATATGTAGCAATTAACAAACACCCTAAAGTTTGAGAAACAATGAAAAGATAACATACCAAATTAACATAAAATTATAATCTAATAAATAAAAATAGTAAATTAATAATACCTCGTTGTCAAGAGTACAGTCCATACCAACAGAAGTTCGAATATCCCACTCCTCATTGCTATGATCTTCTGGCTTAGACAGTTTCTGCTGCCTATTTTCATCATCATCATCTTCGTCGTCGTCGTCATCAAGCTCTTGAATATCAGCCTCCAGGTCTTTATTAGAAGTGTAGGGTTGGGAAACAAGGCCTTGGAGGAAAGGGGAATAGGGTTTAGGGTTCTTGAGACGGTGAATGAGGTCATCGGTGTCTTTTTGTGGGTCGATTTTGTCTTGAAGCCATTTGTTTCGCTCGATTTCTTCGTCTGTGAGGGACCAGAGAGAGTTCAGAGATGGTTGAGGAGATTGGGTTGATGATGAAGAAGAAGCTTGGAGGGATCCGAAGGTTTTGTCGACCCGAACCTTGAAGGTGTCTTCCATGGATGATTTCTACAGAATAGGGTTTGTGCTGATGATATGTATTTGCTTTTACAACTCTGCACCGCCTTTTTCTCAAATAAACTTCACGTCAAAACGTACAGAAAAAACCCACTCGGGTACACCTATAAGCAAAACTCTTACACTCTGTTCCAGAGTTTCATTAAAGGATGGAAGAGAAATGATTGGAAAGGATGTGGGGAAAAAATGTGTTCCAGAGTTTTTTGTAGGAGGGAAAGGGAGGGAATGAGAGGGATAATAAAGAGGATTTTAGTGTGATTTTTAATCTTTCCAATTTGGAAGGAATTGGAGAGAAGGGAAGAGGAGGGAGATCCTTTCTCTTCCATCCTTTAATGAAACTCGGGAACACAGTGTTAAACCGGGTGTAGTGAAGCATGAATAGCAACGCCAAACCGAACAGAGCCCTTCACGCCGTTACGTGAGGGCGCTATGTGTTAAAAAAAATCCTCCAAACGTTATGTTAATCACGCCTTACACCAAATCAACGAGTCAATTATGCTTTGCCACGTGTGCACAACGGTAAAAAAAAATGAAACGTTATGTTAACCACGCCCACTACCACTACACCCCATTTTCACTTCAAGCCACATACTGACTCAGCTGCCACATGCTGACTCAGCTGCCACGTGGACCGATCAAAATCAGGGGCCTTATGTTTTTCCCTTCCCCAGTACACATGGTCTTATTTAGAGAATTAGAGAAAGTTATTCGTATACCGCTTGAGCACTACCCTAAATTACTCTAAAATAAACCACAACTATTAAAAATTACACAAAGAGTATTGAAATATCGCCTTTTTGTTATTTTCAATATTAACCATGCATAATTTCTTACTTCTTATGACACAGCAATTTTGTAAGGACTAGATTCAGTTTCACTAGACTAAAAACCACATAATCAATTTTTACAATTAAAAGATTTAGCTTAGTAACTGATCACTCGTGTATTATCAAAAAACACTAATGGGGAAGAGAAAGAGTGATTGGTCAATATCTATAGAATGTTCACGAGAAAAATGCTAGCGTTGCAAGTGGAGAGAAAAAGGGAGACACGAGGTGTTTTAAAGTTTGTCATGGTTTTGCTTAGAATTTATTGAGTGGGGGTGGGTGGGGGTCGGTCGGCTATCAATACTCTTATATACAAGGCAACCCTAAAGCAATGTAAAAGAAATCCCTTTAGGCCCCTTATAATTTAAGGCCCCATAAATAACAGCTACGGCTAGTACCTCCTACAGAGAAAATATGATTATTTGTTCAATTATAAGGTAAAAAACGATGGATGAGATGTAAATACTCTTAAATTCATTCACATGGGATTATTAGAGGAGTTGTACAACTCAGCCACAGAGAAAGATGGCAAAGAAGGCGAACGAGTGTTTTTCTAGGGTTTCAATTCCGGCGGCAATACAGAGGCGACTAACAAAGTTTTTCATTACTAATTTACCACATAGTTGTAGTGGTAACGATTTGGCTGGGTTTGTTCGAACCCATGTAGAGATTTATGACATATACATTGCAAAGAAGCGTGATAAGATGGGTAACCGGTTTGGTTTTTTATCATTGTTATACATCAAGAACGTTACAGAGATGGAGAGGATGTTGTCTAATATCAGGATGGGAGAGTTTAAGATTCATGTTAATGTTGCTCGGTTTTTGTTGGAAGAAGGGGAGATTAATGTCAACCAAAAGGCATCAGAAAAGATAAGTTCAATGGTACGAGATGGCGGTATGACGAATAAGGTCTTTGAAGTCAAAAACAATGCTTTTGTCGGTTCATTTTCTTTTAAGGATGCTTTCCTCGGTAAGCCGGCGTCAGTGGTTGAGGAAAAGTTAATTATCGTCCCAGACGAGTTCAAGGCGTATGATCATCTATCGGAGAGGGCGATGATAGTGAGGATGTTTGATTTTAAAGCCCTTAAAGAAGTAGGAGAACATGTTCGGGTTTTGTCTACTGGAAGTGGAACTGTTCAATATCTTGGAGGGATGTTTATGCTGGTGTCGTTTCAACATGAAGAACAACTACAAATGTTTTCTACGTCTGCTAAAGGAAGTAACAACGTTTTCTCTTCAGTCGATAGGTGGGTGGGACAGTCCTTGCCTTTTGAGCGACTTGCTTTGCTTAAGATTCAAGGAATCCCACTGCATCTGTTAGACAACCAAGTTATTAACCGTATCAGCGATAGGTTTGGCAAAGTTATTCATGAAGGTAATCATGGGAAGCTGGACTCGGATTTATCTTTTGATTATATTGGTGTGTTGCTCTCCGACGGTAAAAGAATTCAAGAAGAAGTAGTTTTACAATGGAAGGGAAGGAGATATCGAGTTTGGGTGGCTGAAGAGATTGGTGATTGGGATACGGATACGATGGTGAGAACTAGAGGTGACTCCGGTTCTTAGCCTTAGGCGGATCCGGTAGTTGTTCCGGCGAATTCGGCAGTTGCTCCGGCGAAGTTGAATGATGAAACAGTTTTGGAAGACCCGGTAATTGCTCCAAAAATTTTGGAAACTTTTAATGCTAAGTCAAATGGGAAGGAGGTAAACTCGGAAGGTTTTTATTCTAAAAAGGGACCGGATGGTAATAATTGTAAATATGGGGATGGTTCGGATAATATGCCTAAGGTGATATCCAATAAACAAAAAGGTGGTATCAATATTAATCGTAGGAATTCAAAAAGACAGGATACGAACAAAGGGGCCCATTTGGTATCTAAATTTGTGAGTATGGATGAAAGGCCCAAAACCAATAAAAGGCCAAGGCTAGATGTTCACCCAGAGGGCCAAGATTTATTTGGGCTGGATTCATTATTGGGTATTATGGATGACAAGGTGATGAGTTCCTCTATCAGTAAGATTGATAGAATTCTTGTCTGCCGTAATTTTTTTAACAGGTGGCCTCTAGCTTGTTTACGAGCCTTACCTCGGGAGATGTCAGACCACTCCCCTCTTTTGTTGACCTTGGTGGATGTAAATTTTGGGTATAAACCTTTTAGGTGGTTTAACACGTGGCTTGATAGGGAAGGGTGTCAAGATGTGGTTACTCAAGCGTTGTTGGAAGACCTTGTGGAGGATATCCCAGATGTTTCCATTACAAAAAAAAACTTAAACATGTTCATGAAAAAATCAAGTTGTGGTGGAAGAATGCGATAGAGAATGAAGGTCAACAATTGGAAGAGTGTAAAAATGAGATCCAAAGATTAGAGCTTCTCATGGAGGAGAAAGAGTTAGACGAAGACGATATTTGGATTTGGGAGGAATGTAGAAAAGGTTTTGCTCAATATAATGATCGGAAATGTAGGGATCTTCAACAAAAATCTAGAGTTCGTTGGGCTTCTAAAGGTGACGATAAATCTGCATATTTCCATAGGGTCGTTAATGGGAGGAAAGCTTCAAATGTGATTCCGAGTCTTTTGGTTGATGGTAATTGGATCAATAAACCGGTTGCCTTAAAAAAAGAGGTGCGCCGTTTTTTAGAAGTCATTTTTCTGATAACTTTCCCCAGCTTTGTTGTGTCAGGATGTTAATAAGCTTACGGTAGAGGAGGCAAATCGGTTGACCGGGCCATTTTCGAAAAAAAAGATTAAACAGACGATTTTTAATGCGGTTCTGGCAGAGCTCGCGGCCCGGACGGTTTAAATTTTAAATTCGTGAAGCAGTTTTGGGCGTTTTTAGAGGAGGATTTTTTCAGTTTGTTTAATAAGTTCTTTGAGACGGGGGAAATAAGCAGAGGGTGTAGTACGGCTTTTATCACTTTGATTCCCAAAGTGAAGACGCCCATTGGTTTGAAGGACTATAGACCTATTACTCTAATAGGTATTATTAGCAAAATTGTATCTAAATTCTTGGCGATAAGATTAAAAGAGGTTATGGGGAGTGTTATTTCAGTTACTCAATCTGCTTTTTTTAAAAGATAGATTTATTTTAGATGGGCCGCTTATGATAAATGAGTTATTCGGATGGGTTCAAAAGATGGGGAGTAAAGCTTTTCTCTTGAAGATAGATTTTGAGAAAGCTTATGATAATGTGAATTGGGGTTTCTTGTTATCCATTATGGCTCAGATGGGTTTCCCAAGTCGGTGGTGTGATTGGATTCGGGGTATTCTTCGGTCTGCTAGATCTGCGGTGCTGGTTAATGGGTCTCCTACTTTTGATTTTCGGTGTCAAAAAGGGATTAGACAAGGCGATCCACTCTCTCATTTTCTTTTCCTTATCGTCATGGAGGCTTTCTCTTATTTGGTTTCTAAAGCTTGTGATCTGGGCTGATTAGAGATTTACGGGTGGTTAATGGGGGTCCGCCTATTTCCCATCTTTTTTATGCCGATGACACGTTGATTTTGGGGGAATGGTCTAAAGATAACGTTCAACAAACAGCTCGGCTTCTTGGGGTGTTCTATATTTGCTCGGGTCTGAAAATAAATATTCGTAAGTCTCATCTTTTTGGTGTTGGAGTGGATAGCGATGATGTTATTGAGATGGCCTCGGGTATAGGGTGTGCGGTTGGGGAGCTCCCTTTTGAATACTTAGGTATTAAGGTTGGCGCCAATATGAATATATTTCATAATTGGAATACGATTATTGATACTGTTAAAGGTAGCTTGGCATATTGGAAGGCTAATACTTTATCGATGGGGGGTCGTTAACCCTTATCAAATCTGTTTTGGCGAGCCTGCCTGTGTATTATTGATGTGCTATGTATGGTCTAAAAATAACTACCTAACCTAGACACCTAGTAATATAAAACAGACTCAACTATACTAGACCACACGACAGGCAAGTGTACCTATCAATGCAGTACAGACTAAGTAAGTCCGAGTATCGAACCCACAGGACACTAATAGAAAACAAAACTAGACTCAACTAAGACTTAACAAAATTTGGTTTATAAATGATTTTTGGGTTTTTTAAATAATGAAATAAAATAAATTAAATAATTAAATAAGGGTAAATAAGCAGCAAGGGTAACTGAGGAAAATATCAGGATAGGAAGGCAACTACCTAGGTCAAGAATCCTACATGCAAATTCACAACTCTTAGTAATGGAAAACTGAATGGATACCAGATTCTAAAGATAACTTAAGAAACCCTAAGACGTGCTAGATCTCCTCCCGGTCTCACTAACACACCCCAAAGAATCCTAAAGAATAAAACACTGGCTAACTAGCTTGGATCACCTCCCGGTCTCACCTCACTAAGAATGTAAAGGTACTCTACTGACTCGATCACCTCCCGGTCTCTCTAATCACAATACACCCGAAGATGTAAAGGAGTAATTTAACTGGGTTAACTATGACTTGGAATTGCAAGAAACTAAAGACAAGTAGGATAGGATCACCTCCCGGTCTCACCCAAAACCTAACACCTAAAGCTCTAGACAACCCAACATTCCATCACCTCCCGGTCTCAAGAATGGAAGAATACCTAAGTCCTCTAAATTCTCTAATCAAGTTCCTATGGCTTTCGGTACCAAAACCATAAACTAAGCTACAAGCACCAAGCAGGTAACCCTAATAAACATCTAAACATGAAAGACATTCACTAAGACGTTTATGGAACTCTCAAAAATAATAAATTAGACTTAAGTACGCACACACATCATAATAAACACCAACTAAATCGTTACCAAAACATTAACCATTCAAAAATAATCCATTAACCGAAAGTATAAAATTAACACGCAATCATCATACTACCTAGGCAGTGGTTCAAGATTTAGCTACTCATAGTCATGGAAAGCGATAAAAACACAGGTTCAAAATAAAAATTAATCATGGTCTCAATATTTATGAACACAAAGTAAATAAATATAAAAACTAAAATTTATTATAATCGAACCCGTAACTCTAATCTTAAACCCGTGCCTCCCTGGCCTTCACCTCTCCTCTATTTTTCTCTAAAGCTCCTGTCGATGTGCAATCTCTTGGCGGCTGCTATATGTTCCACGAAAATAATATAATATGCCACCCAAAAAAATGTCCGCCGTTTCTTTCTTTTAATGGCCTTCATAGGTTTTGTTTTTCCTTAATTATTTGTGGCCATGGGCTCGTGGATTTTAAGTCCACTTTCACATTATTATTATTATTATTATTATTATTATTATTATTATTATTATTATTATTATTATTACTACTACTAATACTACTACCACTACTACTACCACCACCACCACCACCACCACCACCACCACTACCACTACTACTACCACCACTACTACCACTACCACTACTACCACCACCACTACTACCACTACGACTACTACGACTACCACCACCACCACCACCACTACTACCACCACGACTACTACCACGACTACTACCACGACTACTACTATCACGACTACCACCACGACTACTACCACGACTACTACCACGACTACTACCACTACTACTACCACCACTACCACCACCACTACCACCACCACTACGACCACCACTACTACCACCACCACCACTACCACCACCACTACCACCACTACTACCACCACCACTACCACCACCACTACCACTACTACTACGACCACTACTACTACTACGACCACTACTACTACGACTACCACCACCACCACCACCACCACCACTACGACTACTACCACCACCACCACCACCACCACCACGACTACCACTACTACTACCACCACCACTACCACTACTACTACTACTACCACCACCACCACCACCACCACCACCACCACCACCACCACCACCACCACCACCACCACCACCACCACCACCACCACCACCACCACTACTACTAATACTATTATTACTAATATTACTATTATTACTATTATTATTATTACTATTATTACTATTATTATTATTACTATTATTATTATTATTATTATTACTATTATTATTATTATTATTATTATTACTATTACTATTATTACTATTATTACTATTACTACTATTACTACTATTACTATTATTACTATTATATTACTATTATTACTATTATTATTATTACTATTACTATTATTATTATTATTATTATTATTATTATTATTAAACTCCAAGCTAGAATAGGGTGTTCTTGGCTCGACCAAAGTTGCTCGTTTACGCTCCAACGTCCATGAACACTAGGTGCTCGCGTCTTGTTTATTTTTCACTGTTTTAAGCTCATTTCTCACGAACACCTATAAAATAATGAAATAAATAAATACATAATAAAAACAACATGAAACGAATAAAAACATGACCAAATAGTATACAAAATACATAGGAAAAGAGATGTGTTTTGCAACACATCAATTATCTATCTTTGTATAAAGCACCTTTGAAAGTTACGGATTACATAGAACAATTGATGAGGAATTTTATGTGGGGTGGGTCTTGTGAAGATAAAAAAAATTAGTTGGGTAGCATGGGATATTGTTACAAAGTCGATGAAGAACGGTGGTTTAGGAATAACCAAGCTTAAAGATGTTAACATGGCGCTCTTAGCCAAGTGGGCGTGGAGGTTTAAAACTCAGCAAAATAGTAATTGGACCAAGATTATAGAGTGCCTTCATGGGGGTAAGGGGCGTTGGGATTTTCCCCCTTTGAATAAACGGATTAGAGGATGTTGGGCAAATATTGTATGACATTTAACTAAACTTAAAATTCATGGGGATAATTTGCAGTAGTGTTTCCGGCCTATTATGGGGTCTGGTAATTCCATTCGTTTTTGGTCTGATCTGTGGTTGGGTGATTCTGTTTTTATGAAGAGGTGGCCGAGGTTGTTTGAGCTGGAAAAACGGAAAAATTGCTTTGTGTCTGATAGGATGCAGTGGGTTGATGGTTCTGCTCGCTTCTGTGCGGAATGGAAGGCTGGTTTATCTACAGTCGAACACATTTCAGAGATGCAGGATTTATTGTTTATGATTAACTAAGTTAAATATACAGGTGCAACCGATTCTTGGTGGTGGAGAGACCCGATTAAAAAGGAAGCTTTCTCTGTTGCAGATTTCAAGTCTGCTTTACGGCAGGATAGTGAGATTAATACAAAGCATATCATGTCTTGGGAGAGCTGGATACCGAGTAAAGTTAATCTCTTCATTTGGCGCGCGAAAAAAAAACAGAATTCCCACAAAGATGGCACTCTTAAGTAGAAGGATTAACGTGCAGGATCCGTTATGTGGGCTCTATAATACGGTTAATGAAGATGTCGAACATCTTTTCGTGGGATGTGGCTTTTCTTACAGTGTGTGGTCTAAAGTTGGTTCGTGGTGCAATATTTCTCAGGTCTCGTTTTTTTGATTTTGAAGATATTTTAAAGTTTCATTATAACACTCAAGGTGATAAATGGTACAAGAGGGTTGTGAAAGGAATAGTCATGACGACATGTTGGGAAATCTGGAAAGCGAGAAATGATATGGTTTTTAATAAGTCCAATCCGAGGGTCGTGGAGGTGGTTGCTAAGATTAATTCCGCTACGTTTTATGGCTTAGAAATAGATCTAGATTTAAAGACATTGTTTGGAAACAGTGGGTTGTGAATCCTATGTATATGTTGTAATTGTGTTTGTGGTGGTCCTCGCTTTGAGGGCGCGTCCTGTTTTTTAACACCACTAAAAAAAAAATCATTCACATGGGTGTATGTTAAGCAAGAGAAAGGTTGGATGGTGTAAGTGGAGAGCAGCCACTGGGGTATTGTGTGATAGGAGGTTTCCTGTAAACTTAAAGGGGAAATTTTATAGGGTAGCAATTAGACCTGCCATGTTATATGGGACGGATTGTTGGGCCATCAAGAAAACACATGCACATAAGATGGACGTAGCAGAGATAAGGATGTTGAGGTGGATGTGTGGGTACACAAGGTTAGACAGGATAAGAAATGAGGTTCTTAGAGAAATGTTAGGAATTGCTAGGATATCCGATAAGATAAAGGAGGGGAGATTGAGGTGGTTTGGGCATGTGAAGAGGAGACAGGTGACAGAGCCAGTTAGGGTGGTGGAAAACCTCATTGTGGAGGGAAGGAGGGGCAGGGGTAGGCCTAGGTTAACGTGGGATGAAAGGATTAGGAAAGATTTACAAGAGTTACATCTCTCTGAGGACATGGTCTAGGATAGGAGCTTGTGGAGGCATAGGATTAAGGTTAAAGACGGCTAGGATATGTTCATAAGAGTTGATAGATGTGTCATAGGAAATAAAATTTACTCACACACTTTTTGTTGATCTTTACATGTGATTGTTGCCTTGTGCTTTATAGGTATTTTATAGTGGTATATCTTTTCCAGTTTTACCATGTATTCTTTTCAACATCTTGGTGATATTGGTAGTTTAAAATATTATTATCACTATTATTATTATTTTTTTATTTAATTATTTTTATTTTATTTTTTGTTGTTATTTATTATTATAATAATAATTATTATTATTAGACAAAATTACACATCTTGTCCTTTAATTATCACCCAAATTTCATCCTATGTCCCTTGTCTTTATTTTGCATTGGTTATGTCCTTTATTTACGTATTTTGCACGGATCTTGTCCTTTAGACTAACGTCTGTTAAATTATAACGTTTAAACAAGTCACATGCCCCTCACATGAGGGTATTAACGTCTTTTTCCCCTGAAATCATTTAAACTCTGTTATAAAAACAGAGCCTCACCCCTGACTTTATAAAACCCCCAAAATCAACACAATAAGAACTCGATTAGGGTTTCAAGTGAGATCGATTATTCAAAATTTCAAAATGGTGTATTGTAGATGTGGGAGATTGGCTGTCATTCGTACTTCTTGGACCCCAAAGAATCCAGGTAGAAGGTTTTATGGGTGTCCTTCGAGCTGTGGGTTTATTGCTTGGTGTGAAGATGATTTCTACACTCGATCGAAGCTCCACCAGAAAGATTTGTTTTTGAAGCTACATGAAAGTCAACAAGAAGCAAAAAACCTGAAAAGGAAGCTTATCATTAGCTGGATCTTTTTCTTTGTCGTGGGAGTTGTTTTTTTTTGTTCTTTCTAGTAAATTATTAGGGTTTGAAATGAATGTATTAAGGATGTAATGAATGTAGTAAGGATGTGATGAATGTAATGCAGTGTTTTCTGATGTAATGAATGTTATTGGTATCCAAAATGGGTCAAAATTTTATGGTTTTAGGATGTGATGAAGGTAATGCAGTGTCTTAGTTTACTTGTCCAAAATGGGTCAAAAACAATGCAAATGAGTCAAAAACCATTTACACAAGACAAGGCTGTATGGTTTTAGTTTACTTGTGCAAATGTTGTTGGGTCAAAAATAATGCAAATGGGTCAAAAAACAAATGGGTCAACAACAATGCTAACACATTAATCAAATGGTAAACTGCTCAATGGATAATTCATGCAAATGGGTCAAACCATACATTCCATTGCCTAATCAAAAGACATAGGTTCCAGGTTTTTAAACCATACATACCATGACCTAAACAAAAGACAAAAGGACAAGATGTTTTTAACACATACATACCACTACTTAAACAAAAGACAAAGGTTCCAGGTTTTTAACCCATACATACCATGACCTAAACAAAAGACAAAAGGACAAGATGTTTTTAACACATACATACCACTACTTAAACAAAAGACAAAGGTTCCAGGTTTTTAACCCATACATACCATTACTTAAACAAACAAAAGACACTTAAACCACACAACCTACATAACCTAAGACTGTCCCTTGCAGGTCCTAGAGTTATGCCCAACTTGGCCACACTTCACACAACTTTTTGTAGTCCCCTTCCTTGAAAGCTTTCCCTTTTTTGTGGCCTCTTCCAACTCAATTGGTGACTTCTTTCTGGCTTTCTTAGGCCTACCAATAGGCTTGTGATAATAAGGTGCTGTGAGAGTAGTGGGGATGTTATCCTTAGGCCACATTGTCCTGCCATTGATTGGGTAAACCTTAAACTTATACACCTCCTTCCACCTGTAGTAACATTTTAATGACATTTAGAATCCTGTAGCACACTAGTTCATGTAAAACACTAAGCAAAAGACTTACCTATGCACTGTGTAAACAGGATTCACATATATCTCTGGCAGTTCTGATCCTTTGCCACTATACATATTCTTATCCCATATTGCAGCCACAATATGCTTGCATGGCAGCCCTGTGATGTCATACTTCCTGCATGTACAAGATCTGGTTTTCAAATTCACCACCACACCAAAACCTGATGGCCCTCTAACTTGATAATGGTCTTCTCCATTCCACAACACTGTGCATCTAGCTGCTTGCTGCTTGATCTCTTCAAACTTACTGTGAGCATTTGGTGTTAACAGTCCATCATAACTGTCCATCACTCTTAGCACACTCACAACCCTTCTCATGAGATACTCCCTTATATATTCCAACAGTGTGATAATAGGCTTGTCCCTTGCCTCCAGTATCTTTGAATTAAAAACTTCACACATGTTGTTTAACAAAACATCACACATTGCCATACCTAGTTATCATTTAAAAATCATGAATCAGTTTAGAATTAACTAACTAAAACCAAAATTACAACATATGAATCAACATTACCTGAAAAATGTGATCTAGACCAATGCTTGGGTGGGATTTCAGACAACCACAGTTGTGCTTCAGCATTGAACTCTTTCAGCTCTTTCATATTCTGTTCAAAGTACTCAACAGTTGATGATGTAGCCAATTTCCAAAGGTGATCCTTGTATGCCTTACCCTTGAACCTCAACTTCATATTTTCATAAATATGCCTTAGGCAAAACCTGTGTTCAGCAAATGGGAACACCTTCTCCAGTGCTGGGATAATGCCCTATATTAAAGCAAAACAAATGTAATAACAATCATACTTGATAATGTTAAACAACAATGAAGTATAAATATAAATATTAGTTACCTTTTGTCTGACACTAATGAAGGTAAAGTATGAATCAGGCTGCAAGTCTATATCATCACCAAGGCATTGAAGAAACCATGTCCAAAAACTTAAAGTCTCAGCCTCAACTATTGCATAGGCCAGGGGGTAGATCCCATTGTTTGGGTCAACACCCACAGCACTTAGAACCTGACCAGGGTATGGACCCTTTATAAATGCCCCATCAAGACCTAACAATGGCCTACAAATTGCCTTAAATCCTTGCTTCAGTGGCCCTAAGCAAACATAAATCCTTTTGAACCTTCTGGTATCAGATGTTGGATCTGTGCATGGTTCTACCTCAATATGTATTGTAGTTCCTGGATTACATTTCATAACTTCTGCACAGTACTCCCTTAAAACAGTGTATTGTGCCTGATAATCACCATGTAACTGTGCAAGTGCCTTTGCTTTAGCCCTAAAAGCTTTCATTCTGGAAATCCTAATCTCATATTTTTTCTGGAACTGATCTTGAACTGCCTTTACAGGAATGGTTGGGTGATGTACTCGGTCGTTACGGGTCATACAAAGCCTAAATAACCTAAATAGATAGGGTAAGTAGGGTATCAATCCAAGGAGCGTGTGGTTAGTGAGTATTTCCTAGTTAACTTTGAATTTGTTGTTTATGAAGATGCTAATTATGCAATATATGAATTGGTGTTTAGAAATTGATTGAAAAGTTCATTGATTAATATGAAACTTAAAATGAAATTTGTAAGAAATAATTAATAATACTTGTAAACAATAAGATAAAGATGATTACACTAAGGATTGGGTAATTGAACACTAGGGCTTTCAACAATTGGGCATAATTGGATAAACAAAGATAATGCAATTGGTACTAACGGGTTGATTGTTCAATAAACTTAGGTATCAAGTTTCATCCACATTCACAATGGACTAAACTATACTTTATCATTTAGAACATACAATCCTATGGTAGTGTTGATGCAAGGAACCATGTTCATAACATTTAGAAATTGGCACAAGATCAATTAACTAAAAATGAGTTCAACATAAGGTTAATCACTAATCAACACAAGTAATTCAAATACATAAAAACATTAATCAAAAGTTTAAACAATACCCAAATGTTTAAGCCCTAGGTATCAAGAACTTACATCCCTAGTGTAATACAAGTGTTTTTAGCCAAGCATGGCTATGGTGTTCATCATCTTCAAAAGAGGTTCTTCAATCTTCAAAGAATTGTTACTAAGCTTGGAGAATGTTGTGTGATAATATGTCTTCAATGGTGTTGATTTTTATAATCAAGATAGAGATCAAAAACAGCTAAAAACTCAGTCTTCCCTCATAAATCCGTCATTAAAATGTTTTTGATGATCATTGACTTGAAAAGGGAAGTTTTTTGACCATTTTGACTTTTGGCGTAGGATACGCCACTTTTGGCGTATCCTACGCTAAGTCAGATTTGCCTGAGTTGATGTCTGCTGCCCTACGCAAGCTGCTGTGTTCTTGCCTACGCCACTGGCGTAGGATACGCCAGTTTTGGCGTATCCTACGCCAAAACCTCCTTCAACCTCAGATTTTGATTTTCCAGCTCATTTATGCTTCCGTATCTCGCCCGAGCAGCTCCAAAACGTCATATTTGCCTCCTTTAATCATCAAATCCTGAAATAACATAATAACATCAAAGCAACACCATTTGACAACTTATCACTCCTTAAAATTCATTTAAGGACGCTTTTATACACATCTTTTAGCTAACCCATCACATCCCCACACTTATCTTTTGCTTGCCCTCAAGCAAATCAGTAAACCATGCTTAATCAACAATTTAACCAATTCCAACCATTTTATCGATTCTCAAAAATGGCCCCTAGTCATACCCTAATTCACAAGACTTACGTCTGTCAGTAGATTTACATTCCAAGGTTTTTTTATATGTTTATTAAAAACAAATGCCTAGCCAAATCCAACTAGATCCGATTTCACATTTTTGCACACCCCTCACAATGGTTCACTCCACTCGGTTTACTATCTCGGCTAGCAAGTAATGTGCTAGTATTTCATATCAATCACTCGAAACCGATTATAGGGCATGTTAGCATAAGCTTGCAATTCAATCACCTTCTACAAAATTTCTCAAAAGTGAACACAAGTCAAAAGGTCTTTAAAACGGGTTGTAATGGGGCTAGGCGAAGGGTATGGAAAGGGATATTTACAAGTGACTATAATGATGAAAATTCGACTTTTATTACATCAACTAAATAATCACTAAACTATAAGGCAATGTTTCGCCTTTTATTCAATTACTAACTCAAGCATATTTTTGTGCTTTTCTATGAGAACTCTCATTTGTCTGAAGCGTATTTGTTCTCATGCTTTTCCAATTTTTTTTTTTTTTTTGCAACTATATACAATACAAATCAAAATCCTACAATCGAATTTTCATCATTTGGGTTAAAAAAATTGAAACGGCTAAATGGGTAATCAACTGAAAGGTTAAAAGTTCGAATTTGTTTAACTAGGGGAGATTGTTTTTTTTTTTATGAGGAAAAGGCTAGATAGACCTAATGCCTTAATCATTCTTGTGTCACAATTAATCTAGAGTGGTAGGCGTATAAAAAAAATTGCAAGTTCTACCTTATGCGCCTATAATAGTACACTCAATTCAATTGAACACAACATGCCGAAAGATGTGAAACAGATTTTTGTAGGGTGTTAGCATGTTGTGGTGGCTCAACAATCTCTTCCTGAACCTAAAGGGAAATATGGGTTGCCGATATGCAAAAGTGCTATATTCTTCCTTAGTCTTTTCTAACTAGGCAATCCACGTTTTGCAAAAACCATCCTTGGAAAAACACATCAAGGAACTTAAAGAATTATGACCATGATAAGGGGTCGAATTTTGTGATCCAATACTATAGTGAAAGAAACGGTTTTCTTAAAGTTTAGCTTGAGGGTCTTAAAAATTTTCATATTTAAATGGCTATTCCCCCATCCCCACGCTTGGAACTTACATTGTCCTCAATGTGAATTTTTGCACGAATAAGGGGACCAAGTAGCCAAATAAATTAAAAATATGTGTAAGGATGCTTTTGTTCCGCCCCACTACATTCCCCTTCTAAAGCAACACTAATCATTCACCCAAATCTTATTCAAACAACATACACATAATTAAAGAAAAGAAAGCACCTGGTAAATAATTGATGTCTCCATTCTATCGGCGAATCTTTGCTTTCCACACTTTAATGTTTCCTCTCCTTTGTTACTCCCTTTTCAGCTGAACACTTACTGGCGATGTATACACTGGGCTCACACACAAAACACCAAAACATCCAAAACAAACAAAAACAAACTAAAATTGAAAAGCATAAAATAACTAGCACACCAAACGTCAATAAAATGATCATGCCCACGCAATTAATATAAGAAGGAAAAAAATACATGGACCTGATCAACGGGTTGCCTCCCGGAAGCGCTAAGTTTAAGGGTCTTCAGCCAGACCAAATACATCACCCTCATGGTGGTCGAGGGGGATGTGTTCCTCCCTCTGCCTCTAAGGATGCAACCCTTCTACACTCCGGTAAGTCCTTTAAGGTGGTCCTAACCGGGTCAACCATCTTTTCCGTTCTTGTTTCATTGTGCAAATCAGGCGGTCTCCTCCATTTTGTCGTCCTTCCTTTCACTGTCCTGTTCTTGACTGCTCCAAACCTGCCAGTCACACAAAAATCCTCTTTTGGGTGATCCTCTTTTACAAGAGGGTCACCACTATCAAAAATGTTATTTTTGGGACATTTCTCCTCAACAACCGAGTTAGAAAAATTTGGATACACATTTAAACACAACTCACGGTCACCAAATTTCATGCTTACCGCTCCATTAGCACAATTTATATTAGCATGTGCAGTTGCTAAGAATGGCCTACCCAGTATAACAGTGGGTAGTGTGTTTATCGCACTATTTACATAGTCTACCACCAAAAAGTCAACTGGGTAGTAGAAATCCTCTACTTTCACCAACACATCATTCACCATCCCCCTTGGATGCGTGAGAGTCTGATCAGCTAACACCACCGTGGTGTTAATTTCATGTATTGAGCCAAAGTCATATTGGTCAAACAGACTCCCAGGCAATATACTCACACATGCTCCAAGATCTAGGAGCGCCCTTTCTATTTTAATCTCTCCAACCTGAATTGGAATCAATGGGGCTCCTGGATCTTGAAGTTTAGGGGGAAGAGCATCCGACAAAACAGCACGAACATGTGCCCCTAAATGTTTAGGCAACTCGTTGTGCTTGTTTTGGTTGCTCAACTCTTTCACACATTCAACATGAGCAGGAATTTTTTCAATTGCATCAATAAGTGGTAAATTTAGTTTGACTTGTTTAAAATTTTCCCACCTCTCGTCCTTTGGTGGGCTCCACTTTGACACATTGTTTGGGTCTACTAAAGCTGTAGGATATGGGATGGTATTAGTCTCCATCCCCACACTTGTCTTAGTAGCCATCTCATTTAAACACTTTTCGCAAAAAGATTTTTTATAATTTTTAACTTCAAAATTATTTTGCGAAATATTTTCCTCTTCCTGCTCATCATCACTATCAACCTCCTCCACCACACCATCAACAAATTGTTGTGGTGGAGTTGTTTCATTACCCACAATCTTATCATTCAAAATAAAACTCACCGCATTTATATGCACGCTTTGATTGTTTCTTGAGCTCGATGCTTGATGTTGTGGGTTGATAGTGGTATCACTAGGAAGCTTCCCCGTGCTTCCTCTCCATTGAGCCATTTCTTCCGCTAATTGACCCACTTGTTTAGCCAAGGCCTCATGAGACTTATCCCTCACTTCATTTGCTTTGTTGTTCTCTTTCATCATGCTCATTAAAGCATCCATTTTTGAACTCAAAGACTCATCACCACCTTGACTTCCCGAAGAGTTTCCTTGATTGCTTGAGGAGCCGCCTTGGTTGTAACCTCTTTGATAATTGTTGTTGTACCCTTGGTTACTACCTTGATTGTAGTTGTTTCTTTGGTAACCGCCTTGATTACCACCTTGGCGACCTTGATATTGCCCACCACCGCTTTGATTTCCCGATTGGAAATTCGGGTTCATTTGGTTAGAAGGATTACCATACCTAAAGTTAGGATGGTTTCTCAAGCCTGCATGATAAGTGTTGGAGTTCATGTCATACTTCCTTTCTCCATACACTTGATTTACTTCTTCGGTTGGTTGACACATATCACCGGAGCACTCACTAGCTTTATGCCCCAAATCTCCACAATTATCACACACGGGGTATTGTATCGATGACACCTCCCGTTTCTTCATCCTTGCCAACTCTCTTTCCAACTGAGCAATTCAGTCCTTAGAACTTGAATCTGCATCGGGAAGAGATTTAGAGACCGGGTGTTTAGTTCTTCGATCAGCTGCCTCTTCCGATTTTGAATTCTTCGCCATTAGCTCCAAAAAATCTCAATCTTCTTGCTCCGGATTAGATAACAATGTTCCATTGCTAGTGGACTTGAGATATTTTCTTTCCTCTTTGCTCAATCCATTCACAAAACTACTAACCAATTCCCAAAGGTCGATGTTGTGGTGCGGGCATTTTCGAATTAACTCCTTGAAGCGAGTGAAAGCTTCATGAAGTGGTTCCCCTTGTAACTGTTGAAAAGAACGAATCTCTAGCCGCACCGCATCTGTTTTAAAACTGGGGAAATATTCATCCAAGAATACCTGTTGCATTTCTCCCCAGGTATAAATGTTGTGTGCGGGTAAAGTGAGGAACCACGTCTTTGCTTTATCCTTGAGAGAAAACCGGAATAGCCTCAACTGTACTTCATCTAACGAAAAGTTATGACCTCCCATAGTACCACACATTGCCTTGAATTCAGATAGGTGATCATATGGGTCTTCATTAGCCATTCCATGAAAATGAGGAATGATGTTGATGTAGTTGGGCTTGCAATCAAAAGATCTTCTTCCTGGAGGTGGTGGTACAATTGGTGATTCGTTCTCAGATGCAAGTGGTCTAAACCGACCATTGACTCCTTGCATTGGAACTGGGGGCCTTCTTCTTGGAGCATTAACTTCTTCACCTCTAGGTTGCCTTCCCCCATTGGGTCTTCTTTCTGCTCGACCCACAAAATTTTCACCCCGGTTTTGATGAATGTTGGGAATTTGATGTCTTCTTGGGTTTTGTCTCGGTTGATGATTATTGACGACATGATTGTAATAACCGTCATTACCCCCGTTTCGATTTGCACCCACGTTAGAACTATTATCACTGTGATACTCTTCCTCATCCCCATAATCATCATTAACATTTCTATAGCCCCAATCCTCATCATCCTCATTGTAATCCCTTTCAGAATATTCATCTTCTCCCGAGTGGTAGGAATGAACACTAACTCTGTCTGATGATTGATAACTTGGTACACTGAATGGATCATCATCATTAATGTTCGCCCTCAATTCTTCAATATTCTCAACATAATCTTCATATCCGGCTTCATTGTACCGATTGACCGGATCAAATGTGGGATTGCCACGGTTAGACATGGAAGGACCTTGGTTTACATTTCGGGTGTTGGGATTTCGGTTGTGAATTGGTTGGTGAGGTGGGTGTTGTTGGGTTTGATTTTGATGAGGTGGAGTGGGTGGTCTTTGATTTTCACCTGAACGGCGATTTGGGTTTGAGCTTGCCATTTGAACGGTTTCAAAAGACAAAGGTTGAATTATGGGTGGTGATTGGGAGTTAGAAGGAATTGGCTCCTCTAACCGGTGTTGTCGGTTTCTTCTAGCTACTCTCTCAATTTCCGGTTCAAACACTAAAGGAGATGTTCTCCCCGAATGTCGGGTACGCATGCACTACCTGTAATCTGCACAAATAACACACCCCGCGTAACAAGGAAAAGTAGAGAATAAACCAAACAAACAAACAATTAAACAGATTATCACAATATTAACTACTCAATAAGCACTAAGCGCACTAGCTCCCCGGCAAAGGCGCCATTTGATGACCTCGGTCGTTACGGGTCATACAAAGCCTAAATAACCTAAATAGATAGGGTAAGTAGGGTATCAATCCAAGGAGCGTGTGGTTAGTGAGTATTTCCTAGTTAACTTTGAATTTGTTGTTTATGAAGATGCTAATTATGCAATATATGAATTGGTGTTTAGAAATTGATTGAAAAGTTCATTGATTAATATGAAACTTAAAATGAAATTTGTAAGAAATAATTAATAATACTTGTAAACAATAAGATAAAGATGATTACACTAAGGATTGGGTAATTGAACACTAGGGCTTTCAACAATTGGGCATAATTGGATAAACAAAGATAATGCAATTGGTACTAACGGGTTGATTGTTCAATAAACTTAGGTATCAAGTTTCATCAACATTCACAATGGACTAAACTATACTTTATCATTTAGAACATACAATCCTATGGTAGTGTTGATGCAAGGAACCATGTTCATAACATTTAGAAATTGGCACAAGATCAATTAACTAAAAATGAGTTCAACATAAGGTTAATCACTAATCAACACAAGTAATTCAAGTACATAAAAACATTAATCAAAAGTTTAAACAATACCCAAATGTTTAAGCCCTAGGTATCAAGAACTTACATCCCTAGTGTAATACAAGTGTTTTTAGCCAAGCATGGCTATGGTGTTCATCATCTTCAAAAGAGGTTCTTCAATCTTCAAAGAATTGTTACTAAGCTTGGAGAATGTTGTGTGATAATATGTCTTCAATGGTGTTGATTTTTATAATCAAGATAGAGATCAAAAACAGCTAAAAACTCAGTCTTCCCTCATAAATCCGTCATTAAAATGTTTTTGATGATTATTGACTTGAAAAAGGAAGTTTTTTGACCATTTTGACTTTTGGCGTAGGATACGCCACTTTTGGCGTATCCTACGCTAAGTCAGATTTGCCTGAGCTGATGTCTGCTGCCCTACGCAAGCTGCTGTGTTCTTGCCTACGCCACTGGCATAGGATACGCCAGTTTTGGCGTATCCTACGCCAAAACCTCCTTCAACCTCAGATTTTGATTTTCCAGCTCATTTATGCTTCCGTATCTCGCCCGAGCAGCTCCAAAACGTCATATTTGCCTCCTTTAATCATCAAATCCTGAAAATAACATAATAAAATCAAAGCAACACCATTTGACAACTTATCACTCCTTAAAATTCATTTAAGGACGCTTTTATACACATCTTTTAGCTAAACCATCATTGGGTTTTCCTCAATCTGACCCATGAGTTGTTACTCAGATATGTGGCAGTGCAATGATACACAGATCTGGTTTGGATACACTTATGCTGTGTGTGCAAAGTTGTGACCACCCAACTTTCTGCCCTAGGAAGCTTGCTTACTAACAAAGTCCAAGGGCACTCCACCTTTTGAGGGTCAGCTTTATTCCCTCTCCCACCCACACATTTTTTAACATCTTTACTCCCTTCACCTACCACAGAATCTTTACTGTTTTTACCAAGTTTTGATGATTTCACATTAGGTCCTTTCTTTATTTTTGACCTAGTTTGCACACCAAGTGCCTTACCTTTAGCCTTGGACTTGTCTGCCTGAGTTGTCTTGTTTTCTTTTTTTTGACCTAGGTCCTTTCTTACCTTTAGACTTGGGCTTACCACCTATATCAACTTGACTGTGGACACCAACTTCATCAACATGGAAATTAGGTAAGTGGCCCCTGCAAACAGCCCTAACTCTTACTAAATCATCTTTGATAATCCTAAGTTCCCTTCTACTTTCAACAGCATGTTGTTTGATTAGCTCCTTCACTTCCATCTTGGTTCCAAACAGCTGCCCTAAGTGGAAATTGCCTTTATTTTCATTTTGATTCCTTAAATACTTGAGCATATGCTTCCTAACACTTGACTCATCCAAATCAGGTCTCTTAGGATCATTTTTATCCATAACATCATCATTTAACTCTTCTATCCTAACATTCTGGTCAACAGGATCATTTAACTCTTCTATCCTAACATTCTGTTCAACAGGTTTCCAACATAACATTGGAAATGACTTAGTGTTGGTATTTGACTTGGCCATTTCATCCATAACATCATCATTTAACTCTTCTATCCTAACTCTAGAAGGGGAGCAACAATAAGAATCCACATTTGTGTCATCAAACTCAATGTAAACCTTCATTTTATGGTTTCTGTTATCGGATACAAATTTCAAGAACCTAATAACATCCAAGTCAGTACCTAATGATCGAAGACCAATGTCTAAATCACCACTTGGATCAACATAGTGATAAAACCTTATAATTTCACAATCGTAATCCAGCTTCTCAACTATTTGATCCAAAACATGAACAGAGAAGTAATCAACATTTAGCAAATCAACAATGCAAACCTCACCTCCTGTATACTCTCTACCTGGAAAATCTGAGAAATCACCCCCATGATATAGTTCAATCGAGAAGAGATTAGGGTATGTATCTGCATTGTTAACAAAATAACCAAAA
Source organism: Ambrosia x helenae (assembly GCA_030844895.1). Classification (NCBI taxonomy): domain Eukaryota; kingdom Viridiplantae; phylum Streptophyta; class Magnoliopsida; order Asterales; family Asteraceae; genus Ambrosia; species Ambrosia x helenae. The sequence continues at coordinate 118,238,917 of CM061229.1, read as the reverse complement.
TTTAGTATCATCCATTCTTAACGATTAAACAAAATAAGCAATTAAGTGTTACCGTATATCTCATCAATTTCCTCCTGCTCGGTGTCGTCGTCACGAATCAAAAACCTTTCAACTCGTTTGTCTGGGCTTCGATCATCCATGGTTAGGGTTTAGAATTAGGATTTGTGTGTATTCGTGTGTTTAAGGAAGGCTCTGTTTTTATAACTAATTACAGAGTTTAAATGATTTCAGGGGAAAAAGACGTTAATACCCTCACGTGAGGGGCATGTGACTTGTTTAAACGTTATAATTTAACAGACGTTAGTCTAAAGGACAAGATCCGTGCAAAATACGTAAATAAAGGACATAACCAATGCAAAATAAAGACAAGGGACATAGGATGAAATTTGGGTGATAATTAAAGGACAAGATGTGTAATTTTGTCTTATTATTATTTTTGAGCCGAGGGTCTATTTGGAAGCAGCCTCTCTATTCTCAGGGATAGAGGTAAGGTCTGTTTACATCTCACCCTCCCCAAACCCTACCAATAGTTCTCTATTCGTGAGATTTCACTAGGTATGGGATTGATGTTTTTTTATCGAAAGAGTTAATTGCCAATTTAGTCCCTGAGGTTTGTCAAAAATTGCTACTTTCATCCAAATCTTTTTTTTTTGATCAATTTAGTCCCTATGGTTTCATTTTTTTGTCATTTTAGTTCCTGAGGTTTGTCAAAAATTACCACTTTCATCCAAATTTTGTTAGTCCACAGGGACTAAACTAACCAAATAAAAAGATTTGGATGAAAGTGACAATTTTTGACAAACCTTAGGGACTAAATTGACAATTAACTCTTATCGAAAAGTAAAAGCTTTTTTCTGACATGATGAAGAAGGGCATAAACAAAAAACAAACAAAAGTAGAGGGGGCATTCATGAAAATAACAAAGTCGGTAGGGCGAGAGAGAGAAGATACCACCACCGTTATTCGGATCCCCAATCGAAGCACCCAACCCAACCCCTCCCTCATAATAATAATCTCATCAAATGCGATATTTTGTTAGCAATTGACCCTAACAAAATCACCAAACCCCCCCTTTACGCACAATTTCATGTCCATCTTGCCCTCACAAAATCTTGGTTCATCATCATCCTCACACATTCAACACTCTCAAAACCCTAATATTATTAATCATGGATCCGATCAACCTCAACTCGACTCTCCTCACCCCCTTCAATCTCCTCATATCTCCGATCCTGCTCATATGCAGGATACTCTCACAGGTCCGTTATCCATTAATAATAATCTCTGCTTTTATAATTTATTGTTTTCTGTTTGTCTTCTCTTAACCCTAGAAAACGTTATCTTTGACTCGTGTTAGTTTTTCACGCCCTTACTGTATATATAATGATGCTAACGACGTCGTTTTTGTGAAATTTGTTATCCTTTTTTTTATTTGATTTTATGGCTAGTAGGTGTTTTTGTTTTGTTTTGGTTTTTTTACTGTTGAATTTAGTTTTAATCTGTTTTTGTTGTTACGTTTTGGATTATTTGTAGAATCAGTGTCTCCAACACCGGTGGAAACAGGTGGATCTTCCAAAAAGGTAAACTTTTACTGGTGTCTGATTGTTGTAATTAGCCGAAAAAGTTTATGATCTAATTTAAACACTAAACACATTGTTGAAGAAATAGTCAATTAGTCAAATAACACTGCTGTAGCCAACCATTGGCTAGTTTGTTTCGAAAGTGTATGTTCAAGTAATAATTTTTGATGCAATATGTTGTCAAACTAGGCGCAGAAGCTCAGGGAAAGCGAAGCGCGTTGCTTTTAGGTGATTAGGCGCGTTTTCTGGCCAAGTTGTTGCCAAAAATCGTTTTAAACCTGTTTGAACATGCCTGAAACACCTAAACAAGCCTGCAATCAAACTAAAACAGTTTAAACTAGCCCTAAATAAGCCTATAACATATCTAAAGCTTCTAAAAATGAAATTTGTATGCTTTGTGACTCCATTAAAAGAGGCTTGTTATTTTTGCACCTGGTGAGGCCTATGCGCATTGAGTGAGCCTTATGCCTTTGACGATAAATTTCTTTTTGTTGAACCTTTAACGTATATAGGTGAAAGAATTACCTGGCAAGAAGATTCCAGCTCGTCAAAAATCTGGTGCACATTTTCAACAGAATGTTTCTGGCCAATCTGGTATTGGATTTTCTGAACATAGAGGCTCATCTGGCAGCCATCAAAGATATCGGTCTAATCAAGGGGGGACTCCACCATCATCAGGAAGAAAATCACAGGGAGTTAATGCTAATCACTTGCTGAATTTTCAATATGATCCCATTTCTCGTCCTCAAGCAAGGGCTAATCCTCCAAGAAGATTACCGAAGAGAAAGCCTTACAATAAAGATTTGTTTCTGCAAGCAAATTATAAATTTGTCTTGTTAGATTCAGGCAACCGGGGTCCCGAGTCGATGGATCCAGATAAGATGTTGCAATGGGAGGATATCATATGTTTGAAATATTTTACTCCTCACCCTACAACCTGTCCAATATGTTTGGAGGAGCTTTTGTGTCCACAGATGACGTCATGTGGCCATATCTTTTGTTTCCCTTGTATATTGAGATACTTTTTGATTGGTGAAGATGATGATAAACAGGAGTGTTGGAAAAAATGTCCCTTATGTTTCATGATGATATCGTCAAAAGACTTGTATACTATCTACATTGAGAATGTCAAGCAACATTGTGTTGGTGATGTCATCGAATTTATGCTCCTAACACGTGATAAAGATTCATTAACTCTTACTGCGAAACAAAAAGAAAGGGTTGATGCACATGAGGAAGTTTATGATGCATTTTCAAAGTTCACTTTTACAGCAGATGCTGAGCTAGCAGTTAGGAAAGCCATGTCAGAGCTAGATAGTTGGCTTGCTAGAGCAGAATCAGGGCTTGTTGATGACCTGGAAAGGCTCCCATATGTCTGTGCTGCAATGGAACAACTTGAAGAAAGAAAGAAACATTGGAATGAAAAAAGAAATATTGATGGGGCCAACTCTCGTAACAACGATTCTTTTCATACGGGTTCTCCATCAAATTTAAATTTTGGTATTGATGTTAATGGTTCAGCTAGGTCTCGAGAAATTCCTGTCCATGAATCATTTCTTGCAAGTGGCTTGAAGTCGGTTGATGTTAATGAACCTTTGGTGAATGAACCTGCTGCTGTGGATGAACTGATTGATGGCCAAGGTGAAATTCTGTCGTCTTCTTATGATGATAACAAGGGTATGCAACTGCCTTCTGATAATTTTGCCGATAAGAAGATGAAAGGATCATATGATTTCTATCAGGTAACTTTGTTTTACAAGTTATATCCTCTCAGAGTCTCGCTAAGTATTTTTAGATGACAACAATAAATAGTATTTAAAGATGAATAGTCTTATTGACTTACGATTACGTGAAATGTAGTAACACTAATTTCCTATTCTGCTTCTTGCATTTATTCAGGCGGCTGATGGTCAGCACCTTATACTCCATCCATTAAACATGAAGTGTCTTGTGCACCATTATGGAAGCTATGATAGGCTTCCTCAAAGGTAGGCATTTTCATAACTTTTTAAGAATCAAATTTCTGCAATTGATATCGTCTTAAAAAAAAGACCGATCTGTTTATATATGTAATCTGAAATACATATGTTTTGAAACCTTAAGTTCATGAAAATGCAGGATTAGTGGAAAGATTTTGCAATTGGAGACAATCACACAATCAGAAGCCATGAGGAGGCGATATCGCTACTTGAGTCATTTTTCTTTAACGACGACATTTCAGGTATGTTGCCAAAACATTAATCAGAAAACAAACTGTTGTGAACTAAGGGGTTGTTGAAGCATATACTTTATCTGACCACTGTTTCTGCAATGATTGTCTTGTTGGCGGTGTTACTGTTTTCCAGCTTTGCGAAATCGATCTCTCTGGAATATTGCCTGCTAGTTCACTTTCTCCATTCGAGGATGAGTTAAAAAATAGGGAAAAACAAAGGAAGCGTGTTGCTAGAAAGGTATGCATGTGCTACTAGTTTAAATTCCTAATTACGTTCCATTTACGTATTGCTAGCACTGCTGCTGGTAAAGGTGGCAATTTTGACTCATTTGTATACAATTAGGTTGATTTGGGTTTATACTTTATACTTTATCTTAAATGGGCCAAATGTGTTAACGCAAATGATCAAACTTTAAAGGGAAAATATGTTGAAAATCCTCTGAAATATTTTTATATGCTTAGAACTTTCTAAATAACTTTATTAGAAAGAAGTTTAGACTTTTGATTTAATAGTGTGGTTTTGTAACTAGATATACCTAACACATTAGTTATTAATAGTAAAAAAAGGTATAAAAACGTTTTTGGTTTCACTCAGCTTGACCTACCCATTTTGCCATCTCTACACAGTGAACATGCAAATATACAATTTTGTCTGTGTATGAATTGAGAAATACGTATAAGTTTGATTCACTAATGGAAACAATACTTTAAAGTCATATACTCGTATGCCCGGTTACCATTTTCTATTAATATTCTATATTTTAAGGGATTGAAGACTTTTTTTTTCAACTTTGATGCATTTGCATAACACTTATCATACTTTTACTTAATTTAAGGAGCATGCGGAAAAAATCAAAGCAGAAGCTGCTGCTGCACGTTATGAGCCGGTAGTATACAATGCAGAATCTTCCTATGATTATTCACCTGCCTTCTCCTTGGACGACTTTGAAGGTAATACCAATCTTACTAATAATTTTCTTCGTCTTATTATTATTATTATTATTATCATATATACTTTTCTAACTATGTTTTAATTTGAAGCTTTGGGAAGTTCATCATCAAGCCCTCCAACAATGGTGGATAGGCCGCTGTTCTCAAATGTGACTAGGCTTGGTTTTGCTGCAGCGCATGATTCTCCTACTCTAAGAACAGAGGAAACCCATGTATCAAGTGGTTTTTCAACTGGTAATCAAGCTGTGCTGATAGTTTTTATCAAAATCATGCATTAAGAAAGATAAGTGTATTAAATGGTGTTATTTGTTTACGCATACAGGCTTACAGACGACGTCTTTTGCGAATGTTATATCGCGAGCACAACCTGTTGAAGCGAACAAGGCAAGTGAGACGGGAAAGAAAGGAAAGAAGGCTAGTAAAGTACTGTTATCAACCTCAGGTGGCCGTCGATATTAATATAATAGGGGACAAGTAAATAAATAGATAATCAGGTTGATTTGTTATTAATTTTGGTTCGTGTGCTATGGACTCGAACTTCCAGCAGGAAAGAAACACATGTTTGTCCACCGAACATTCATGACGTTGTAATTGTTTGTGTTAAGTAAAATGCCTGATGCCATGCTTGTTGAGCATTTTTTTTCTGGATTCTATTGTTCTTGACATCCTTTACAACTGTATAATTAAATGTAAAACCCATGGCTTCTTTGATCTGAGTTCTTACTAATGTGAGAACAAAATAAAAATCTCTTTAAATCTCTCTTTGTGCATCAATCCAAAAAGTAAATGAAAACTTATCAGTATCCAACTCAAAGATGAATAACATTCGGTACCAAGGTATGGATTAGATGTTGATGTGAAGGAGAGTTGTAGGATGAGTGAGATGAAAAAGATGGATACTTTGTGTCCTAATTGTGCCTCTAGATGTCTCATTATCTAGATTGCTAGACCTTTCACAACATGAGAAGTAACATATGTACGCTACTAACCGACCGACGACTTTTCTTTCTCCCCAACATTGTCATCATGCAAGGTCGCGGACATATCGACACCAACATGTTTGGCCTCCAATTTCTCAATGTCATGGCTTTCTTTTCCTATAGATTACATGACTTCTCTTTCCTTACTCTCTCTTCCGCTTGTGCAGTCCATGAAGCTCAAAAACCCCGACTGTTTGGATGGTCTTAAAACCAAAGGTACCAATCTAGACAACAAATTATGTGAAGGTATTTGTTAGAAAAGGTTTACTAATATAATAAAAAGATAAAGTATGACAAGTTGGCAACAAGTTGAGTGATAGGATATCCAAATGACCAATTAGATCCAGTTGTATTTATTAGCTTCCTTCTCCAAACATATTGTACACATTGTAAGTTTACAAATAAGAAATATATGATAGTTACATATACGTAATCTTACGATAAATCCCTTTGAACTTGATAGTATCGTTAGTTTGTGTTTGTGTGTGTTAACTTATGATCATATAGCCAACTAGCTGATTACCCCGGGAAGGTCCCGGGGTTGAAAAATCTAATTTTACGTGATAACCTATTGCAAATGGATCAAGTTAACTAACCACAAAATCTCTCAATCATTGCATGTTCATAGTATTCTAATCAGTAATAACTCATATTCTCTAATCTAAAACCTAATCAGTAATCATCTAAAGAATCACTTATGTAAGCTGCAACTATTAAAAAACTCATCACATCTCTCTAATTTCTTACATTCTAATGGCTCTTATAATTCCTAACCTAATCAACTAAACAAACACTTAAGTTGGAAGTTGTAATCATTGCATCTCATTATGCCACGTGGCATTAATCAAGAGATGGTTGCGGCCACCATTGAATGTCACGTCAGCAACTATCAATTCTTTCCGGGAGCGTCCCGGGGTTGAAAAATATAACCATTCTAATAATACTAATACTAATAGTAATAATTATTACTCTTGTAATTAAATAAATAAAAAAATAACCTTGCTATAAGGTGACACCATGTGTTGCAGTGTTGCGCGATTCTTTCTCCTAACTTCTCTTGATGAAGTATACCTAGTAAAATTCCAATGATAACATGGCGATTGGGCTGATTTTCAACATTGTAGATAAGAACCTGGTTTAAAAGAAAAAACATAATTAATGAATAACATGAACACTTTGTGTGTTTTTTTCCTATATGAACGAAACCCCACAAAAAATAGTCGATTTTTCTCCGTTTTTTACATAGGACTATGGTACTCGTTGGAAAGATAATAAAACACTCGTTAATTTGGTGTAATTTTTTTCTTTAAAAAATCCCGTATATAAAAGATATAAACGTTTAAAAATTATGGGAGGAAACATGAGAGAGAATTTTAAATTTATTTTTAAATTCTTTTTTTCCCTAAAATAACTCAATTTAATTTAGAGTTTTATGTTTATCTTTTTTTTTAATTAAAAAAGGAAATAGTTCAAAAACACTAAAATCTTTCAATTATGATGCCACGTGGCACTCTCAATGGGAGGTTGAGGCCTCCATTGCACGTCACGTCAGCATATACGTTTTCTTTTATATATATATATATATATATATATATATATATATATATATATATATATATATATTATATATATATATAGATAGATGATCTACAGACCAATTGGTTTGTAGGGAGGTGAGAAGGTTTCCCTTCAGGGTTCCTGCCCTGAGGTTTCGAGTTCGAGCTTGGCTGTGGACAAGATTTTATTCTCCCTTACAGAGGTAGAGGCAAGGCTCTGCCAATGCGTATTCCCCCTCATTCAAACTCGGGTGGCTACTCCTGTTAAAAAGGGTTGAAGTAGTTAGTGAGTTTCCAGTTGATCTATACCTTTAAAAAAAAAAAAAAAACTTATGATCATATAGCTTGTTACAATATTCTCACAATTTTGATTGCGATTCCAATAACATTTTCTTAACCCAAATATGTTACCACCATAAAAACACCACCCCACAATTCGTTCTTAATTAACACCTTATTAATAACTCTTTTAACAGCACAAAACACCATCTTCTACAAACAAAACAATGGAGACGACAACAGCAGCAGCAGCAGCAGCATCGATGATGATAGACGAATCAGAAATAGAATACGTTAGCTATGGTGGTGAACATCACTTACCCCTTATCATGCGCCTTGTTGACGAAGAACTCAGCGAACCCTACTCCATCTTCACCTATCGTTATTTCGTCTATCTCTGGCCCAATCTCTCCTTCCTCGTACCCCCCTTCTATTCTATTTCCCTTATATTCTCATCTCTCTTTTTTTATAATTTAAATAAAAACTAAACAATTGATGAATCTTTGTTTTGTTTTAGGCTTTTCATAAGGGTAAATGCATTGGAACCGTGATTTCAAAGATGGGAGAGCACCGTAACACTTACAGAGGATATATTGCTATGCTCGTTGTTCTCAAACCCTACCGCCACAAAGGCATTGGTAACTTTTATTATTATTATTATTATTATTATTATTATTATTATTATTATTATTTTATTTTTTTTATATGTTTAATTGGGTTGATGACATCTGGAGTTGTATTACAGCTACAGAACTTGTTACCAGATCTATTAAAGTTATGATGGAATCAGGTTGTGAAGAGGTATTATATGATTATATCTGTTGTTTATGATTTGAAGCGTATGATGATGCTGACAAAGGAATGATATACAGCTACATGTTGTCAAAAGCACAAGGCGCATAGGTCAAGGCTGGAGCCCAGAGCCTTGGCGCGTAAAAAGCGAGTATTTTTTAAGCTAGGCGCATAGTGTAACAAACCGTATTTAGGGATTTTAGATGTGTTTAGGCTTGTTTAGGGCTAGTTTAGGCTGATTCCATGCTTATTTAGAGGCTTTTTTATACACCAAAGATTGCTGGATTTTGGCGGCTAGAAAATACCATGAAGCAGTGCCTGAGAGGCTGAGAGCCTGAAAGCTCGCCTTTTAGGCCGCCGTGCGTTTAGTGTGCTGGGTCCTGGGCTGCGCTTGAGTGCCTAGGGGGCTTTTGACAACATAGGTATACAGCAGATGCAGAATAGGGGTTCATTATTGGAATCGGACTTGAAAAACACAAAATTCGATTTGAACTGAATTCGAGAATTTGAATCAGGTCCTTGTCCGAACCGAGTTTTGAATTCGGTTTTTGAATAGAATTCAAATCTATGAATTTTGAACTGAACAAGCTGATTATTTGAATTTCAATCAGATATTATTTTTTAGTTTTTATAAAATACGTAATATTTTCTTCCTCATAAATTAGGTTATTTGATTAACCGAAATCGAATCAGTTCTTTGAACTCAGTACCGATTTCAATCACCCGACAAAACTAAAACCAACATGATGAAAACCCCTATGCAAAGACATCATGTTATGCACCATGATCACATAATTGTTAGTAGTTTAATCTACAACTTTTATTGATGTATTTGAAGGTAACATTGGAAGCAGAAGTTACTAACAAAGGAGCTCTTGCGTTATACGGCCGACTTGGGTTTATAAGAGCAAAAAGGTTATTTAGATACTACTTGAACGGCGTTGATGCGTTTAGACTGAAGTTGCTATTTCCACACCCAGAATTACCATCTGCTATGTCATCGGTTCTTGATAGTTACGAGGCAAATGAAGCCAAAAAAGATCATTTACTGACTCAAGTTTAGAGTAAGTTCTATTTATATTGGACCTCTTATTGGTGTAATGAAATGCTTATTTTGATCATATTGATGTTATTGGCTGCTGCTTTCTGTCTTCAAGAGTTTTGTTGTTCATAAGATGGCATAGGCATATTACAGGTTAAGGAACCGAGTATAAGTTGTTAACAGGTTGACTAAAAAGTAAACTGTCAGTATTTGTATCCTAGATTCAAACAAATATTATATGGTTTAAAGCTTGTTCTTGAATTGTACATGATTCCTTTAATTCAGTTGTAACATGATCACCATCTGTTTAATGTCAAAATCCTATCTTTGAACACTATTTGACTTTATATAAGTCAAATCATATGGTTCAAAGCTTTTGGTTAGTTAGACATATAATAGAGGAGCAATGTGTGTGTGTGTAACTTTCTTTTAAAGGCACTCAGAATGTTGAACCTTTTTGTGAAGGATGCTCTTGAAGTCGAACCTTATTATTAAGGACACCCATGAGTCGAACCTTATTATTAAGGACGTTCAAACCTTTTTATTAAGAACACTCGCATAGTCGAACCTTTTTATTAGAAAGTTGAACCTTTTTTTATCAAGGGCACTCACAAAGTCGAATCATTTTATTGAAAACACTAACAGAGTCGAACTTCTAATATTATGATTTGTGTAAAAAATATCATCTGTCCAAAAAGTATTGTCCTTTTATAATAGACAAAATTACAGAAAACAACCTTTATGTATTACTAAAAATGCACCTTTCACCTTTATCTTCAAAAAGCACTCTAATCAACCTTTACCTTTGTTATTAGTTGCAAAACCAAACCTTTAGCCCTAACTAGGTTAGTTTTCTCAGTTAACTCTTGTCACATGCCTTGCATGTGAGGGCTTTTTAGTCTTTTTCATTTGTCATTTATTAAAATATTTATTTTAAAGAAAAACCTTATAAAACATCATCTTCCCAAACTTATAAACATCTTCTTCCCCAAAAACCTGATCAAGCCATAGCAATTTTAATCAACCATTTTTAACAATGTCAGCGAACTACTGCGGATGTGGGAGAATCAAAACCACTAGCCGGCAGAATCACCCAACGACAAGGCTCAACATCATCAGATCAGGGCAGTAGCCACCAAGAGTCACCTTATCAGTAGATGCAGCAACAGACCCAAATTTAAATACCGTCACATCCACGTTAGAACCAGGTATACAGACTTCCATAACGCCGTTCATGTCTGGAAGTTCATCGGTTGGTGTTTTTGTTGATACGATGGGTTTAGGTGTGGTTTTTCAGTGGTCGCAGATACGATTGGTTTAGGTTTGATACCCATTGGGTTTTTTATGAAGAATTGGAATTGTTAGGGCTTGATCAGGTTAGGGTTTTGGGGAAGATGATGTTTTCTAAGGTTTTTCACCTGTCATTTACTGTTAATCTTGACTATTGCAGGATAAAGTTGCAACAGAAGATCCATTATTTAAAAAAAATCTGGCAAAGGGACGTCGAGGAATCAATCTGCAAGGAAATGTGAAACCATTTGTCGAGGAAACCGCTCTACAAGTGTTAAACTGGCCATTTAGCATAACAGATCTACAAGTGCAAAAGAAATGCCCAGAAAAAAGCTTGTTTCGCTGGTTCAACTTCATGTTTGATGAACCAGAATGCGAATTGGTCGGGTTTCTCGAACTGATTCACATATGGCAGGTTTGTAATTTCATCACAACTTTTGTTCAAAGCAGCTTTAAGAAGTTGGTAATAACTAATAATTATATTTTTGGAATTGAATTGGTGAACAGGGAATGGAGGATTTGGTTGTGCCACCTACAATGACAGATGTCCAAGCCCAGTTAGCAAGAGCTATCCATCTAGGAAGATGAATATATGATGCTTATTCGTTTGGGAAAATGATGTTTTATAAGGTTTTTCTTTAAAATAAATATTTCAATAAATGACAAATTAAAAAGACTAAAAAGCCCTCACATGCAAGGCATGTGACAAGAGTTAACTGAGAAAACTAACCCAGTTAGGGTTAAAGGTTTGGCTTTGCAACTAATAAAAAAGGTAAAGGTTGATTAGAGTGCTTTTTGAAGATAAAGGTGAAATGTGTAGTTTTGGTAATACATAAAGGTTGTTTTCTGTAATTTTGTCTTTATAATATTATGATTTGTGTTTGCCGTACATAAAGACAGTAGAAAATATAGATGTAAATTTGTAAATTGATACTTGTCACACACACTGAACTATTTGGAAATAGATGAAGACTAATCCACAATAAATAATTTGCAGAGCAATTATTTCTAATGCATCAATACTAATTCTAATAAGCTTAAAACAAGTGGTTTAAATCTAAGCAAAGCATCAAATTGCATTGCAAATTTAATGTCATGAATCAATCGATGTCAGACATATCGCTTTCAAAGAAGGCCGAATGCAGAGCTGTCACACATCTCTCTGCTTCATCGTCATTTACTATGAGTGATATATTCACCTTTGATGCACCTTGGGATATCATCTGAACATTCACTCCATTCTCGCGAAGAACATGGAACGCCTAAATTAACATACAAAATGCTCAGTTTCCGAAACCACCGACGCAATCAGAGTTTTGAAACAAGGCATACCTTCTCTAATACAAGTGATGACCTCTGAACATTCCCAATTAGTGAAATAATTGATCTGTGTTGAAGGAGATTCACTTTGGCGATTTTTTCAAGTTCTTCTACAACATGATCAAGTTCCTGCACAAACAGTTGAATGTTTACATATAGAGATGATATGCATTTATCAGCTTAACTTCTAACTTAAAGTCAGATTGTAATCTTAACAAAAAAAAAATATTTAAAAACAAATGAACTTTTTCTGGTTAACCCAACCCGAATTGTAATAAAAGTTCCCATTTTTGGCATGTTACCCAGCCCGCCCAGTTTGCTACTACATCAATCACATGATATGGAGACATTTAATCAAACTGAGAATTGTGTCATACGCTTGCCTGCTGAATCAACTCCCTGCTCCAAAGCTTTGAAGGATCTAAAGTTAAAGAAATGCTAACTTCACTGGTAGCAACAACATCCACAGATATTCCTAAATCCTCGAAAATTGAAAAAAACCTGATTCATGTACCAATTGCAGATTAAAAAACTGTGGGGAACCTCACAAAAAGCGTAGATGTTAACTATGAAGTCGTTTTACCTTGGCAAGAAATCCAAACTGACCAAGCATCCGAGTGCTAACAATGTCTAACATGGTTACATTACGTTTCAAAACTATGCTGGTTAGTACGGCCTGAAATTGAGAAAAATAGCCATTATATTAGCCTTATAAAGTTCTGATTACTAACTAGTAGCTAGTTTATACATATTCTTTCAAGGATAGCTACTGACCTTACTCATATCTCTTGATTTAGTTATTAAGGTACCTGGAGCTTTAGGGTTGTATGAATTTTTAACCCTAACAGGTATATCACCCTCTCTTGCAGGCCTCATAGACTGTGGATGCAGAACCTATTGAAAGAGCACAAGAAAATAATATGAAATTATCACATTATAATGTGTTTAGTTTCCCTAATGTTTGTCATATATAGCGTATAGATGTGGCAAAATCGGTGGGCAGGTTAAAACAGTTAACTTTTGGTACAAGGAAGGTTGGCCCGAAAACCTTTTATTCTATTTTGATTTTTCTATGTAAATTCCGTGTTCAATATAACTACAAAATGTTTATAGTTACAATAATTTTGTTTTGGAATAAAGCAATTTAGTAGGTTGTTGAGTGCAAGAAAAATGGACTTTTGGGCAACTTTTGACCCGTTAGAGTAAATGAATCGTGATTGCCAATTTGCCACATCTAACTATGCACGTTCAGCTACCTGGGCACCAAAATATGCAAGTTCAGCTGCCTCGTCAAATGTCAAATATGGCACAGGTTCAGCACCCTTGTAAATATTAGGGTCACATGTCAGGACACCATCCACATCTTTCCAGACCTGGAATGAATGAATAGAATCTTAAAAAAAATTGCCAAATTATATGAAAAACAAATGGGGTCTTTAGACTTTAGATATGCGGTTTCAAGGAGATTATGTGATTTTGAATGATTAGAATCATATAATCTGCTGTAATAAAACGGCTGTATGAGTGTGTTTTTGACTTTTAAAGTTTCAATAATCAGATAATAAGATGTTTTGAGTGTTTGAAAAAGTCTTATTTATATAATAAATTAATATAATCCCAAATTAGGTTAAAAAAGTGGCAACTAGCTAGAACAAACTAAATATTTGTCCCTTTAGGTAATCAAATAATCTTATACATAACCTCTGTATTCAAATATTCTAAATATTGCCTACTACAAAGTCTCAATAATTAAATAATCAGTTCACGTAAATCCAAATAAAATATGAAGCAAAAGCATCGACAGTTCTATAGAGAACTTCTAGAGGGTAAATACTAATTACTAGATAAAAAACGCATCATTAAAGATCCAATGCATGCAACAGCACATATGAATACTTTTTTTGCATCATTATTTACTTTTTTTAGTTATTCACTAACCTGAATCTCCCTCAACCCAAGTGCTTTACCAATGGTGGTGGCAGTCAAATCACTACCACCTCTGCCAAGTGTAGTCACAGCACAAGTTCTCCAACCCTAAGGAAAAAAAATAGCATTGGTAAGAACAATTCAATAAAATTTAACCGTAAGTAAATTATAAAAGTTATAACAATCCATTTTTGGTGCCTGTTGTTTAAAAACAGAAAGTATTTTATATGTTCATGATAGAAACAAATTTAAACTATGTATATAGAAGACCTTTCCAAGGAAGCCAGTGACAATAGGAATTGCAGGATCCCTAATCCAGTCACCATTTAGTGTCTTTGCTACAGCTGGATAAGTTGCTTCCAAAATATCCGCATTAGTAAAGTCATCTGTTGTTATGAAACCAATATCGAATGCATCATACTGCCAGAAATAAACAAAAATCCAAAGTCAAATTCAAAACTCTATGATTGAGTCAAAGTTCCACCTTTAACAACTAGTAACAGTTGCTTGTTCAATAATAGTATTAGAATATGAAAGATATTCCATCAGGTATTTAAAATAAAAAACAAAGAAAAGAGACCACATACTTGGCGTGCTTTGACACCGATTTTATTCAAATATGCAGCAAAGATCCTTGTGGACATGCACTCCCCAAATGAGACTAGGTAATCTCTTGCACGTGGTGTGAATTCCTTTAGTACAGAAATCCCATTAAGAAGCCGCTCCAATTTTTCTAAATGGTCTGAAAAAAACAAATGTAAGATAAAAGTTATTATTAGCATTTAGCACAACAAGCATTTGATCAAAGTAAATAAATAAACAGTTTAAACTTTAAACCATAACGCATGTGTAAATTTACCTGTAACGAGTGTCCTTTCCAATCCAAGCTCGTCCACTGTCCTGAGAATATAAAACTATCACCCAATCAGTAAACTAACGTTTAAAAACTTTAAAGGTAATTTAAACTCATAATATAAGATTTTGACCTGTAATGAAGTTCTTTCACAAAGCTCAATTCTTCAATTTCAGACACAACCGCAACACAACTTGCAGCCTTCTCTCCAGCCTGCAACACACAACTAAAACTTAATTTAACATTTTAACTATATAATAAAGTTCAGACGAATTGAAAGCTATGACTCATTGGTCGATAATAATCCATACTAACAATCCTAACTTTCATTTCTGTTACAAGGGCAATCCTACTCGCATAATCAATCATATATTTACACTTGCATTTCCACTTGATTTCACTAATTCACTTACATGGATGATTATGAGCGAAATCAAGTGTTAGTCAAAGATGATTATACGAGTGGAATTGCATCTAGCAACGAAAATGAAAGTTAAGAGACCGAGTAATACAAAATCCAATTTGGATTATTATTGACCAAGTCAGTTCGGATTACTAAAATCCAATTTACCTAAAATTATTATAATATGAGACTAAATAATAAACAAGATTACAAACCACTAAAAGCTTGTTGGTGGTCTTGCCCATAGCAGACAACACAATGACAGGACTCTCTTCCGGAAAACTAAGAATTAAATCAGCCACTTCCTTCATTCTTTCCGCAGACGCCACAGACGATCCGCCAAACTTCATCACACACGACAACTTTTTGCTTAATTCATCAAAAGCTTGACTGTTTGATTCATTTTCATTTCTTGTCAGCACATCCACCTTCTGCGCATTACAACAAACCCTAAACCCTGTCCCCTTCCCTAAAACCCGACCCCTAACCGTTCCACAGGATCCGCGAAACGAAACAACCGATGAACCAGCATTTAACTGCTGATATGAGCACAAGGATCTAGTTTTGGATAAATGATAGGGCGTCTTAGCTCCAGATAAGTATGTCTGTGCCGCCATTGTTGTGATTTTGTCGACGAATAGGTGCGGCGGTTACAGCCTTACCGGATAACTGATTAAACAGAGAGAGCTGATCGAATAATAATAATAATAAATCAAGCTCTCTCTGCTTATTAATTATATCCTGAAGAATTTGATTTTAAGCTGAAGACCTGAAAATTAAGGATTTATGGTTACATAAATTACTACAAAAGATGAGAAAACTAAATAATAATAATAATAATAATAATAATAATAATAATAATAATAATAATAATAATAAAAAGAATGATATGCTAGTGAAAATGAAATGCTAAGGAATATGATTTAAAAGTGAAGACCTGAAAAATAAAGAATTGAGGTTGAAATAATGCAGAATAAGAAGAAATGAAAAGAAAAGAAAAGAAGAATGATGTATTTGTGTGAGAGAATGAATTTATAGTAGCAATGCAAGGAATTAATAAAAGATGTGCGTATGAGAATGATACCGTGTGCGGCTAGGGTTAAATGGAGTCGGAGAACAGCGGCTGGAGTGAAGCTGGTATTTTAACCATAGGTTTAACAACATGTTGTCTCACTGTTTTTTTTTTTAGGGAAAATGACCAATATAGCCCGTTGACCGGGCATTTTGCACAAATAGCCCTCTCCACCGTCTTTGGAGAGACGGGACACGGCTCCCAACCCGCCTGAACCGTCTCCCGAGAGGCTTCCCATTTCAGCCAACAGAGGACCGCCACGTGGCGTCTCTGATCCCGAGGCTGTACCGTCTCTCTCCAGACGGGTCAGAAATCTCTCCCAGATGGTTCACGTTTCCTAAGACGGCTGATCCTTCGGTTCAACCGTCTCCCAGACGGTTCACGTCTATCAATGCCGGCTGTCCCTTCGGGTCAACCGTCTCAAACAGACGGGTCACCTTTCCCAAGACGTCTTAACGAAATTTGTGATACCGTCTGAACCGTCTGAACCGTCTCACGAGTGTATATAAATACCCCAATTAACTTAACGAAATTTGCACCCACCGCTCTCCTCTAAGCTTTCATTTTCCATGCACCCACCCTCATTACCTTTTATCTATTGAAATGATTTTTTACTTTCCCAGCCGAAGCCTTTTTGACTTTCCCAGCCGAAGCCTACCGGCTTCGGAAAATATGTCCTGGTTACTTGGATTGTTGTTTCATCTGCGTACGGCTACTTGGATTGTTGTTCCATCTGCGCGTGGTTTGCAACCCGTGTAATGGATCGATGATGTGGTGGTCTACATTTTAGGCAAGTTCGTTCGCTTTCCGAATTTATGTCTCGATGTTCGACGTGTGCTCACTGAGAACTATTGTTACATAAAACGAGGAAATGTTTCGGACTTGTCTGTGTAGAGCACATACACCATTCGAAACAACGTCTATGTAGACCACTGCTACTACCGCCGCTGTGGAGGACAAAACATCTAACACTAAGATGTAGTCCTCAATAGTTGGTTAGACATTACTATTACTTCAAACAAAGTTCCTAGTTCTGGAAGTAAATTTGGGAAGTTTGTTGTAATAGTGTAGTTTTTTACTTGTTGCTTTTTAATTTTCGCTTGTTGCTTCTTTATTCTCGGGAAGTTTGTTGTAATAGTGTAGTTTTTTAATTGTTATTGTAATAATATTTATTGTTTATTTGTGATTGTAATAGTATAGTACGTTTAATGAGATATTTACCTTAAATATAAAAACAAAAAGACAAATTAAAATATAACCAACTATTGCATTAAAAATATAACCATTACAAATTAATAAAAATATAATTACAAATTACATAAGACGATGTCTTATCATTTGCCACACGGACACATGTTTAAACTCTTTACCCTCCCTGTTTTTATATTGCCTTAGACTGTGTCTAATGGCCACGACTTCGGGAAAATTTGAGGGTACGTCGTAAAGGGTCCGGTTGTGGTGGCCGTTGAATATTTGACACTTTGTCGTCAAATCATTCAACTTGCGGCTAAGCGACTCGGTGGTACGTTGTGACCCCCCAACGAGCCGGTTGTATTCATTCAGGATCCGGAACCATTTGTTGTTGAGGTGTGTGCTCTCTTCAACATGCAGCCATGCCGCAATCAACGCAATCTCTTGTTCTTCCGTCCATCTTTGAGGTGCCATTGGTGTTGTACGGTGGTTTGGACGGTGTTGGACGGTGGTTTGGACGGTGTTGGACGGTGTTTGGACGGTGTTTGGACGGTGTTGGACGGTGTTGGACGGTGGTCGTCGGGTAGTGGATAGTGTTTGGACGGAGTTGTACGGTGGTGGATTGTGTTCAGACGGGGTTGGATGACGGGAAATGGACGGGAGACGGGTATTTATAGGGCTGAGCCGGACAACCGAAGCGTCGCCGCTCATCGGGAACCACCGCGTCGGTAAATGTGTACCGTCTTGAGAGACGGTTGAACCGAAGGGTCAGCCGGCATTGATAGACGTGAACCGTCTGGGAGACGGTTGAACCGAAGGGTCAGCCGTCTTGGGAAACGTGAACCGTCTGGGAGAGGGTTCTGACCCGTCTGGAGAGAGACGGTACATCTCGGGATCAGAGACGACACGTGGCGGTCCTCTGTTGGCTGAAATGGGAAGCCTCTCGGGAGACGGTTCAGGCGGGTTGGGAGCCGTGTCCCGTCTCTCCAAAGACGATGGAGAGGGCTATTTGTGCAAAATGCCCGGTCAACGGGCTATATTGGTCATTTTCCCTTTTTTTTTAAGTGCGTTAACACTAAAGTTGGTTTTGACCGTTCAAAAAAAAAAAAAACTAAAGTTGGTTTTGACTGCTATATAAATATTTTTTTATTTTTAATTTATATTTTGTTTTGATATGAGTGATATTGTAGAAATTAAAATTAAAAGTACTGTTGATAAACCAATTAATTTTAATAACAACCGGTCTTAGAACGGTGGTAGTGGAAATATGATATTTCTATATCTAAGGTATCGAGAATGGCACTAAGATTATCGGGTATGGAGCACGGTTTGAGCTTGTTGACCGCGTATTGGGCCGGCCAACGTCGTCTCGGCCGTCCCCAACCCAGCCAAAATGTCTAAAATCAGACGGTGAAGCCGGGTGTGATGATTGGTGGTTTGGTTTGGTTTGGTTTGGTTTGGTGGGTCCCTTCCAACACATACATTACCATTTGTTTAAAAAAACAAAATTATATATTTAAAACCCTGCAACTCCGGTGACTGTGGTGGCGGCTCCGATGACCGGTGATGAAGACGGTGGTGGTGTTGTGCTGCTGATGAAGACGGTGGTGGTGTTGTGTTGCTGATGAGGAGATGATGAAGATGATCGAAGGGAATGAAAGGGGTTTTTGGGGTGATGAAGATCTGGGTTTGGGGGTGATTTGTGCTGCATATGTAGATTTTAAGAGTAATGTGATTTTTTTTTAAATTATTTATTTTAGTTATTATTTAAAATTTAGAATAAAAAAAATAAAAGGTTAGACCAATAGGAGTGAAAGACTACCTAAGAAAGACTACCCTCACACCCTTAGGTAGTCCTCATATCGTCTAAATACAAAGGGAACTCATTTTTTTTTGCTGACGTGACGGCAAGTCCTCCCAAACCTTGTCATCACCACACTTCATAGTTTAAGAGTTAAAGTATTCAGCATTAGTATCTCTTTTGTAATTACATTAAAAAACATTATATTTCTCTCTCTTTTTTATTTAAATAATATTTTTTATACATTATCATCACATTCTCTCATTCACTCATAATCACTTTAAAAAATTAGAGATGAACAATATCTCATTCAAATTTACTGATTAACTTTTTTTTCTCCTTCACTCACAGTTATTTACAAACGCCCTATATAATATAAAGAACCTACTTAAAAAATATAGAAGACCTAATGTGTATGCTTGTTACAAATTTTGAAAAGGTGACTTGATTTAAGAGGTGATGACGCCCTAGTTTGGCTAGTTTTAGCAAAAAAATTGAAAAAATAAAAATCAAATTAGCCGACTTGGCTGAGTCAGTTGAAGTGACTGATTTTCATGGTAATAAAAAAAATAGTTGTGTATTGAATTTTTAACAAATTGGTAAGGATTCTTTATGAATAATATAAATGCTAAATAACTTGTTCCTAAGTTTCAAATCATAAATCGTCAAATCATTAAAACCGAATTGTAAATTAGACCGTACATATTTCAAACCAGCCAAATGAACTAAGCTTCATTGGTTTTAATGAGTCACTTGATTTCGACAACTTTTTAACACCCAACCCCACGACCCCTGGATTGCAAAATTATTGCTTCACACTCCAACTTGCACATTGTATTCATCTTTAATCTCACTTTTTTTTTTTTTTTTTGTGTGTGTGGGGGTAAAAACTTGATATTTCATTTGATATTAAATTACAAACAGTTGTTTCTTTGGTTGAGAAGCATGAGCTAAGGCATGGTTGTTAGAAAAGCAATAAATCAAATTTAAGAATAACTAGTATTAAGCCATGCGTTATGGCAGGTGGTGTAACACATCACTATTAGGCCATAGGGTGTACACTAACATCTGGGGCGTTAAAGATGACATGACATGTTAACTAGTGTTGCACACCATTCCCTCCTTGTGTTAAGGGGCGTTAAATTGGTTATTTGTTAACATGTTAACACACTGAATTAAATTGTTTTCCTTTTTAAACAAAATACTATTAAAATGTATAGTTATGTGAAGTTAAACCATTTCCTTAGGGTAGAGTGGAATGAAATGAGGAAAAATTGGTGATATGACATCTGGGTGGAGTTAAAGAGGGTGGTCATGGGGTATACTCTAACAATCTTTAACTCCATCTAGATGTCACATCCTCCATTTTGTCTCTTTTCACACTAGCTCACTTCAAGGAAATGGTTTAACGCCCCTTAATTCTACTCATGGCCTTAGGGTATACTTTAACCTTTCTTAACTCCACCTAGATGCTATATCATCCATTTTTTCTCTTTTGACTCCACTTCACCCTAAGGAAATGGCTTAATCTCATTAACTTCACCTAATCATATATTTTTAGTGGTTTTTGTTTTATAAAAGGAAAAAAAATTAATGTAGACTTTTAACACCATGTTAACATGTTAACACATAACCTCTTTAACACCCTTTAACACAAGGAGGGAGTGGTCTACAATGCAAGTTAACATGTCATGTCACTTTTAACACCACATATGTTAGAGTATACCCCATGGCAAGTTATGTTAACATGTTAACTTAGTGCTAATTTAATGCCCCTTAACATTGAAAGGGAGTGGTGTACAATGAAAGTTCACGTCACCGTTAACACCCTTGGTGTGAAGGTACACCCCATGGCCTTAGTGACCATTATCAATAGAAACATTTGTAATAAAAAACAAATAAGTACGGAAAAATCAAAGCAAATTAAAAAGTAGTATATATATATATATATATATAGGGTCGAGATCCTGTGCAAAGTGTGTTTTGTGTGAGAAGGGTAAGAAGTGTTTTGGACCATTAGATCATCTTAATCAATGGTTTAGATTTAATGAGTGACATTATTGTAAATAATGTTATAGTTATAATAACTAATTAGGCTACTTAGGGGTATAATGGTAAAACACACCCTACATTTAATTCACATTTAAAGGGTCTAATTAAAAATACGAAAGGTCTAATAAATTCAATCTTCCTATTTACGTCCTCCATTTAATTCACATTTAAGTGTTTCTCACCCCTCTCTCTCTCTCTCTCTCTCTCTCTCTCTCTCTCTCTCTCTCTCTCTCTCTCCCTGCGCCACCTACACAACCGCCATCAACCACCACAAACCACCACCATCAACCGAACCATCATTCGACAGCCACCATCACAAACATAAATAATCGGAGTGTTTTTTTTAGGGATGAAGATGAAGACGACATGAGGTGATAATGGATCAGTGTGTTTTATGGTGGATTATTTTAAACAACATTCATATTGTTGTGTTTTATGTTCAAAGGATTTTTGTGTGGTTTAGTGTTTTTTGAATTTAAAACACATTTTAAATGTATGTATAGTTGTGTTTTTGAATGTGTTACTGATTGTGTATGATGAAGATAAAACACACTGGATTATGGAGAAGATGATGATAAAACACACGGGACTGTTTAAAACACAAAGTTGAGAATATGGTGATAAAACACACGGGTATGAACGTAAAAACACCTTGTTGATGAAGCAACTTACAAGACTATAATAAAACACCAATGTGCAAAAAAAAACCATATTTTTTGCATCAGTAAAACTCCTTATAAAAATAACACAAAAGGTGTGTTATACCCTTCAAACCTTATGGTATACCAGTAAAAACACCATGTGCTCACATCAGTAACACACACCAATATGAATGCTGTTTTGGCCGTATATAATTCAGTAAATGAATGATAATGTGTTGAATGTTAATAAAAACTCTATAAAAATTCGTGAGATGTGAAACAAAATCCCTAAGAATGCTCCTAAATTAAACACGAAATTAATTAGCCATTATCTCCTAAAATAAGATTATCAATGCAATTTACAATGTTACCCTTCTATATAATAAAATAGGCCGCACTATTATTAGTTCTCACACTTCTCACAAAAAATAGGTTTTGTACATGATCCTAAACCTATATATATATATATATATATATATATATAAATAAGTATTGTAATAATAATGTAAAATTTTAAAACTTACTTCAAATATAAATAAGTAAAATAAATTTGATACTAAAAAAAGAAGTCAAAGCACTTACTTCAAAAGGTAAAGCAAGTGTCAAATGGTACTAATTCATGTCTAGTGTTTTTCTTCTTAATCGCCTACGTTCTAAATATTAAATCACTTTTCTCCATATGAGCTTCGTTTTATTCAAAACTTAATTATAAACTCTTACGCACCTTTGAATTTATGTTATTCGTTTCATAAAATACGCGTCATGTCCTTTTCTTTGATGTGCTTATCGTGGATATTTCTACTATAATATTACACATGACCTGCATACCGTGTTGGTTTTCGTAATGTATGTTATATGAGACTATTTTTTGCATTCCTTCTATTAATGGTGGTCTTGTGTCAACTACTATTTTCACACCATACTTTTCGGTTATGTCACCATTTAACTTTATGATTGAACAAAGCATTTAAATTTAAGAATGAATGAAGCTGATGACAATAGAAGACGGAAAATGAGATTTATTTGGGATAATTCTATTGCACAATCTAACGATTGTTAAATTATTTTAGTAGACGGAAATTGGTTACAAGTTTCCAATTTCAATTCCTTGTGCAATCAAACATACGAATACAATTTTTAGTGGAATATTTTTTAATTCCATCTTTATTTCAATGAATTCGATTAATATACCAAATATGAAGATTTCATTCATATAAATATGAAAAATTACATGTGAAAGCTCTTAGTATTTCTTGGTTGACACACAAAAAAAAAAAGTTGTGATTTTAAACATACAATGCTATTAACATACATTGAAACATGTGAAAGGGCACCATACATGTATCTCTCTATTAAAACTTCGCTAAGAACCCCTATGCTAATGGTCAACCTTTTCTATTCCTAAGGGCCAAATCCATTTCTTCATGAATTAATTTAACCAATTCTCAACATTTTATATCAAAATATAATATTTTTAATACAATATTAAAAATATTATTTATAAGAATAACAATGTATTTTCTTGAAATATTTTTTAACTTGATGTATATGCATAGATGCAATATATTATATAATATATATATGCATAGATGAAATATTATATAATATATTGCATCTATGCATATACATCAAGTTAAAAAATATTTCAAGAAAATACATTGTTTTTCTTATAAATAATATTTTTAATATTGTATTAAAAATATTATATTCAAGAAAATACATGGTTACCTCGGGAGGGTCCCGGGGTTGAAAAATCTAATTTTACGTGATAACCTATTGCAAATGGCTCAAGTTAACTAACCACAAAATCTCTCAATCACTGCATGTTCATAGTATTCTAATCAGTAATAACTCATATTCCCTAATCTAAAACCTAATCAGTAATCATCTAAAGAATCACTTATGTAAGCTGCAACTATTCAAAAACTCATCACCTCTCTCTAATTTCTCACATTCTAATGGATCTTATAATTCCTAACCTAATCAACTAAACAAACATTTAAGTTGGAAGTTGTAACCATTGCATCTCATTATGCCACGTGGAATAATCAAGAGATGGTTGAGGCCACCTGTAACACCCCGCCCCTCTCGCCACCAATATTGTCCGTTTTGCCCATCCAGAGCTCACGGATTTGTTTTTGGTTGCCCAAGTGGAGACTTCCAGGAGGTCACCCATCCTGAAATTTCTTCCACCTGAGCACGCTTAACTGTGGAGTTCTCCTCTCATCCACTAACATTAAGTCCCAAAACGCGTTGGTGATTTAAGAGGCAAGACATTACTTATGAACCAAGGATCTCTCCTGGCCACGGCCGATGTGGGATTTTCCTAGGGTGTCACATTCACCCCCTGTTAGAGTCTCATCGTCCCTGATGAGGTGTGTTCCTGGGGTGTCACATTCACCCCTGTTAGAGTCTCATCGTCCCTGATGAGGTGTGCACCCACCATCCCGAACGGCACAGGAGTGGCTCTGATACCATCTGTAACACCCCGCCCCTCTCGCCACCAATATTGTCCGTTTTGCCCATCCAGAGCTCACGGATTTGTTTTTGGTTGCCCAAGTGGAGACTTCCCAGGAGGTCACCCATCCTGAAATTTCTTCCACCTGAGCACGCTTAACTGTGGAGTTCTCCTCTCATCCACTAACATTAAGTCCCAAAACGCGTTGGTGATTTAAGAGGCAAGACATTACTTATGAACCAAGGATCTCTCCTGGCCACGGCCGATGTGGGATTTTCCTAGGGTGTCACACCACCATTGAACGCCACGTCAGCAACTATCAATTCTTCCCGGGAGCGTCCCGGGGTTGAAAAATATAACCATTCTAATAATACTAATACTAATAGTAATAATTATTATTCTTGTAATTAAATAAATAAAAAAATAACCATGCTATAAGCTGACACCATGTGTTGCAGTGTTGCGCGATTATTTCTCCTAGCTTCTCTTGATGAAGTATATCTAGTAAAATTCCAATGATAACATGGCGATTTGGCTGATTTTCAATATCGTAGATAAGAACCTGGTTTAAAAGAAAAAAAAAAAACATGATTAATGAATAACATGAACACTTTGTGTGTGTTTTTCCTGTATGAACGAAACCCCACAAAAAATAGTCGATTTTTTCTCTGTTTTTTATATAGCACTATGGTACTCGTTGGAAAGATAATAAAACGCTCGTTAATTTGGTGTAATTTTTTTCTTTAAAAAATCCCGTATATAAAAGATATAAACGTTTAAAAATTATGGAGAAAAATGAGAGAGAAAATTTTAAATTTATTTTTAAATTCTTTTTTCCTAAAATAACTCAATTTAATTAAAAAAGGAAATAATTCAAAAACACTAAAATCCTTCAATTATGATGCCACGTGGCAATTTCATGGAGATGTTGAAGGCACCATTGCATGCCACGTCAGCAATGTTCAATTCTTTTATATATATTAATAGATTATTACTAAGTCGCCCTCTATTTGCACCACCCCAAAACTTATTTGCACCGTCCTCTACGGCTGGTAGAGGCCTCTACGAGTTGTAGAGGGTCCTCTGCGGCTCATAGAGGCCTCTACGAGTTGTAGAGGTAAGTGTCAATCATTGCAGTGTGCACCCACTTCTACGGCTCGTAGAGGCCTCTACGAGCCGTAGAGGGATGTGGTTTTCAATGCTCTGACACCTCTACAACCCATAGAGGTCTCTACAAGCCGTAGAGAGCTGTAAAACCCTAAAAAACCCAGTGTAAATAACATGACCCATTACTAAATAGGGGTGATCACGGATTCGTTTGGTTTTGATTATGAGCTTTCACCAAAACCAAAACTGATATGTTTGGTTATTGCATTTTCTTAAAGATCGGTTTTGGACCTTTTGGTTATGAACGAGAGCTTAACCATAAGCAAGCCGAAAATTTCCTTTCAGGTAAAATCACAAAATCAAACCCTCGGTTTTCCCTCAGTTCAGCTAATTCGGTTCAATTATGTTAATTAGTCCTAGCTATTCTTTTGTATGTATAATCTTACTTTTACATACAACTTGCAAGTGGAGGCAACGAGGCATGGAGTAAAAAAAGCCCCACAATTGACATGTTGGAGTCGCCTATTCAATGGTGCGTAGGGCTGGACCAGATTCAGTCATCCCTTAACACAACTAGAATATATAAATAAATAAATAAATAAATAAATAAATAAATAAATAAATAAATAAATAATAATAATAATAATAATAATCATTCATATATAACATCACTAACTTTACCGTTTCTATTCATTTACAGAAGAAATCGGACTCAAAAACTTTCCCTAAAAAAATCCGATCCCTCTCTGTACCTCAATCATGGCGTTATCTGACGAATCTCGACAGTCTCTGATCCCTAATTACCTCTATACGTCGTCGTTTTCAACCACCAACCTCCTTATGGAAAGATTCAGCAACAATTCGAACCCTAAATTGTTTCCATCTGCTTCACCTCCAAAAGACGAGCAAAAGTTAATGATTCCTGCTCCTAGTGAACCGTTTGGAAAGATCGAGATGTACTCGCCTCGATTCTACGCTGCTTGTACTGCTGGTGGGATCCTCAGCTGTGGTCTTACTCATATGACTGTTACTCCTCTTGATCTTGTCAAATGTAACATGCAGGTATATATAATACATATGTGTTTTAGTTGTTTGTATGATATTTAACGGTTTAGTTATTGGTTGTGTGGATTTAGATAGATCTGTGTTCTTTGCTTGTATTGATGCTGGTGAATAATTGTGTTTGGCCTTATGGAATTAGTTATTTAGATTAGTTTTAAAAATAGAGCGTTTCGTTCGCGAAGTAAAGCATTAGGTGTGCAATTTGTATTTGTGAAAAACAGAAGCTTGGAGATCGAATTAGCGGGGGCCGGAAGATCAAATCGATGATGGGAGCCGAACTCAATTCACATAAAAATTGCCTACTGAAATCGTAAAATTCCATCACTGCGCCAAAAAACGGCGGGGGCCGGGGCACCCCCGGGCCTCCACTATGCTTCGCCAATGGTGAAAAATGCGGTATCATCCGGATGTTTTATTTTTGTCAACTAGTTATTGAATCCAAAGGGTGGCCAAGTTGACATAACAACTTGGGAAGTGGAAGGCTTGGGAATTAGCATCTTGATGCTATCGTATGTAATGTTGTGGGACGCGTTCAATTTTAATGAATGGGTCTTGCCTTTTGGAATTTGAATGTATATGGTAATGAACTCAGGCCTTTCGACTAAGCCGAATGTAAGATGCCATGGTTACAAGTCACTTCCTTCACATTTACCGGTTAAATTCTGTATGACAAAATTATGTTGTTGCTTGCTTTGATGTATACTCTTGGGTAGACGCTACTTTACTCTAGGATTAAGAAACATGATAGCTAAGTTTCCGTTCATAACTTGTGAGAAGTTAGGCCTGCGTCCTGCCATATATTAGTTGTAAACATAGAACTTTGTTTTTTTTTTCTTTTTCTTGTTTTTTATGCTTAAGCAATCACTTATTTTATGTTTAATTTCTATGGGTCTATCCGAGTTGATGTATTTTGAGCATTGGCAATAATATTACTTTGGTGAAGTACTATGTTTTGGTTAACCGATTCATGTGCATTTAAAAGAAGTGTAGAAATTATCTGTGATTAATATTTTAAAGATATCTCCCATACTAGCAGTGATTTAGATGTAAGTCAGTTGTGATATACAATGTTTTGGCTAACTGATTCATGGCATTCAAAACACGTGTTCAGAGTTTTGGTAATTAATATTTTGTAGCTTCTGATGCCTTTGTCAAAGACATGTTTCTCTGGCATGTGTTGTAGATGACTTGTATATAATCATATGAGTATGAATCTATAGATCATGTACAATGTCAATTTCTATGAGGTCGGAGTTGCAAATCTGTTGACCATGTATAATCTTATGTGTGTTTGTTTTCATAAATCATTGCAACTGATTCTTTCAAGAATATTCTAATTGAACATTTTCTTTTTGCTTAATCAGATTGACCCAGTTAAATATAAGGGTATTTCATCTGGTTTTGGCGTATTGCTAAAGGAGCAGGGTGTTAGGGGGTTCTTCAGGGGATGGGTCCCTACTTTGCTTGGTTACAGTGCTCAGGGTGCTTGTAAATTTGGGTTCTATGAGTTCTTCAAGAAATATTACTCTGACATTGCTGGCCCAGAGTATGCTACCAAGTACAAGACTTTGATCTACTTGGCCGGTTCTGCATCTGCTGAGCTGATTGCTGACGTGGCTCTTTGTCCCATGGAGGCCGTGAAGGTTCGTGTCCAGACACAACCTGGTTTTGCTAGGGGCCTGGGTGATGGACTTCCAAAGTTTGTCAGATCTGAAGGCGTACTTGGGTACACATTTTTTTTAAAAAAAATTTATTTATATTTAGAGCTGAATAAGAAATTAGAAAGTTAGTGCCTGGAAGTCCTCTTATTGAGTTTTGCCACATTTATATAGTTTGTACAAGGGATTGGTGCCACTTTGGGGACGGCAGATACCATGTAAGTTGATGCATCTCAGATGCGTACCCTAGTTTATTTATTGTTTTAAAGCATTTTATTCATCCTCTGTCTGAATGCAAGTGTGTATGCAAGTGTATATTGGTTCCTCTTAGATCTTAAATTGTTGATTTGCAGACACTATGATGAAGTTTGCTTCATTTGAGACAATTGTGGAGATGTTTTACAAGTACGCCATCCCTACACCCAAAAACGAATGCAGCAAGTCCTTTCAACTTGGTGTTAGCTTTGCTGGTGGATATGTGGCGGGTGTTCTCTGTGCTATTGTATCTCATCCTGCTGATAATCTCGTCTCATTTCTCAACAATGCTAAGGGAGCAAGTGTTGGAGACGTGAGTACTTCTGTTTAACCATTGTTAGATTCAAATGCTCAATTTTATCTTAAAAACAACGTCATTCATTCATTAAAAAACGAAACCTATTTTCCAGGCTGTGAAGAAGCTTGGAGTTTGGGGTCTTTTCACCAGAGGGCTTCCCCTACGAATTGTCATGATTGGTACACTCACCGGAGCTCAATGGGGAATTTATGACGCTTTCAAAGTGTTTGTCGGACTGTAAGTTGTCACATCTATTAAACAGTTTCATCCTTTTCCCCCTTGAACATTGTAAGCCAATTGACTATATGTTTATCTACAGGCCAACCACGGGCGGTGCTGCACCACCGGCTGCTATTGAAGCTGCAGAAGCCTAGAATCTGTGAACTTTCCGATGGCGGTTGTGGGGGCTAAAGCAATCCCTTTTTAAAAGAGATTAATAAACAAAACAACACTTATTTGTTGCTGGTTTCATTATTTTTGGACATCCGGAATAGGTGGCAGTTTTAATCTGTTTTTTTGGTGTTAGAATATTATGTTCTCTCATGTGGAGAGTTTTGGGGTAGGATATATGTATCATGAAAATAGAACTATAAGCTATTTTCGAGTTAAAACTAAAATAAAGGGCCTATGCGATGGCCAAGATCCTTACAAAACAGTTTGTGAAAACATGAATTATAATGATTTTGTTTTGTTCGATAAGTTCTTTTCAATTGTAACATAAACTTCTAATCGCAGAGTAATTTCTAAACTCTCGTGCGGCTTTTAGACTAAATGACTAATGCCAAGAACATCCTTATCATCCATTTCACCAATGCCAGCAACGATTCATAGTTATATGGCTTGGTAGATTGATTTCCCTAAGCATGTACCACTATTTACATTGAAGTAAGTTTAACATAGAGATGCGCGTCCAGCTAACCTGGAAATACATAATTATGTAATTCTTGGAAGTTCGTAGAGATGTTTGAAGAAAAATATACTGCTATGCATGCATAAATTACACAACCATGCACATGTAAAATTGAAGATACACGACTAGCTGATTCTAAAACAAATAAAAATTACCAATGTTATTTATATCATGTTACAAATAAAAATGCTTTTTTATTTATAGAAATTCTAATTCGAAAAGTATTACCCAACTAAAAACGAATAAAGAATAGTAAGAATAAATAAATCGGTTGAATATGTCCTTACAAAAATAAAAGATATTTAAAGTGATGTGAAAGCTGTATGAGTCTTGAAATGAACCCTATACACATTAAAAAAAGAATTGTGACATAAGGGAATAATAAATTAGCGTTGACGATTTAAGCCGTGTGTAAAATTGAATTGAAAAAAAGCAATCCAAGTTGGCATCTGGAAAACCACGCAGAAGCAACCATCTATTTGGCATCGGCACCCCCACCCCACCCTAATAATAATAATAATAATATTATTCCATTCATTCTATTTATTTATTTTTTTTAAACTAAAAAGTTTGCGAATCAGATTTGATCAAAAACAGTTTGTCTTCTCCTTATTAATCAATCTCCGGTACAATGAACCCACACCAACAACCACCACCACCTCCTCCTTATCCTTCTTCTTCTTCATCTTCTTCATCTGATCCGGGTTTGGGAACTCACGTTATGGGCACACCGGTTCCGCCCGGTTCGGCTTACCCGTATGTCCAATACAGTGCCCCTCAGCCTCCTCCTCGTCCGGCCAACAACAATAATAATAATAATAATAATAATAATATGGATAACGTCCGTAAGAAGTTTAATTCATGGGGCAATAAGGCGGAGACCGCTGCAGCCAACATCTGGACCAACCGTAAGTCGTTTTTTTTTTAATATGTTATTGTCCCCGTTGTGAAAAAAAAATAATATGGATAATCATGAAAATAGGCATGTTGACCGAACATATTAGCAAAATAGGCATCGAAAAGGGGTAGTGGCGCAAGTGCGCAACTTGTAGCCTGTTTACCCGCCGACCACTTGTAAAACTCATGGTTTTAATGGATAATCATGAGAGTAGGTTTTTCTATTCCAAAGGGGTAGCGGCGCAACGGGACCGCCAGGGAGGCTTAAGATAGAGTTGGCTCCTTTAGCGCTTTGGTTATAATAGAGCCGACACTTTACATATAAATTGAAGATCCAAAAAGTGGACGAACCTGCAATAACAGCTAAAACAGGGACGAGTATAATGGATCTGGAATGCTCCGAACCTAAGCTTAAACCTGCACAAGGTAAAAGACTGTTAGGCTCGTTACAGAGGAGGAGGGAGGGCCTCTCTGTAACCACCCTCCGGCGTGAGGATAAGTATTTGTTTAGTGAGAGAAAGTAGAGAGAGAAAGTGAGATTCGGAGTGTATGCATTCGTGTGTTGATTGTACTTTGGAGGGGGTATTTATAGTGGTCACCAAAGTTGTACTTTGCTTCGGACCCCCTTTGTACTATCGTTCGGAACCTTTTGACTTCCGGGAGTGGGTTGTACTTCCTTTGGTGAAAACACTATGCCACGTTCTAATGTCCTTGGTCCGTGTCAATGGGACGAGCCGCGGTATAATTACTTATACCTCTTCATAAATATATAATTATTAGAGCATCCCACCGCTACAAAGCGGACTTGAGCCGCGTTGGAGGAAACTGTGGGAGGTGGCCGAGCAGGGGCGAAGCTTGGTTCTCGAATCGGGGGAGGCCGAACTCAATTTTTTTTATCGGTAGTGACAAATCGGTGGGGCCGGACACAATTTACCTACGAAAATCGCAAATTTCCATTACTGCGCCAAAAAACAGGGGGCCAGGGCAACCCCTGGCCCTAAGAAACCTTCGTCCCTATGGTCGGGTCTGGTGCAGCGGACTTGTCCGGATCCAAGGGGTGGGAACACACACACATGCATTGTTTTTTCAATATACTCGTATTTGTTTATATAAAAGTGGGGTGTGAGGTGGAGGTCTGGATTAGTTTAGTGTTAGAGGTCTAGGTAGAGGTCTGGAATGATGTGCGGACATGTTGTGCATTTTTCGGGTTTAGTGCCGGTTCTATAGCTGCCACGGTGGCAGTGCCACCTTTGCTGGCTCCGTTTACCTGTCTATTTCTAATTGGTTTGGCTCCGTTTAGTTTATTGGTTCTTTACAAAAGGAAAAATTCAATGTCTATTATTCTAATTTTGGTGCTCAAATGCCATTTTTAGTGATTTCCCCCCAAAAAAAATTGTATATGAATATACCTATCTAGCTATCTGATTCATGACCTTATGATTTATTTAGTGAAAGCGGGTCAATCTGTGACTGGATCGGCATGGGGGAAGATGAATTTGACAGCAAAAGCATTAACAGAAGGTGGATTTGAAGCATTGTACAAGCAGAACTTCACAACTTATCCACACGAGAAGCTTAACCGGACTTTTGCATGTTACTTGTCTACTTCCACTGGACCTGTTGCAGGAACCTTGTATCTTTCCAATATTCATGTCGCCTTTTGTAGCGATCGCCCCTTGTCTTCGGTCCAACCCAACGGCATGGAGTCTTGGATATATTATAAGGTAGTTCTGACTTTAAGTTTGTTTGTTTGTTAAGAGATAGTTATCTTGAGTTGGTTAGCTTAATTATTAATCCTTACATTGTAATGTCTCTATATCTAATACACAAAAATATTATTCACCAATTTAATTCTTTCATCATTCATACCATGTCTTTGAATTCTGAAACGCTTGTTGATATACAGGTTATTATCCCATTGGAGAAGATAGCGACGGTGAACCCAGTTACAATACCAGGTAAAAAGCAAATAGACAAGTACATCCAGGTCTCCACGATCGACGGTCAAGATTTCTGGTTCATGGGTTTCGTGAATCATGATAAAGCTTCGAAGCATCTCCTCAATGGTGTGGCCACTTGTGTTAAATCTGTCCCGATTATTCCATGAAGTATGTAACTGTGTTCCATAGACAAATTAAAATATGCTTTGTGTGTCATATTATTCGTTGGTTTCATCGACATTCAACACTATGAGATGTTCTGATATTGTACAAGATAATGTCTGGTGTTTGAATATAGTTCTAGCTTGTCACATTCTATTCTATTGCTAACAATTTAGTCTGCAACATCCAAGCCACTTACCAACCAAATGCTGCGTCGTTTGTGCACGAGGAGTCTCACAAATTTGTTTTTGTTTGCCTGAGTGAAACTTTCTAGAAGGTTACCAATCATGGATCGCTTCGACTCAAGCACTCTTAACTTGAAGTTCTTTATTATCCAGTCAAATTCATGAGTCCCTCGTAGACGACGGGCACACAATTAGTTGGTATGAGATATTGGATGTTACTCAAAAACAACATTATGTTATATCAAGTTTTTTTTTTTTCTTTAAAATGTCTACTACTTATAGATAGTAAAAAAAACTTACAAGATCAGCTTTATTACTCCGAGGCGTATTAGATAGGATTTCTAGAGGCGGAATAGAAGTTGTATATGCTTCCTGCAACTGTGAAAAGATTGTAAGAATCAACTCGTATAACATGTGTCTGAAATACTATACAACTTCCTGCAATAGGCAAAAGATGTAAGAACTGTATGAAAACGGGTTTCACTTTCAACTCACGGCACCATTGATGGTATAAACGAGCACAATGTGATAATCGATTCAAAAGAAGAAACTACTACCAGTTTTACGATAGAAATCATCTGGAATTTGATACATTCACGTCAAGCCTTTAACAAGAAGTTGAAGCGTTCCCTGAGATGATGCTAAATATCTCATGGGACAAACCATCATTGGTGCGGTGGACATCATACGCAGTCCTGAAACAAAAACTGGTCAAAATGTGAGATAGATTGATATATTTGTCAAGTATTAGAATAAATTAATGGTTTGTAAAAGGGCTTCTTGTCAATACAATGTGGTTGTCTGGTTACAGAACAGATTCTGTTCATAAAGAGTACAGAACAGAAAGGTATTTCATTCTAAAAACAACTAATCAATATCCATGTCTAGGAATTGGACATTGACAAAAGCCAGTATGAAAGCTGAACACCAAAATCAATACGAATTTTTATTTTACTTTGGTATTTACTAGATATAAAAAATTAAAAACCGAACCAGGTTGGTTACATTCGAAAAAAAACTGAGCAAGTGGCATGTTAACAATATTGAATTCAATTCAAAGGCCGAAGGAGCCTAAACTATGTGAGTCACATAGTTTAGTGTTGTCCGGTTTTATTCCTCAAAGGTTTGGTTTTAGCTTACAATGGTTTGACCTAAAAACCATCAAAACCAGATGACCCGATAAGTATTAATCATGCCTTTTACAATGTCAAGACTATCTCTTTAAAACAGTTTACAAAAAAATATGTCGAAAGTCGAAACACAAAGGTGGGATCCAGGTGCCTAATGCAGAGGCTGATCTCATCGACGTTTCTTCTTGGTTCTCTTTGTAGAAATGGACTTTGATGGAGTTGCTTCCCTTTGTAGGCCTCCATAAAGGTTGAGCCGGCGCCATATAAGACCACAATGGAGATGACAGATACCAAGGACTCATAATTACCCAACAATCTGTGCAGAGTTTAAATAAAATGTTAGAGAAGAAATGCCATGTCTTCACAGCCAATTGATACTGTGATGAAACTTAAAAGAAGCAGTTGTCATAAATAGTTATTATACTGAACTCTATCCTTTACAAAGTGAATGCATTCTTTTTATTTCAAACAAAAGTATGCACTTAACTCTAGTTTACTGCAACTAAGTTTGTAAAAGATCTTTCCAATAAACTTTGGTTGTCTGGTTACAGAACAGATTTTGTCCATAAAATTGCAAAACACACGTATTTTATTCTAAAAACACCTACTTATGAGGTAACTATACGCAGTGGCGAAGCTTGGTTTCGGAATCAGTGGGGGCCGAACTCAATTTTTTTCGATCGGTAGTGGCAAACCGGTGGGGGCCGGACTCAATTTACCTATGAAAATCGCAAATTTCTACCACTGCGAAAGAAAACAGGGGGGCCAGGGCCACCCCTGGCCCTTCTTATCCTTCGTCCCTGTATACGTATGTGAATTCGATCTTATTACAAGTTAATATACGTCTGTTTGTGTTTGTTTCTGTACATGAACACTTCTTTGTGTTCGTGAACACTTGTTTGTCTACATGAATGTCCGTTTGTGTTCGTGTGTGTTTGTAAACAAAATTAACTAACGAACATGAACACGAGTGTTTTCTTAACAAACGAACACAAACATAAATTTCGTTTGGCTAGTGTTCATGAACTTTGTAAACACATATATTTATAATTTACTTAACAAATTTAACACAAAGAAGGCCTTATTTGTATTCGTTTGGTTTGTTTACAACCCTAGAGTCCTTGTATACTAAACTAAACGTACCCATATAAACGAGAAAATTAATTTTTAATGGGATGATGACCCATCAAAGCAAAGCATGTGAGAAATGGGTACATCAATAACACTAAGAAACATCTCATACCCTATTTTCAAATTAACTATACAATTTTATCGTTTAGCCAAAGAAGCCTAGCTTAGTTGCTGAAACAGGGGAGCTAGAGCGGAGGTCATATGGAGGTTGATGGTTCTATTCCAGTCACAACCATATTTACCTCATGTGGGTATTCCACCTGAGCCCAGACTGTTTTTATCGTTTACAACAAAAAGCTACCAAAAAGGCAAAAAAGTAAGTGAAAAGGGGCCATGTTAATGATGTGACGATGTGATCCATGTGCGCCTTATCCTCAAAACAATGTAACTTGTCACAACAAGTTAACTTAAAAGTCAAAAGTCTTTCGCAAGTTTCTTGTAGATTATGGATACAAACACAATTTATTTGTTTGATAATATAAGACTATGTGTATGGGCAATGACCGACGCCGGCTTGGCCCGACGAACACTGCCCCGGCCGGAGGAGGTGCGGGCCAAACGGCTAGGTGTGGACGGATGGGACGGAGCTCACCTATTGGATGGTTTGAATTTGGTGGGCCATGTAGTAAATGTTTTGAACGTTGGGTGTTAAAAAAAAAAAATTCTTTTCTATCTATAAAAACCCACAAACCTTCACATTTTTTACTACACAATCTCTTTCTATTCTTCTTTTATACTCATTTTTTTATAAAACCAGCAACAAAACAAAACCCCTCACCTCATCAAATGGCTGCTTGGACTAACGAAAACGAGAACAAGTTGTGACCGCGTACATCAATACCAGATTGATGACGGGCTCACAAGTTAATTCGGGTTCTTTTTGGAACAACGTTTCGGCTGAATACAACCATTTAACCGGAACAAATAACCGCTCCACGGATCTACTCATTAGTAAGTGGCGGACCATACAAATAAGGTGTACGAGGTGGAATAATTTGTTTCAACCAACAATGGAAGCGAACCCTCGTCTTACCCAACGAGCGGCAATCCAACTCATGCAACAAGACCATCGGGTTGGTTACGGAGTCGAATTTGCCGTCACCCATCTCCTCTCATGGCATTTGTTGCGTTTTTTTAATATCGATTGGTAGACGGTTTTAATCATTCGGTAGTTTGTTTTTTAATGTGTTCCGTTTAGTTTTATTTTTTTTTAAATTCTCTGTGTTTTTTTTTTAATTCTCGGTGTGTAATTTTTTTAATGTTATTTGCCTTTTTATTTTAATTTCCTTCCATTGCTTACTTATTTAATAAATTAGAAAATAATATTTAAAATGACCAACGGGAGTGGAGGACTACCCAAGGAGTAGGGGTGAGCATTTCGTGGTTCGGACCCACAGGAACCTTGGACCCGACCCATGAGAACTTTGGACCCGAACCTTTTTAATTATATGGGTCCGTTTCCGGTTCTAGATTTATATGAATTATTAGTTCCGGGTCGGGTTGGTTCCAAACCACGGTTCTAATATAAGAACCACAAGAACCGTTTGTATTTTAATTAAAAAATAAAAATAATCTTTTTTAGTCTTTTCACTATTCGTTTTTACGTTTTATTGTAATTGATTTCATGTAATGTTAATACAATATTAAAAATATTATTTATAATAATAACAATGTATTTTTCTTGAAATATTTTCCGGCTTAATGGATATGCGTAGATGTGATATATTATATAATATATATTATATCCAAATTTGAAGTAAATATTTATATATATATATCGCTCTGATGTGTGTGTGTATTTATTATGTATACATAACAGATTTATATAATGTTTCTATTGATGAGAATGACAAAATTGTTACGAAAACATAAGTTGAGAAACGAAAAATGACTTAAAAAAGAAACTCATGGGCTATTGATAGACTGTCCGTTGTGGAAGCGCGAGCAACACGACGCGAACGAGGTTTCAGCGCCCATGCTCACCCCCAGCCACAGGCCCACAACAGCTCCACACGAACAGTCCCGACGGGAGCACAAGCGATGGTGGTCGCGTGGGTTAACGGGAAAGGTGACATTTGGTTGCGCCGTTGCTCACCCCCAGCCAGAATGGGGTCAAGTGACCAGATTACTTGATAGTCACGTCGGTGGCTCGTGCCCGTTCGTTCGCGCGTCCACAACGGACGACCTTAGAACCATATGGATGAATTCTTTTATGAGCATGGTAAAAGAATAAGAATATGTAAATCCTCTAAAAGTGGCTATTATATTAAAAGGTTCTAGAGGGTCAGACCCTTTTACCCGCCCCATCAGAACCTTTAGGACCCGGA
The DNA here is from genome assembly GCA_030844895.1 of Ambrosia x helenae. Lineage (NCBI taxonomy): Eukaryota > Viridiplantae > Streptophyta > Magnoliopsida > Asterales > Asteraceae > Ambrosia > Ambrosia x helenae. Next base: position 118,201,456 of record CM061229.1, on the reverse strand, counting down.
ACCAAGGAGGACTACCCCCACACCTTTGGGTAGTCCTAAAAAGGACTAAGCTCTTGTGGAACCCACTTTTTGATGATGTGGCGGCAAGGCTTCCCAAGCCTTGCCTCCACCATACCACATAGTCTAATATCCACATTATTATTAGTTAGTATTTATTTTGTCATGTTTTTAAAAGTAAAATTATTAGAGAAAATATACAGTAGAAAGGAGCCTTAACATAGAAAGTGTAGGAAGCCCTCAAATGATGTCACGTGTAAACCATGGTTAAGGTAATTAAACCCAATTACAATTTAATTCAAGGGCAAATCAGACATTTTCTCCATAACTGAAGATACCAGCACCTCTAGATGCAAAACTAACTCTAGTAACTGTCGCATTGGTATGATGAAGAAAAAGATACATAACATGCTCTGTTTTTTTCGGTTTTCAGTAATGGTATGATGAAGAAGAACATACATAACGTGCGTTTATAGTTAATCAAGGGTTTTTCAACATGCGTTTAGGGGAGGTCGACCACCACTCCAACACAACCATCACCACCACTACCCTTCCCCTAATCTGTAACCTAGCCTCCTGCAACACCACCACCAGATCCAAAGCCCTTAAACACCTCACCAATTGCCTCCCAACACAGCTCCAAATCCCTAACAATGACATGAAAAAGCTTTGAAAAGGCCTCTTCTATTGCATCTGGCATGCCAACAAAGCTCCCGTACAATCGAATATTATTAATAGACTCTCCTCCATGCTTTTAACCCTAGACGTTCCGTTATCTCTTCATTATTTATCTGTGTTCTTCACGATTGTTTGTTGTGAATGATCTGGTATCGATGTGCTTAGGTTAGATAAGTTTTATTTTCTTATTCGTCAGTTTGTTAATTGTAGTTTTAAATTGATGAAAAAGTGTTCGTGGGATTTGGAACTGTGTGAGCATGGAAGGTGAAAACAATAAACGTGCGTATAAACATTTGGGTATTTTATAAACATGCGTTTATATATACATGTGTATTTACAATGCGCGTCTAAACATTTACAACGTGCGTTTCAAGGCATGTGCGTTTAAATTCTACATCAAGTGCGTCTAAACATTTACACGTGCGTTTCAAATAATGAACGTGCGTTTAAAAGCCTCTGTTTTCACCAACTTCGTCTTCTTCGTCTGCAACTTATTTTTAACCTAATTTTTATGTTTAATCATACTTATTGAAACAAAATCGAAAGTATTTGACAACTATTACGAGCGTTTATTCATAATTGTATGTTTTTCATATGATTAATCGTCATAGTGTAAATCTTTGTTTTTCTATTTTTACGATTTCGTTAATTGTATTCGAATGTTTTTTTTTTTTTTTGTTATTTTGATTGTGTAATCATTCTGAACGTTTAATCGAATTGAAACGATGAAAAATGAGTTTTCAAATTAGGTCTGTTGTTTTGATTTGAATTTTTTAACGTTTTTTCCTAATTTACCCTTGGTTAGATACTGCTGACAATGATTAGAGTTGTTAATTACCATCATGCCACCGTCTATAATCTAAGGACTGAGAATACTTCCTATGCTTCTCACGTTAAGGTTCATATGTACGCTATCTCTTCCCAAATTATTATTATACTAAAATACATACTACAATACAAGTAAATTTAATCATGGCTAGAGAAACATCATATCATGAATGATTTGTCAAATATGTCCTTTATTAACCGAAAAGGGTCCGGTTCAAATGTGTCATTATTAACCGGTAGAGGTCACCTTTCTATACCTATCACCAATCGCCATTTGCTATTTATTAATAATATAATATCTTCATGATGATATCTCTTATTATCTTACTTGTGTTTATCTACTCATCTCAAATTAAATGAGCTGATGCTATTACATAAGATTTGAAATGAAGGTATCAAATTGCCCATGAACTATGTTTTATGAGTAAGACCACCCGTAGTGGGGCGTTTTTTTTGAGAAATTTTTAAAAAATAGCGCCCCTGTACACCATTACAGGGGGGCTCCATGACCAAAATTCAGCTAGGGGCTTCATTTATATAGCGCTGCCTTTGTTTTGCCCCCTCCAATCAGATTGTGCCACATCAGCAACCACTCTCTCTCTCTTATTATTTTATTATTTTTTTAATTAAAAAGATATAATAAAATATTAATAGGGGCTTTATTTATAAAGCCCCACCACTACACCCCTTTTTCAGTTTCTCTCTCCACGCTGACTCAGCAGCCACGTGGACCAATCAGATTCAGGGGCTTTATAAATATAAAGCCCCACTACGCATGGTCTAAGAAATATGAAATTCTTATTTAACGAGTGAAAAGAAAATTCTTCTTGCCGACGAGTCCTGGTTTAGTGGTCCATGAAGGAGGTGGTAAGGTTTACCCACACACTGAGGTTTTTAACCAGGAGGTCTCATGTTCGATTTTCTCCGGAGCCTTTCATAATTATGGGGCGTGGCAGAGGGGATTCGATCCTGGACAACAGGGACTAGACCTGACAATTTCAACCCATCAAGTTGAGTTTGAGTTGTTTTGGGTTTAAAATTTGACCTTGTGGGTTAAAATGTGTTTGGTATAATTTTCAAAGGGGTTAGGATGGGTAATTTTAATTGTAGGAAATAAGTAAGTGGGAGGATGGGTATGTAAAAAAAAACAAATGGGTCAGGATGAGTATTTTTAGATAACCATATACAAATCTGAATTAAAACTCACCCAACACCAAAAGCGTTGTTACCTAATAGAAATCAATGCCATTAAAAACAAAAAATTATATCTTTTGCATTTGTTGATCACCCCAGTCGGTTCGAAACCGTTCGGGTCGTTAACGGACGACAATGTCGAAACAACACGGGTCGTTAACGAGACCGATCTCATCGAAACGATTCGAGTCGTTAGCGGGTTTGATCGAGTGCAAACGGTCTGGATTGTTGACCGGCCCGTTCGGATCGAAATGGTCTGGTCGTTGACGGGCCCGGTCGGGTCAAAACGGTCCGTGTTACTAACGGGATCGGTCAGGCCGAAACGGTCCAAATATACGGGTCCACACTAGAACGGTGGGAGCTGCGACGTTCCAGACTATGTTGTCTGAACCGGGTCCACACTAGAACGGTGTGAGCTGCGACGTTCGTCCGAAAAACGTACTGCCTCCACACGAGTTTCCTCGCTAAAGTAACAATCGGATGGGTGCTTCAGGATTCAAACTCGGGACCTAGGGGTACTCCGCTCTAACCATCATCAGCAACGCCACTACAACTTATAGATAGGGCGGTTACGAAGAGATAAGTGACTTGAATTCATGTGTCACCCCTTAAAGAGAACACCACAAACTGTAGTTAAATGGTATGTTAAAGACTATGTGGTGTGGTTGAGACAAGACTTGGGAAGCCTTGCCGTCACGTCAGCAAAAAGTGGGTCAGCTTTGGATTTAGACAACTTGAGGACTATCCAAGGGAGTGGGGGTAATCTTCCTTGGATAGTCATTCACTCCTATTGGTTCTTCATTTATATTATATTATACTAGTAGTAAACCCGCGCGATGCGGCGGGAGTGACACTTTTTATTTCGGTACTTTTCAAATTCGTATAGTATTTGTTGTAGCATCATTGCGGTGGATATACGTCATAAGCTTTACGCATGTCTAGCAACTAAAAAGATTTAACATTTAAATTGTAAAGTACTTTTAAGAAATGTTTGATAAAATAAAGTAACATACGAACGGAAAAATAAGTATTAATAAACATAAAAGTTGAGAAAAATAAAAGCTAGCGAACTACTTGAATCGTGAGATCAATTTAGCCATCTCCTCCAAACATACATTCTTCTCAGCTATCCTTCTCCACCTTCAACCACCACCATCACCACCACCATATCAGCACCTGCCTCCGCCTTCCTCCACCATCACCACCACTATCAACCCCTCATTCCTCCTCTTTAAACCCTAAAAACTCAGATTATGAAAAAAAAAGCAGATGGTAAATAGAGAGAAAGAGAGAACAAAGAGATAAAGAAAAGAGTGTTAGAGAGAGAGAGTGAGAGAACCGAGAGAGGAGAGAGAGCAAGAAGGCAAGGTAAATTTTCTAATGTTATTATATGAGTTAGAAGACCCCACCAAAATCAAACAATCAATCTCATGACCCGTCTCAAACGTCCGAAATTAAGGGGGTGTTTGGGATTGAGTTTGGAAAAAACTTATTGACTTATTAACTTTTTGAAAAGCCAATAAGTCATTTGGAAAAGCATCAAATCCTAGCTTTTCAAAATGACTTATTGACTTATTGGCTTTTTCAGAAAGTTAATAAGTTGTTTCCAAACTCAATCCCAAACATGCTCTAAATGAGTTGGTCGACCTAAACATAGCCATGGGTGTTGACCGGACCCAACGTGGTTGACGGGCCGATGCCGCCCCCACGCCCCCACACCACATGGTGTAACACTAACTACAAATACAACGTGGATAAAAGCAATAAATATCCGAACCAAACTCTCCTTCCAGCAGAAAAAAAGCCCTCTTTGTCGTCTTCCCAACATTTTTATTCCCACACTTTCCTTCCATCATCATCATCATCACACCATAATCTACAACCTCAAAACCCTAAAATTCAATCACAAACCATGTCCTCCTTATGCGACTTCTGCAACCAAAGACCCGCAGTACTCTACTGCAAAGCCGATTCAGCTAAGCTCTGTTTATTCTGTGACAACGCCGTACACTCTGCAAACGCTCTCTCCTTAAAACATCTCCGATCCCAGATCTGCGACAACTGCACCTCCGATGCCGCCTCTGTCTCCTGTTCTACCGACAACCTCGTACTCTGCGCCTCATGTGATCATGATTTCCATGGTGACGCCTCGGTTTCCTCCTACCATAACCGTTTTCCGGTTGGTGACGTCACTGGTTGTCCTACTGTTCATGAACTCGCTTCTGTTTGGGGTTTTGATCTGAAACGTTCTGCTTTTGATGGTAATTCGTGTGAAAGTAAGTATGCTTTATAGGTGTGGATAGTTCGGTTTGGTTTGGTTATTAGCCTTAATTTGAAACCGTGACCGAAGTTATCGGTTAATCTATTTTATTAACCATTCGGTTTAAATGGTTAGTTTACGGTTTTGTCTTGTTGTTAATTTTGATTAAAATTCATGAAATAGATGTATAAATATATATGAAATGAAGGTATAAAATGGGAAATACATTAAATGAATGTATGAAAGATAGAAATAATATGAAAATATGAAAGACTTGGTTCGGTTCGGTTTATTTCAGTTAACCGAGGGTCATAGTCACTCATTCCTGGCTAAACAGGTTTTATTGTGTTTAACATGTTAGAGATAACACTATTGATACAAGTACCAAATATAAATACGACTCTTTTAACTACTTTATATCTAATGACTATGACCTGGTTGTGTCTTTTATGTAGCAAGAAAGAGAAATGATGGGGCCTAGGCTCGTAATTTTAATTATTTTTGAAAAAGTATAAAATAACATAGTGTATGTGAACTTTTGTTAAAGAGGTTTTATCATGCTTAAACAGGTCAGGAATTGTCAGCTATAGCTTCTACGAATTTGCAGGATTTAACGATGATACGTGGGGAAAGTTGTTATGATGAGGTTCCTTGTGTTGAGTTGGGATCACGAGGTTTGGGATGTGGAGTGCGTAAGAAGGTGTTATATAAGCAGTTACTGGAGCTTGCGAAGGAACGGTTTGATGACGGAGGTGAATTAGGGCCTCAAACGCCGAGTGGGTGTGGTAGGAGGGAGGTTGAAGAAGGTTTTGAGCTTGAGGAGCAAGAGGAGAAGGATTTGTTGCATCAACACACTCCGTTGACGTATTTGCTGTTGCCGCCTCAGGATGGATCGAATTCGAAAGCTAGTCATGGCAATGAGTTTAGTAATATTTGGAATTATAGTCCTAAACGCCAAACAAGTCAGGTTAGAATTGAAATACTTGATTACTGAATTTGGATTTTGGAACACTTTATGCATACTTGTTGATAACTTTTGGATCGCGTTTAAAATGACTTAGAGTCTTAGACAACATGAAGTGTATGGATTGTCATATTATTGCCACTGTGTTAATGGTAAGTCTTGTGTTAAAAACACGCGTCTTTCTTACCATTTTGACATTGCAGATATGGGATTTCAATCTAGGAAGATCAAGAGTTCCGGAGGCAGGATGTGATAATCTTGGATTTGCAATAAACAACTGTACTGACCTTGTTGAGGATGCTTCTTTCACAACAATGGAAGTGTTGAAAGAAATGGATGCCATAAACATATCTTTTGCCACTAATCCATCACAAAATGTAAGCATTTTGCACTATATGTGTATACATGTACATACATGTGTGTGTGTCAATGTACATATATGGGAAGCTTCCTGTAAGAATTATTAATTTTGGTGACAACCGTAAGAACTATAAAGAAAGTATGACTCAATGGCTTATTAAATCGGCCAGTTCAGAATTATCTATCCCCATCCGATTGTTTGATAAGCTTTTAAAGCATTCTTCGATGAAAAAAGTTCACAAATTCAGGTTTTCATTTTTTTTGTGTATCTATGAATCTGTGATGCGCATCTAGATTAACAAAACAAAGTTGAGGATTTGTCGACTTTAATGTTTAAAAGCGTTAACAAACACTCAAGTAGAGATATAAAAGTTGAATTTTGTGAGTTGACCGTCTTATATGAGTCATTATCAAACATCGGTTTTGTGACTTACATCCATCTTCCCTGTGCATATATCAGTCATTTTGGTCTATGCACAACTGAAAAATGGTTTGAAAATTAACTAACTAGATAAACACAATTGAAGCGTTATCCACAAGTGCTAAAGCGGTTGTTAACATATTTGTAGTTCTTAATTTAGCTTGTCCCTATATATGGATATTGTATGTACTAGGGATGAGCTCGGGACGGTATCGGTACCAACCGATACTGATCCCGAAAACGCCTAAAGCCCAATACCGAAAGCATATGGTACGGTATCGGTACGGTACCGGTATTTAATACCGGTACCGTACCGATACCGATAATACCGAAACCGAAAACGGAAAACCTCTAAATGTGGATACCGATACCGATACCGAACACCCTCGGTTCGGTATCGGTTCGGGACGGGATTGGTATTCGGTGCTATGTACATTACAGTAAGGTGAAAGCAGGTCAGTTGAACACTTAAAGGCTTGGCTGTCTATTGGTATTACTATTTTCCCATGATGGGTTGGATTTTCTATATTTGGATTTCTGTTCATGTATATGCTTGTATCTAATTATTGAATTTCACTTTTAAATTATTTTTAAAATTTTTAATGGAATTATGATATACTTTTGTTTTTACAAGTATCATCACCTTTTCATTTGTTTACCGGCATATAGATTTTCACAAGCCTGTTATATGACATGTGCAGAAGCAGAACTTGCCGACATCTGCTTGCAGATCAACAATGGAGAGTGACAACAGACAAATTACTGGGCCATCATCACGGACGCAAATGATGGATATCAATAGTAGTAATTTAATTGAGGGTGGCCAAGGAATCGAAATGCCAGCAACAAACAAAGTTGATGCCCAGCAGCTTGCACAGAACAGATGCAATGCAATGTTACGTTACAAGGAGAAGAAGAAAACCCGAAGGTATTGTTAACCTAATTTTATTCATGTGACGATGGTAAATTCGACCCTCGGTTCAGGTTATACTTTGTTAGTTGCATGTCAAATGGTTAAAAATTTTAAGAACAGCTAAATTCTAATAAGGTTAAACGCGTCTAAAGTCACCCGGTGGAACATTGTAAAATAATGAGAATGTTTCATAACTTACAAAAATGTTATACCTTTTCCTTTTAGAAAAGAAAACTACACAATATGATACACTCGGATTTCATTTCGTGGAATGTAAGCGAATTGGAATTCGCGTGGGAGCTGAAATTTAAATTTAAATTTTGAATGTAGGTGAGGTGTGTTCATTTCACAGAATGGAATGGAATCTGGATGGAGTTGGAATGTAGATTTCCTTCCGTATGTTGTTCAATTCCAATTCCAATTCCAATTCAATCCGGATCCATTGCATTCCGTGAAACGAACCCCACCTAAAATGTTGACACCTTATCATCATAGGTAGTTATGTGGTTTAGTTTTTTAGGGCTTTTGTAATATCCAACATGTGTTTGTTTGAATTAGTTTAAAATGAAACCAGTTTGTTACTTGGGTAGTTGGGTGGATTGTAATGTTGTTTTGATATTCAAATATAAACATCTCATTTTCTAATCATATTAGAACATATCAATTGGTCCAAGATATTGGCCTGTGCTAATCTTTTAATGGTTAACAGGTATGAGAAATGCATCCGTTACGAGTCACGAAAGGCACGAGCAGATACTAGAAAACGAGTAAAGGGCCGATTTGTGAAGACAAACGACTGAGTGAGAGAGATTCAAGTGTTATTATATGTTCTAGTAAGGTTGAATATATGTTTGCACGTGGTATCCGACCGACCAAGGATACGCAATAAGACCTGGGATCCTCGTCCTGTCAACACCTGACTGACACGAAGCCTCGTATGTTGGAAACAACCTTGGACGCAGCGACAAGGAAAGTGAAGGAAAGAAATATAGGTTACTCTGCTCAATTTTTTTTAAAGGTAGAAAGAGAAGAGGTGAGATATTTGTACATTAGAATACTTGATAACTATGAGTATGTAATATCTTCTCACTTCTCTACAAGTGTTTAATAATGTAGAAATTAATAATGTAATATCTTCTCTACAAGTGTTTAGGCCTCTATGCTCAGCTCATTTAGAGCTATATTTCTAAAGCTTGACTTTTTATTAGTTTTTCAAGTTTGAGTGGTGTAAAAGACCTATGCCCGGGCTTGTTTACGTATCGATAACGTAATGTAACGTAATGAACCGAACCGAAACCACCAAATTCCCTCCAAAACACACGAAGTAAAGTCCACTAGTTAGTAGTTAAAATAACGTTAAAAAATTTACTTAAGAACTAAAATAATTGTTAAACTGGTGCCAATAATTTGGTTGCCCATAGATATATACTGTTTACTCGTGACCAACTTGCTATACATTTATTTATAAGATTTACATAATAATACATATATAAGCAGTCCTTAATCTGCGGCCACCCTATCCATCACAGTAACCCACGTACATGCACATGCTATTGCTATTGCTATTGCTAATTTCCATTGACATGATTAACAAACAGATCTCATCTCTTCATTACACCTTGTTTCCACATCACTCACCATTTTAATATATATTTTTTGAACGTCCAACAAAAATCCCGACCACCCAGTACACCCACAGGTAAAAGACCATCTATGCCTGCGATCACAAACAACGCTGTATATGAAAAGATATATTAACATTAACGTTATTATATGTTCTATGCTAACAAGTTCATAGCTAGCAAAATGGGATGTGCAGTTTCTGTCAATAAGAAGCCATTAAACATCCCTCTAGTCACTATTTTTGCACCTTCAATACGTATACCTATCGACTCTAACTTTCAAAAATCTCTTAAAGGCCTTGTCCCTAACGATCTCATTGATCGTCTAACCTGTTCTCGAAACCAAATCTCTGTTCTCGCTGACCAAACTGGTTTGTTTTCCACTTCGTTTACGATTATATGTTATATCAGTGTGTTTGTTGTATTATATATGATATTGTTGTTGCAGATGTATCAGGGGTTCCTGAATTACTACTTGCATTGGAGGATTATTTGTCGCTGTTAGTCGGCCTCACTGATCAAGGTTTAGTTAAATGGTTGTTTGATATTACATGTTTAGGTTATAAAGTGTATTGATTGAATGATTTTGTTGCTTGTTTGTTTGTTAGAACTTGGTTTTAGGGAGCTGGTTGAATTTAAATGGAGAAGTTTAGACGATGGAGGACAAGTGAGGATCCTATTTACGCTTGACGATTTGTGTTAATATTATTATTATTATTATTATTTGTAAATTGTAATCTGAGTGTACTTTGATGAGCAGGAAGTATGTGTTGCGGATTCGTGGTTTGAATTACTATGTGTTGTTCATATGATGGCTATGCTGACATTAATACAAGCAAATTCAAAGTTGATTCCTGATCAAACTGTTTCTAGTGAAACGGTTGAATCAACAGGTGTGACGCCGTCTTATATTTACCAAAATATTATTATAGATGTAACGATCGCTTACTGATCTATGGTTTTTCTTTGTACCACAGATAAAATCCGGTGTGCAGTTGACTTATTGGTGAAGGCAGCTGGATACCTGCAATTCTGTCGTCGTGAAATTCTTGTGAAAATTCCACAAGATATAAAGTAAGTTGATTTTTTTATAGACTATAGTTTCTTGCAGATTTGATTAGCGGACATACTAATGTAGTTTTACCTCTTAACTTGGTGATCAGGATGGAACTGCCTCTAGATTTGCAGGAGAATGTAATCGAGACGGCTTATATCCAAGCACTAGGGCAGGTATGTTTATCTCAATTATCTTATGGACATTGGCGAAGGTTGGTGAGGGTCAGGGGGTGCCCGGCACCCAACGTTTTTTGGCTCAGTGGTGGAAGTTTGCGATTTTGGTAGGTAATTTTTATTGGGATTGAGTCCGGCCCCCACCAATCTGATCTTCTGGCCCCTACCCATACGAAAAAATTGAGTCCGGTACTCGCCACACCACTGCTTATGGAGGATAGCGGGTCATTCGTTTATCAAAGATCAATAGATCAAGTAAATTGAAGTTTAGGACTCATATAGGCATTGTAAGTTTATAACCTTTAAGAGGGTGGTATGGTGTTAAGCACCTGCCTAGCGCAAGTTGCGTATTAGCCGATCACATTGGTTAGCAGGGTATTGGTGGGTCCCATAAAGTAATAGGCGTCATCTGGAAATCTCTATTTTTTGTACCAATCTTAAACGTAAAATCACTTACTGAGAAAGCTCAAAAGGTCACCGCGTGTAAAAATATCAAATTCCATTGTTAAAAAAGAAGCATAATAACGAAAAAAGGTTTAAGAATGTTTAGTTTTGTCGTCTGCCCTTGCTAATAACACCCAAACTTGTTCTAGAATGACCATGAACTCAAAACTCAAGTTTGGAAAGATCCGAATAGTTTTACAACTTTATTAAAGCTTCGGGGGACTTTTTTCTTTTTTTAATGAAATTAATGATTTTATACCATTTTATAAACATCTTAGTAACTGCAAATATTTTACGACTTTCAGGGAACAGAAATGCAGCTTGCTTCAGCTGTCGAAAGTAAAAACGCCACTTTATCAGTTAAACGACGATTGGCTTGTGAGCAGTTAAGTTATTTCAGCCAGGTACATTGTTTATTTATTTTTCTACTACAGTTAACATATAAATCTACTAAGACAACAACTAATCTGAATCTTCTCAATCAGGCTCACTTCTGCTTGTCAACCTGTGACAACCTTAATGGATACGGAAAGAAACATCTGTCATTTATTAAATGGAAATATCTCGAAGCAAAGGTTTGCGTTTCTATACTTATTGTACCCATAAAAACCATTTTCGCACTGCAACAAGTTTAAACCAAGATATTGAGGTTTGAGACGTGTAATCAGGCTGCAGCATATTACTACCATGGTCTGATCACAGACAAAGGTACTGAACCGTCTTGCCACATCAGTGCAGTGTGTTGTTTTCTTGCTGCTGAAGAAATCCTAACAGAGAGCAAGAAGGCCTGCTTAAACTTTTGCTTAATAGTTCCCATAACAAGGTTAGAATATTATAGACATTTTTTTAACTTTTTAGGATATAGTGATTCAAATTTGGATTATTGTCTAATTGTTCACTTGTATCGTATGTAGGGCTCCGGCTGCATGGGGTACTATGAAACATTTGAACAAGAAAATTCCGGAAATTGCAGCTAAACGATCGCAGATGTACGCATACCTTATAGAGGAAGAAAAGTAAGCAATCAAAATTAGTTCTTTGGCCATAGTTTTGAGTTTTGACCCTTGACCCGTTTACCTTTAAATGGGTCGACTTGTCTTATTTCTCTTAATTATTTTCGTTCTTTTTTATCTCTAACGGGTCAACGGGTTGCAAGTCACGCAAAGTGTATTTGTTTAATACATAAAACCTAAATAATTTGATCTGAAACATTTAAGAATATTATTGAATTAATATGACTTTTGTAATCATATTTACACACTAGTTGTTTGTATAAATTATTATATATTATGCTGACGAGGCGGGAACTGATGCAGGAGTCTGGAAGTGTTGCCGGAGCTCCCGGAGTTTGAGTTGTCATTAAAAGCAGAGGAGTATGAAATGGGAGATAAAGATGGGGCATGGGATAGTGCAAATTGGAAGATACCTAACCAGACACTTAAAAAGCACTTAACAGATGATGAAGAAGATGATTAGTAGTTGATTGGTTTTCCTTCCACAAAGAATGTGTATAGAAAAAATATAAAATGTTGTAATTTTCATATGAGTTTTAATGTGACAGGCTTGGAAGTTGGAACTAAATGATGAAATACATATAAACAACAAAACAAAGTTGAAAAATATGGGTATACAACTTATTAACTATTTTAGTAGGCATGTTTTAAATCATGCATTTGTTTGTAATACTACAAACCAATCACCCAAACAATTACTGGTCACAATTACATGTCAATATGTCATTAGTAACAACTATTCTTAATATTAACAAATACCGGAAAATTCGTTGTTTCGAAGCAACATTTCTCTGCTTTATGCTTGCATCAATCAAATACGACAATTGTATTTACAGGCTTATATTGAAAGAAGAAGCAAAAAAACAAAATGTTTTAAGATAAAAACTTCAACTTCAACTTCAAATAGGGTAGTTGAAACAGTTGAATCATCATCTAAACGTTCTTCGTCTTCAGGTCTCACTGTTACTTGACCTCACTTTCACAACAGAGGGTGGAAGCGGAAGAGTCGATGTCAGCATAGGCCGTTTATTAGGTGGAGAGATTTCTTGACCTTTTAAAACTAAAGGTGCAGAATGTCCAATCAAACCACCAACCGGTTTGGGGATAGCTAAGTTACTACTAGAAGGAGGTCTAGGAAGCTCGTGAAGCTCGCTTATTTTAGGTGAAGATAACGGAGGAGGTGAAGCGCTACGCCCTAAATTTGGGTGAGAAAACCGGACCTGAGAAGGCGGTTGAGGAAGCTCGGTACGAGGAATGGGCCCACTGTTGTTAGACGCAAATTTAAAAGAAAACTGCTTGCTTGGTGGTAATGGGCCAGAGAAAGATTGTCGTTTGGCTGTTTTACTACTATCGGTTCTGTTATAATTATCCTGTTGCGAGAATGAAAATCTTCCGGTAGGAGTGGGTAACTGGGTGGAAGAATTGATAACGTTACCGTCTTTTATAGCTGACTGGACTTTTGAGGTCAAAGCAGATGCTGATGTGTTACCATGTTGCAAATGCTGAAATGAGGTGGAATGAGCAACAGATGTAGCAGGTTTTGGTATTGGATTGCGGGTATCAGTAACAGGTGGAGGTAGTACATAAGAGTAAAATTTCCGTGTCGGTTGGGTTTCTTTAAGCTTTTCAGATGTAATGGAAGTGTCTGGGTATAGTGGGGCCGAATAGCTACTAACTCTTCTTTGCCTTGCTAAAAGCTGATCCCCTTTATGTTTATTGAGATTTGGCTGCCAAAAGCAAAGGCAGTACAATATTATACAGAAGCAAAATAAATAGTTAAGCATGTAGAGGTGGCAATTCCGACCCATGTACATACAAATAAGTCAATTCGGGTTATGTTTTCTCTAGCTGGTATTGGTAAATTAACAACATAGCTCTAAAAAAAGGGTCGAACAGGTTGAAAGTAGCTCAAGGCGTGTTTTCAATGCACAAAACCTCGTCAATCGTATTATTCAAAAAATTAGACTATTATTGGAATAATATCAATTTATTTAGCATAAATAGAACACTAAATATTCATGAAAAGATTTAATGCTTTGGACAAAAAGGATTTGAGGCCAGCCCAAACCAACCCGTACCAATATCACCGATTTGACCCGTTATCCAACTTGCCTGTTTTGCCACCTCTACATATAACTATGTAAACAACAGACACTAAGTGCTTCTAAAAATTAAATGTTTCATGGGACCTAGAATGAAGTTGATCATTGTCTTACATTTGAATCTTCTGAATTTGAAGCTTGAAAATATGGGACGTCTACAGGGTCTAGCTGAAAAGCATTGTAAATGAGTTGGCTATGTTAAACATGCAAGTATGCAACAATTATAAATAGCAACTTGTTTAACAGAGATCAAGAACATATACTAACAAGTGTACAAGTATACATTTTATATCACATTTAAATCACAAATGTATAAGTTACCTCCATTGGATTTGGTGAGGTGCCATCATCATCATCTAGTCCTTGTTTCTTCTGTTTATAGTCAAAACTCAATTCTCCATCATCGGCGCTTTCATAGCCACCCATAGGGTCACCTTCCCGGGTCCCAAGCTCATCTAATCCACTAAGTTGGCAATCAATACGATGCTTTTCTGCAGCATTTCTTATTAAAGGTTCAACTGCTTCAACAGCTTTTAGTCCCTTGCGAAAGAAGTTCAACTGCTTCCAAGGATTAGAAAAGGTAACAAAATAAACTTCTTGTTCTCAACACATACAGTAAATGCACATAAATCCCGGCCGAATATGGTTAGGTGTGGTCTTGAAATTCTAGAAGTCCAGTCCTGCCTTTAGCAAACAGGCCTAATGGCTAAACCCAGTCTGTACAGGGCATAATCATTTAAATTCATTTGGGTAATGTTTATTACTTTTTGCCTTATGGTTTGACATTTTGGGCATCAATACCTTCTAATATCATATTCTTGTTAAAATTAATTTAATATCCATTTCATTTTGAAATTTGAGACAGGTAAATAAATAGCAGAGATGCATTTATGAAGGGAATAAAGTTACGGATTAGTAGAAGCTCTGACAATTTGAAAAAACGAAGCCGTCTTAAGTTAGCTTAAAGGCCAGTCCAAATTATGCTTGGTTGGACTTAGACCTAAACCAAGCTTTAAGCGTCCAGGTCCTAAGGGGGCACTGAAAAGAATTTTAGGACCATCAGGCTTGGAACCAGTCCTATCAATCTGGAACTTTTCATCCCTGTGTTGGGCCAGTTTGGGACTAATCAAAGGCCTAAGCCCATTTGTGCACGGGGTCAAATATATTATTGACATATAAACTTGTCAACAGGAGAAAAGATAGAACCTGTGCAGCATGATGGCGAGCAGCTTGTGTTAAAAGACTTCGCCATTGCCCTTCCTTAAGTGATTTTACCCGAAATACACATAGTCTAGTCACTTCATCATATTCATCTTGAGCTTCTCGCAGTTTTTGTGCAATTGAAGTTCTCGATTTTCCCTTTTCTTTGTGTTGTGCCATCATATATTCATATACGTCCCTGTATATTTGTACTCAGTTAATAAATTTTTTTTACTTCAATAGTCAGGTAGAAAATGGACAAAACACCGTTTACCTCTTTTCATCACATTGAAGTTTCATCTCCTGTCCAAGTAGGTGAGAACCAATATAAGTACACATAATTATGCAACTAAACATAAAATTTGTACAACTGCAAATATAAGTAAACAGAAAGACAAACCTCAACTTTCCGTAGCTCACTGAGGAGAGACTCTGTTGGGTTGCTAATTGTCGCAATTACATAAGAACGCTGGCAATGAGAGAAAAATGAATTATTGCCTCTAATTACATGAATGCAGCTACGCTAAGTCCAAAAAAATGGCTTACGTAAGTATCAGCAATTTTCTGAAGTTCCCATTGCATATTCCCCAAAGTTGATAGCACTTTCCCTGCATGGAATGAAGATGTATCGTTCATGTTTGTACTAAAAGATTTTCAAAAGCCTGAAAAGTAATTGCTGAATATCATAAAGGTGATGCCAAAATGATGCGCACATGAATTAACATCCGCGCATAGCAATAAATATATATAAAACAAGAATCAAATAATTCTTATTACCACTTTCAGAATCAGCTTCCGCAGCTGTTTTCCCCAGCAAACAGTTCCCCATTTCATTTAGCGACTCCGAAAATTCTGTGAAACAACATATTTTACTCAAACTTATACATCCAAAAAAGAGAAATAAGTTACTGATAGCTATTCATGTGAGACCTAACTTCATAAAAAATAATGATAAAACATGATATAATTAATTGTATATATCAGGAAGATTGTCATTGTTGACATGAAAGCATCCAATGTTGGATTCTGTAAGATGCATGGCAAACGGACATAAATCATCTTCATAACTTCATATTCGTCAATAACAATTCTATTTCTCTGCAGATTCCGTAAAATTGTATTTCTGAAAGGTTAACATATTATATGGTGCACTTCTCATAAAAGACAGGGTCCAAACTTAAAAAAACGATAGTACAGATTTTTTCTATTTAAGTTTAAGCCTTATTTACACCTAGGTCACTGGGAGATAAATTTTCCTCTTTTATTAATAATGAATCCTACAAGGGCCAATTACATCCACTCTAGACGGCGAATTGACATTCTAGTGACGTCACTAAACTCGCTTTCTTCCAAAATCATTAACGATCTCATTAAAAGACACAAATGCAAGCATAACCACAACACGAATCTAAACACTTACTTTCTACAACATACTGTTACCAAAACCATGCTGGACGACTTATAAATCAAAAGCCGATCAACTAATTATCACTTATCAGTCCTCGACCACACCACATTTTACAAGGACAATTACAGATTAACGCCAATAACGTCTAGCAACCTTTTTTCACTTAATTAAACCTAATTTCAAACTTTTAACACAGCTAAGCCAAAATATCACACAGATTAAGTCCAACTCTTACCATATATACTATTTGCCGTTGCAGCAGCTGCAGATAATAATCCATCATAACAGTCTCTCATATCTTGCATATCCTGGAAAAGTATAAAATAAAACATAAAGGTAGATCCATATATAGGCTGATTACTAGTAGCATTGCACAGGTATAGTTAATAATCAATAGCAAACCCTAACTCGCTAAGTCGCTTACGGTTAAGAACATAAAACAGAAAAGATTAATAGGTTACAGAAACCCTACCTTCGAAGCAAGAGCAAGCTCATCTATAAGAGCAGAAGGCTGATGATCTCGCATCTCCTTGACGTCGCTCTTCTGCATCGTTAATTTGCGTCCAAGCTTTCCAAGTGATGACTTCATGATTGTATATGTGAATAAATTAAACAGTTAACCGATGAGGTGTATATATAATTATATATGGCTAGTGTGTGTGTTTATTTGTTAGAAGAGGATTGGAGTGAGGGGAAAGCGAAGTTGAAGATTTGGTAAAGAAAGTGGCTATTATTATTAATAATAATAAATTTGTGAGTTGAACTTTGACCATCAACTCAAATGAAATCTTGTTCAATCATGATCTAGATACATTTGATTTTGACTAATGTATGATATTATTATTATATTATTTTATTACCTAAAAATACCAAACCTTCGTCCAATATGGCTATATGCATTCAATGTTATGGAGTGTTTTTTTTTTTTTTATTGTGTTTGATTTGCCTTCCTAAAGGTATCAAAGGGTGGACCTCGGAAAAATATCTAAATCAATTCGTAATTGAAAGTGATGTAATCATATTGGGTGAGGTATTGAGCTGGTTTGGTCCAAACGTAAGAAAGGCTTGATTGAGCTTTAGTGGCATAGATTGTTCGTTATCATTGCGTTCGCCAGTATTTCTTCGTTGAGTTTTCTGTAAATTTATGAGGTTTATTTTTTTATTGTGAACTTGAAGATATATAGTTTATTGAATATATTTCGTTTATTGTGATGTAATTATGCTTGATTAGTTAGTATACTATTCACAACATGAGCTCTAACTTGTAAGATTATGCTTGCGTGTTTTTTTATGTATAGTCATTGAATACATTTTGGCCTAGTATCTTATTTGGCCCGTACTTTGGTTCTTGCAGATCCAAGTAATTCAAAACAGAGTGCTTTTAGTGGTAAGGTCATCTACTTTGTTTTTATGGAATTTTCGGTGTTTGGATCTGGTCTGGTTTGGTAATTAAACTTTCTTTATTCATTTATGTTTTTAAGAGCAAATACTAAGAACTAAACAAACAAATATGATTATTAGTCATAAATATAAAATGATATTAGTTGTATTTAAAATAAAGAGTTAATTACATCATTAGTCCTTATGCTTTCCATAAAGTTTCAATGTAAGGTACCAATAGTTTAAAGTAACAACTTGAGGTATTAATCTTCTAATTGATTTCAATGTTGGGTATTAAAACTAATTTCGTTAAAATCTAACTAACTGCGTTAAAATCTAGGGGGCATTTTGAAACATTAAAATTAAAAGGTTAATTATGTGTATTAATGGTTAGTCTAGGAAAAATATTTTATAAAATTCTGAAAAAATTATTTTAAGTTTATAAACTTATAAGCTTTATAAAAAAGAACTTTATTTTATAAAAAAAGTATTTAATTATTTTTAATTAATTAAACTTATTTTATTCATAATTAATTCATTATAAATTCGTTTTTAATCATTTTTATATCAAAATTTCACAATTTTTTTTTAACATTTTAAAACAGGAATATGAATATGTTTTCAGAATACTTGAAAATTTTATATTTTTAACTTATTAAAGTAATTATTTACTTTATACAATAAATTGTTTTATTCCAAACAAAAATAATTTTTCAAAAATAATTTTTTTTTAGAAATGTCATTAATTTCTTAGGTCAAAAGCTCAAAATCATTTTTATCCTTTTCATGTTAAGATACTTTTTTCAGACTTTATCATGTTATTATAATATCTTTCAAAAAAGATATTTTATAAATGTATATACAAAATTCCAAACCACGGTAAAGATACACCCAAACACCCAAATAAGATGGGTCTTGACGACTTGACGTTAGAAAGTCGGTGACACGTACGTGGCACTAATCGAACTTAAAGGAAAAGTTTGAGAATAATTAAGCACATGCATAATAAAACAAAAGAACTGTGACATCTGTCACCCTCATCTTTCATTTAATTGACAATAATAGTCCTTCAAATATTTCCATTATAGTCCCTATAAGTTTCGTCGTTTTCAAATTTAATTATAGAGCGAACTAAAATTTTATCATTTATAATTATTATGGATCGAGTATAAGTTTTTATCAAATGTGTATGTTGAAACGTCATCCGGAATACATATTATAAAATTTCAAGTTTTATGGAAGTTTTAAGTTAAGCTTAGTTAACTTGGTTAAGTTTTATAAAGGGAAAACTGACTAAATTATAATAAAACTAACTTGGTTAAAGTGAAGGGACTAGCTATGTCAAAAGTTGAAAGTTTATTTGAAATCCTTTTTTCCCCTGGTGCATGTTTTTCCGACGAAGGCCAATTCCGGCCGCCGGAATTTATTCCGGCCAACCCCAAATCCGGCGTTTAACCTCGTGATAACTCAAATTAATGATACCTATACGTTTCTCCATCAATTATGTAGCGTTTCAGGTATACATAACGCATTTAACAGGTTTTAATCATGAATTTAATCGTGAAAAACACTTGTAACCATCGAACCTTAAAGATCTAGATTAAACGCCTATTTTCAATGGATAAAATATAAATTGATCTTACCATTCGGTGCCTGCACATCACACGTCTTTAACCCACTATAAAACATAGCAAATGGCGTTCAGTAACATATCAAAAATCGTGACATCTAGTTCGGCCTTTGCATCTTCATTTTCGGTCCTAATTTGATATTGTAAGTCCTAATTTCTAGTGTTATATTGATATTTGTATAGCCCTTTACGAAAGCCCCTTATCACAGATCATATATTGTGTTTGGATTGGGTTATTGTATAAACTAGGGTTAGGGTTTCTTAGTTATCATTTGGGGAAGAAGATGACCAAATTACTTAGTGTATAAATTTTATTATTAACCAAAACTATCAACATATGTATCAAGTGGTCTAGTGGTTGTGTGTGTTTACCTCAAGAACCATCCAGGTTCGAACCCAAGCACCACCAATTCTTTTTCAGCATTTTTTTCTTTTTCTTTTTCTTTTATTTTGTTATTTATTATATATATAAAACATATAAACTTAGAATATTCATATTAAATTCATTCTTGCTCCAAAAATTATAAAAAATTTAGGAGTAACTTCTTGACACCTCATAAAAAATTACCATATTTTTATTTTCTGGAAAATATTTTATTTTTATATTTTTATTGAATTAAATGGTTTTTTAATCATATTTAATTGATTAAAAATTCATTTTCAATGATTTTATTCTCAAACTTTTTGGGAAATTATTTCTAATCATCATGAATTGAAATAAAAATTATTGGTTCAGAAAACATTTATTTTTACTAATTTTCCTATTTTTAATCATTTAAACATGATTTAAATTCATTAAACCAGTTTTAAATATAAATAAGTTTATAAAAATTATGGGAAAATTATTTTCATTAATTTACATCAGGAAGCATCCATTTTCTATAAAAATAGCATTTATGGATCATGTCTTGTATTTTTAATCTTATTTATGTTTAGTGAGACATAATTAAACATTTATTTAACTATGCTAATTAACATCTATTTTATAAATATTTTTTCTTATAAAATAGGAATATTTTTATGTTGGAAAGTCTTAGTTATTATTTATTGGATCATTGTGTAACTCATAATCATTTATTTACACATTTATAATTATTGTATTTATTTACAATAATTAGTTAAAGTAATTAACTACATAATTTTGTCTTAATTATTCAAACATAAGTTTTATCTAAAAATTCAATTGGTAATAAATATATTACCTAAACAGTATTTACAAACATTGGTATGTTATTATACAACTTTTACATTAACACAATTTATCATAAAAGCTCTAATTCCCCAAATCAACTTAGCAAACCCTAATGCCTTAGACCCTAGATACTTTAGACTTTAGACATTTCCTTATTAGTATTATATTACGTTATAGGTTGAATTCCTCGGAATTCCCATTACTTAGCTCACGACCGCTTAAGTGGATTTTGATTGCTTTCGCAAACTGTGAGTATATCTTTTCCCCATTTTTACGGTTTTACTATTTTGCGGTGACTCATGTACCTATTATCAAATTTCTATTTACTCTTATTAAAATAGCAATTCTCATGTGTGTTTGCTTGTGTTAATTTGTATGTCTATGACTTGTCAAAATCATTAACCTTTGAGGGTCTGGCATTTCAATGAATAGTACTATGGTATACCCCCTTGAGACTCTGTTGAGAGAATCTTGGTCATAATATTGTCTTGTTAATTCATTATTCAAATTGTTAGTCATGTGTTAGTCTCATTCATTTAGGGTTGATTTTGAACGGATATTACTTATTACATAATTGCAAACAGTATACAACACGTGAATTGCTAAACACTTTTCTACTATATGTATTCAAAGAGGGTATGCTCACTATTACATTTTTGTATTGACCAAATTATTTTCGTACATGTTTCAGGTTCTTATGAGATCACTTCTAAGCTTTTGGAACTTAGGCATAGATTGAGATTTACTGTATTTTAAGTTTAGATTGCTAGTTTTAATTGTTGTATTTCTTTCATTGTAATAAATTATTCAATTCAATGTATCAAAATTTACATTTCTAGTCCATGAGCTATTGAACAATCGTCACTACGTGACACCTCGATGTTTCCGCCATCGGTTGGGATGTTACAAGAACCCATTAACTCCTCTTCACCGGCCTAACCGTCCAAAAAGAACCAGAAAGAAGTATTTATATTTATATTTTAAATCACGATTAATTCAATGAATTTTTATATTTTTTTATGCGAATGAATGTAGATTTATATGATTATTAATGTACCACTTTTCAATCATTTTATAAGAAAAAAAATACAAACGTTTTCCAGTAAAAAAATATTTGAAAAATTATTTTTATTTTTGTTTGGAATAAAACAATTTATTGTATAAAGTAAATAATTACTTTAATAAGTTAAAAATATAAAATTTTCAAGTTTTCTGAAAACATATTCATATTCTTGTTTTAAAATGATAAAAATATTTTTTGTGAAATTTTGATATAAAAATGATTAAAAACGAATTTATAATGAATTAATTATAAATAAAATAAGTGTAATTAATTAAAAATAATTATATACTTTTTTATGAAAATAAAATTCTGTTTTATAATGCTTATAATTTTATAAACTTAAAATATTTTTTCCATAATTTTATAAAATATTTTTCCTAGACTAACCATTAATACACATAATTAACCTTTTAATTTTAATGTTTCAAAATGCCCCCTAGATTTTAACGGAGTTAGTTAGATTTTAACGAAGTTAGTCCTAATACCCAACATTGAAATCAATTAGAAGGTTAATACCTCAAGTTGTTACTTTAAACTATTAGTACCTGGCATTGAAACTTTGTGAAAAGCACAAGAACTAATGGTGTAATTAACTCTAAAATAAATGTACTCTCAACTTAAAGAATGGTAAATTTAATAAATAATAAATTAAAAAAAAACATTAACATCAACTCATATTTATAAGTTATTTAATTAATATATTTCAAGATAAACCGACAAAAAAAACCTATGATATACATTTAGTTCTTTTTGTCTCAAATAAAGCTTAAACTAACAACCTTTTGTTTGAAGATTATGTATGCAAAAACCTTTTTACATAATATATTTAATTGGTGTCCACTTATTAAACCATTCATTTTGTATGTTGATAATGATATGCATTTTAGGTTATAGTATCACTTGAGCTAAAATGGACGCCCCTTAAAGTTTGTTGTCGATAACAAAGTCTAAAATAAGAACAGGAACTTGTCAAAAAAATGTGTATTGCATTTAACTCATAATCCTTATGCTTGTATTTCTTTCTTTTTTATTTAAAAATATCAAGAGACTGTCATGTGTGAATATATATTTTTTTTTTAAGTGAATTTCATTCAAAACCGCCACAAGAAGTCCTTAAAGCGAGGACCCAAGGGCAACAAAAAACGACATTACAAAACGTTTAAAGGAGAAATACACCAAACATTCCAATCTACATCTTT
This sequence comes from Ambrosia x helenae, assembly GCA_030844895.1. Classification (NCBI taxonomy): domain Eukaryota; kingdom Viridiplantae; phylum Streptophyta; class Magnoliopsida; order Asterales; family Asteraceae; genus Ambrosia; species Ambrosia x helenae. Next base: position 118,178,358 of record CM061229.1, on the reverse strand, counting down.
CATTTTAGCTCTATTGTGGATCCAAAAATAAGTAGTCTTTATGCTCTTCACGACTTCAATCGGTCTCCGACGTTTTCTTTGGAAGTTCCTATTGTTCCTCTCGTTCCAAATCGCCCACATGGTGGTGATAATGATTCCTGTCAATACGTATGAGGCTTGACTCGAAGACTTTTGCAGCTCTACTATCTTCAGGAGATTGGAGACATCAAACACGATCATAGGAGCCATCCTACACCAAACCTGCAGCCTCGACCAAATCTCTGCTATGAAAAAACATCCGGTGAAAAGGTGAAGTGTCGTCTCTTCGTCCGCATTACAAAATGTGCACGTGTTATTCTGAATACGGACACCCCGTTTAATTAGCTCCATCTTTGTCGGAAGACGGTTAAGAATGGCTCTCCATGCCATAATTTTGCACTTTAAAGGAACCCATCCCGTCCAGCTCATGTTCCACCGATTAGGATCTGCAGAATCGTTCGACATCTGTTTTTTTGCCTTGTTCACCGAAAACAGCCCATCAGGTGCAGCGGACCACTCCCATTTATCAGCGCCTCCTTTCCATTCAAAGTCATGAATGTCAGATAACGGATTAAACAACTCGGTTACCTGTTGAGGTGTATCAGAAGCTGCAGACCAGTCCCATAGCAGATTTTTACAGCCTTCGACCATCTGTATTCTGTCGGAAATCAGAGCCCATTTATTCTTTTCAATCCTATACAAATGAGGGTATAAATTGCGAAGTGGTTCATCGTATAACCAAGCGTCTACCCAGAAATGAATGTTCTTGCCATCGCCCATTGTTCCCACAAAGTAGCTATTTAGCGGCTTTCCATTCCAAAGATTCTTCTCTCCAGCTTGAACGATAAAGTTCCAGCAACCACTAGTCGAAGGAGAACATGGAAGCAGTGACCATGTACTACTCAAACCATGGCAACCCAACACCACTTTTTTCCACATACTTGACCTTTCATTCATATAACGCCAAGACCACTTAAGAAGCAAGGCGTCAGTAACATGTTGTAATTTAGAGATCCCCAACCCACCGGACTTCTTAGGAGTGGAGACAACCTCCCACGCCACCCAATTTATCTTTTTATCTTCACTAGACCCGGCCCAAAGGAAACGTCTCATAATCGCCTCTAGTTTTTCAATAACCGCTTTGGGAGCTTTATACAAAGAGAGGTAATAGATAGGCAAATTTTCGAGAACCGCTTTGATGAGGACTACGCGACCCCCAATGGATAAATGTCTAGCTTTCCAAGATAGCAACCGATTGTTAACGACTTCAATCACCGAGTTCCAATTACTAATTTTTGACATCTTGGCTCCCACTTTAATACCCAAGTATAAAAAGGGAAAAGAACCTCTCTTACAACCCAAAACCTTCATCATGTTATCGATCTCCGCATCATTGACCCCGATCCCGAATAGATTAGATTTATGGATGTTTATACGAAGCCCCGAGCAAAGGTAAAAAACTCTAAGGATTCGGGCCGTGACATGAAGATTATCATGTGTGAATACAATTAGTGGAGTAATAATTTAAATAAATCTATTAATATATATAAAAGAATTGAACATTGCTGACGTGGCGTGCAATGGTGCCTTCAACCTCTCCATGAAACTGCCACGTGGCATCATAATTGAAAGATTTTAGTGTTTTTGAATTATTACTTTTTTAATTAAAAAAAGATAAACATAAAACATTACTAAAATTAAATTAAGTTATTTTAGGAAAAAAGAATTTAAAAAAATAAATTTAAATTGTTCTCTCTTATGTTTCTTCCCATAATTTTTAAACATTATTATCTTTTATATACGAGATTTTTTAAATAAAAAAATTACACCAAATTAACGAGCGTTTTATTATCTTTCCAACGAGTACCATAGTGCTATATAAAAAACGGAGAAAAAAACGACTATTTTTGGTGGGGTTCGTTCATACAGGAAAAAAAACACAAAGTGTTCAGGTTATTCATTATCATGTTTTTTTTAAACCAGGTTCTTATCTACAATGTTGAAATTCAGCCCAATCGCAATCTATCATTGGAATTTTACTCTTCTAAAGATGGATAGATATACTTCATCAAGAGAAACTAGGAGAAAGAATCGCGCAACAATGCAACACATGGTGTCACCTTATAGCAAGGTTATTGCTGACGTGGCGTGCAATGGTGCCTTCAACCTCTCCATGAAACTACCATGTGGCATAATAATTGAAAGATTTTAGTATTTTTTTAATTTTTTCGTTATTTAAAATTTAAATATATGAGTTTTAAATATGTGAATTTGGTAGCATCTTTATTTTTGAAAAAAAAAGGAAATATTGACTGAGTAATCTTGGTTGGTATTTGTTTTACTTTCTGATTTGAGAGTATATTTATTTACCTTCCTTCCTTCAATTACTGACTCGCATAAGTACAGATGAGTTGAGATCTAGAGGATTAGTTCACTAACTGTAATGATCTGGAAACTTTATGTGATTGTTTTTATGGTTTGGAAGATAACCAGGTTGATTTAATTTCATGTTATATACTTATATGATTGATTTGAACATATTAGGTTATTAAGAGGGTGCTGCAATATATTTAGGATTATTTAAGAATTCTTGGATTTGTGAAGGTTTAGGTTAATATTAGGGATGAATGGATCAATTGTAGTAGAATAGAATTAGATGTGATTTTGTCCTTTGAACATGTTCAATTTTAATTAATAATATTGGTGAGCCGAGCTCGTGCCGAGCTTTTACTCATTTAAGCTATTGAAGCGAGCTCCAGAAGAGCTTTTAGGCCATTTAAAATTATTTTTAAATTAGCTCAAGACGAGGCGAGCTCGAGCTTTTAGGTTTTACTTTCGAGTTGAGCTTGAGCTCAGAATAGTGGGCTCGAACCAAAGCGATGCCTTCATTTTCATCATCTTACTGTTTTTATATTCACGTAGATATGTGGTTATTTTGCCTAAAAAACTACTATTAACACTTATCTTACGTTAGAAAACATTCTATGATGGTTTGATAGAAGAACACTAAAACATTCAACCCCGGGACCTTCCGGGGTAATCAGCTAGTAAGTCATATGTGAAAAACGATATACATTTATGGTTTTTTTTTAATCTAGATAACTTAAGTTTATGATAATCAAATTATTCTATTAATATACTTATAAGTAAATTGTTTTATTCTAATATTTAGCTATTTAACAAAGTTAATTGTTTACTTACTATTAATAACAACAATAACAAGTGATTAATAAGATAACTTTAGTGAGAATTACAGCCTTCGACCATCTGTATTCTGTCGGAAATCAGAGCCCATTTATTCTTTTCAATCCTATACAAATGAGGGTATAAATTGCAAAGTGGTTCATCGTATAACCAAGCGTCTACCCAGAAATGAATGTTTTTGCCATCGCCCACTGTTCCCACAAAGTAGCTATTTAGCGGCTTTCCATTCCAAAGATTCTTCTCTCCAGCTTGAACGATAAAGTTCCAGCAACCACTAGTCGAAGGAGAACATGGAAGCAGTGACCATGTACTACTCGAACCATGGCAACCCAACACCACTTTTTTCCACATACTTGACCTTTCATTCATATAACGCCAATACCACTTAAGCAGCAAGGCGTCATTAACATGTTGTAATTTAGAGATCCCCAACCCATCGGAATTCTTAGGAGTGGAGACAACCTCCCACGCCACCCAATTTATCTTTTTATCTTCACTAGACCCGGCCCAAAGGAAACGCCTCATAATCGCCTCTAGTTTTTCAATAACCGCTTTGGGAGCTTTATACAAAGAGAGGTAATAGATAGGCAAATTTTCGAGAACAACCTTGATGAGGACTACGCGACCCCCAATGGATAAATGTCTAGCTTTCCAAGATAGCAACCGATTGTTAACGACTTCAATAACCGAGTTCCAATTACTAATTTTTGACATCTCCCACTTTAATACCCAAGTATAAAAAGGGAAAAGAACCTCGCTTACAACCCAAAACCTCCATCATGTTATCGATCTCCGCATCATTGACCACGATCCCGAATAGATTAGATTTATGGATGTTTATACGAAGCCCCGAGCAAAGGTAAAAATTTAAATAAATAAGTCATATGTGAAAAACGATATACATTTATGGTTTTTTTTAATCTAGATAACTTAAGTTTATGATAATCAAATTATTCTATTAATATACTTATAAGTAAATTGTTTTATTCTAATATTTAGCTATTTAACAAAGTTAATTGTTTACTTACTATTAATAACAACAATAACAAGTGATTAATAAGATAACTTTAGTGAGAATTATAGTCTACATTTTACTTCTACGTTAATTTCATTTCGCTTGTCAATAACTTATGTATGTTGAAGATATAACGATGAAGACAAAGATTGGTTTGTAGACACGGACTTTGGCGTCTGCAAGACCAAAATCTTTTGCATTGCGGATGCAATAAACAAACCAATCCGATACTAACGCTACAGTTTAAAATATTATACGTCGTTTAAAAAATCTCTAAATCAATATGATTCCAACATGTAATCAAATTTTAGGTTTTTCCATTCCTTTTTTAAGGGCAAAAGCTGCTTGTACCACACAATCCTTATCAATGATCAGGAATCATGATGATCAATCAACCTTATTCCTGCTACTGTTGGAGATCCAAGATGAACTCCACCACTCCTTAACCCTAACAAACTCAATTCCCCCCACAGCATACAATAATTAACAAATGGACTACCATAACCAGACCCGACACAAACCGAACCCAATGTACATACACTCTCATTGCTGAATCACTTGTGAAACCAAATTCAGCAAAAATGACAATTCAATCTTATCTGTCTTCTCTTTCCCTTGCACTCCTTCTTCCAATCCTGTTTTTAAGCCTGCAACAGCATTTGTAATTTCTTCTACTAAATCAACAATCACACCCTCCACACCCATCAGGTACTGAACATGAACAGCTTCAGGGATGTTACTGCACAAACAACAACAATGATTCAGATTCCTATAACAGCGAAATCGACGGGGTAAAAAGACTAGAAAAAAAAAAACTCACTTTAATTTTCCATAAGTTAGGAGGGACAAATTTGATTCTTTAATATCTCTTACTACTGAAGGGTTTCTAAATATACCCTTTACTTCTGAAACAACTCCGTCTAATCCGCCTGATATGGCCAGCTTCTTCGCTTCTTCTAACGAGTTCATTCTAACATCTTCGTATGTCTCATTTCCTCCGTTTGTCAAGAAGTACACCTGAACCATATCCCATTATTTAGGGCGTCAATTTCGTCAATAACGTTTTTTCCCCAACTTTAGTGATTATTTCATTTTTAGCGTAAAACGCCTAAATCACCGACTGCTTTAATTTACGTGTTTATTCATGTCTTTAATTATAGAAAATAGTTAAATACTAACCGGGTACTTATGTTGAAGTTTCTTCATCAGCAAGGCTACATCAGGCTGGAAGCTAGAGAAAATTACGGGTCTTTCTTGGGCGTTTTCGTATACCACCTAAACCATACATTACAAACGATTAATAAACACAAAAAGGTAACGATTAACACGAAAGACAGCTGCTGCTTTTAAGTTGTGTACCTTCAAGATTACTTGAAGAACATGAACAAGATACTCTTGTTCATAAACAACATAATCATCAAATTTCAACTCAATGTTGAATCCCAAACATGGGTTGACTTTTTGGAAAGCTTCTGCTAATGTGCAAGAATGATCATCAATCTCGACGTCCCAACGCACAATCTTGCCGTTAGATTTCCTCATCAAAGACTTGCCCACCTCATCTGTTGCTCTCTGAGGACCATAACTGAAGAACTCGTCCAAAGTCAGATCGGTGACTCGCTTTTCGACTACAGTACCCTGAAAATACCCGATCAAACACGTTAGTTTCAAAGATATGAAATGCACCAATATTTTTATACAGTTATTCAAAACATAGAAAATATTATTCACCAATGCAGTTTTTTTAGTTCTTTTGATTTCTTATTTTCTGGTAGATTAGGTTTCAGGGGGTAGGTTCACGTACAAACACCTTTTTCGGTAGGAACTGTACGAACCGAAGGAAAAAACACGCGGTGCATGTATAACTAGAGTAATTATATAATCACTCTAGTTATATAACTAACTAGAGTAATTATATAATTACTCTAGTTATACATGCTCCGCGTGTTTTTTCCTTCAATTCGTACAGTTCGTACCAAAAAGTTGTTTGTATTTGATCTTTTTCCTAGGTTTCAGTATCTAGAAAGGGGTGGCGGCGCGTTTGTTGCCCCCTACGTTCTATCCTTATGTAATTTGCCTCGTGTTAATATAAATTTGGGGGTTAAAAAAAATCTAACAAACAAAACATTAATAACTACCTTAACAAACAAATTTGAAGATAAATGACAATCAAATAATAATAATAACTACAATAGATAATAAAGTCGTTAAACACATTAAACGAACTTACATTCTCTTCTGAGATGATGAAGTTGTCATGGAAAACAATGGGTGTGTCGTCTTTCGTCACCTACAAAACGATCAGATTTTCTTGTAATCTTGTTTCACATCCATATGTGATTTGTATGCTAGATGTTTACCATAACAAACAAACATATACACATAATCAGATCTATATATTGTCAAACCTTTCATTTCATCAAACTCAACTTAAAAAAAAAAAAAACACAGATACGCGGCGAACAGAAAACGAAAGACAAAAAAATAATAATACCTGAACATCAAATTCAATGAAATCCAATGGATGATTAGCAGCTTTATTAAACGAGAGAATAGAATTCTCTTTAAAAGTCTTCATTCTCTTATCCGTTGACTGCAACATATTCATACCATGACCACGGTGACCGACAACCGTGAATTTAGGTAAACTTTTCCGTACATTACTCACATCCAATTCTGTTCAATAAACATAATCAGCCAAATTGTTGAAATTAAAAAAAAAAAAAAAAAAAAAAACTCTGTTAACCAATGTTTTCAGGATCGGATCGGATCGAAACATTAATAAGCATACCGTTGGGAAGACGGGTGGTGTAAATTGAGGTGTCGTGGACCTGATCAAGATAAGGAACGTCAGAGAAATGAATAGCAGCTTTGACAGCCATTGTAGAAACAATCTTAAAGGAATGAGGATTAATAATATTATTATTATGTATAGAAATAATTGGTGGGAAGAAAAGGGTTTAGAAGAGGGTATTTAAGGGATGGGATTGTGATATGATTAACGATCCCCGTCACCGTCACCGTCAGCGTGACAGTGACGAGGGGTGTAGGATCTCCCAATGGAATATTCGCACAGATTGAACCTCCTTGTCATTGTCTTTATGTGTTAAAGTGTATGGATTATTTTAAGGAAAGGTTTCGTCTGACCCGATTAAATCGTTTCTATATTTACGCTTTATTGCACATGATAATGATTAGTAGTAGTTTATAGAAGATACCCTTGCAGAATTTGTATATGTAAATGTTCACCAAGATAGATTTGAATCGAAATTAATTTTTTTGTTTGAAAAATGCACTTCATTAAAACACCACCAAAACCGACGACTCTCTCCAAGACAGAGAGAGAAGCCGAAAACCAAAGAAATCCAAGCAAAACAAAAAACGTTACGTTACATCAAAAGAGCACCACTTAGCCCAATCCACACTCCCGCCCTTGAACCTATGTTTATACCAAAGAAACCCCGAAGACTTTATATCCGCCAACACATTCACCACATTCGTTTCAACACCATTAAAGATCTTCTCGTTCCTATCTCTCCACATACGCCAACAAGTAATGATGATGATACCATGCAAAATCTCCTTCTTGACACCCGTAAGACCACTATGATCATGGAGAAGAATCACATCCTTTACATGAAACACGAAGGGCCTAGGAAATCTACACCACATGGCAATCTTATCCCAGATCCCATACGCCAAAGCGCAACCTGTGAGAAGATGTTCAATAGATTCATCGTATATTTCACACCAAACACAAGAGAGATTTCCCACCGCAATACCTCTTCTAGCTAAAGCCACTTTAGTGGGAAGACGATCCAAAAACGCGCGCCACATAAAAATGTTACATTTATTCGGCACCCAAGAACTCCACCTGAAATCGAAAACAGGAGTAGAAACCGGCGGACCACATAACCACCTCTTAACCGCAGTCACCTCAAAATCACTATTAACCCCATGGGACCAATGTAACACCCCAACCGATGGCGGAATCATCGAGGTGTCACGTAATGACGATTGTTCAAAAGCTCATGGTACTAAAATGTAAATATTTGATTATGAATATTGTTTTACAACATGTGAAAATAAATACACAACAACAATTGAGATAGTTGATTTATTTAGTCTAAGTCCAAAGTCCTATGTGAAGCGTCAAGCAACTTATCCTGAAACATGCACGAAAATAAATTTTGTCAACATATGATGTTGGTGAGTACTACCTAGCTTTGTACTTATAGTATAAGTTTGAAAAATAGTACAATTCATGTGTCTAGCATCACCAAGGCATTATGTAAACACGCAAGTAACCAAACAAGACAAAGATCAAATGTAAAGTTGATAAGATGAAATTGATAATGAGCACCCTAACACGTGTCAAGTCTAAAAGAGCACCATAACATAAGTTATGTCTAAATGAGCACCGTAACATAAGTTACGTCTATATGTAAAGAGCACCATAACATAAGTTATGTCTAGATGTACGATTTTGTATGTAAGCTACGTTCATGTTCAAACATAAGCACAAAGATAAACAAGACACGTATATGAATTGTAAATGAATAAAAATGTATGTGTAAATGAATGTGCAAGTTTTGTATACTTGTGCATGAATCACCCCAAAAGTGTGAAAACGAAAAAGGGGATAAGTAATACTCACCTTAGCAAGGTGGTAAGTCGTGTGGAACTGAATAAGTGTAATCCAACGTTGCCAAGTATCACCCTATGTATAAGGTAACAAATAAGTCTAAGTCTATCTAGTCTATAAGTATTTTCTAGGGTTCCGAAAAAGGATGGTTTTGGTTGGGTTTGATCTTGTATGGTTTGTTATTGTTTTGGGTTTTTAGAATAAGTATAGAATTTATAAAAAATATTATATGTATATATTATTATTATTATTATTATATAAAAACAAAAAAAATAAAACGAAGGTGACGAATGTCACAACATCCCCTACTTTTAGAAACTTCGTCCCGAAGTTATTAGAAACATAGGGTTATGGATGTTTGAGTAGAATTTAAGATAACCGTGGTTTAGAAAATTTGAGTTAAGGCACGACGTGAATTTATAGGTAACAGAGTAACTGTTTCGAATGATTTGGATAAAAGGTTTGATAGGTGTGGGTTAAGGATTGGATTAGGTTCGTCTCGAATAATAAGGAGAATAAGAATTTAGTAAAACACTAAACTTCAAGTTTTAGGAATCCTAAAATAAATGTATGAGTTGATTGACTATAGAAAGACAAAATGAACTACCAAGTAAGTAGGGTTTGTTCCTGGTTCGACTTCCAGTCTCATTTTCGATGCGTCATTAGTGTTTATATATAGGGTGTACCGCAGCTAACCCACCACACCTTTGATACATCGAAAACGTACTTGACGTCTACCAAAAAATCTAATAGAACTTCATACCACCTTAACGTACCTGTAAATTCATGATTACGTTCTGGACCGGAATCATCAATTTACCTTACATTAGGGTTTTATGTCCTTCTATGATCCTAATCTAACAACACATTAAAGCAAATAAGTTTCACAAGAATTTGACACAACAAACACGTTGGGTTGCAATGAGACGTTATCAACGAAATGAGGCTATGTAATAATGAGGTCAATTACATTGGTTTGCAACGACTTACAAGCATAACAAAATTTAAGTATGGGCTACCACCCATCCGGGGAGCCCTTTAAGTGAAATGTTTGTGAGTGGATAAATGTAGTAGTTGTCTTTCATAGATCAACATGCAAATTGATAATACACACATGCAAGCAAGTTTATAAGTACAACAACCATTAAGTATAAGTGTTATCTTAGTGGCCTATAGAAATAGTTCATATTTGGCCAGCCATGTTTACGAGTATCATGAATAATTAAATGTTCAATGAATAGTCAAATTAAGGGAAAAATCAAGTTTCATATGACAAACAAAGCTCTGTAGGATCAAGTATCAAGTTTTTAGTAGTTTGATTTTCATGGAAATCAAGTCCAAATGTTTCAATAAAATGTAAGGTAGGGTCTTAAACTTCTACGATTAAAATAAACGTAACCAAATATGATAAATTTCCAACCTGCGTTCGTACACAATAGTATGCAAGGAAATTTATAGATGTTATATGCTTATGAGTACGACACAATTGGATACAAAATGATAATAGGATCAAGAAAATGAAAACACAAGTATTGGATTCTCGAGTCTTAAGAAGATTCCATCCATGGCTCAGCCAGTGGGATTAGCGTCACACTGACCGTTTGCTTCGTTGATATTGATATTGAAGGCTCGTCCATGTGCCACCTGGTTTACATTATTCAATTTAGGGCATCGAGGTCGCATGTGGTTAGGGTCTCCACAATTATAACATGCCCGGCCGTTAGTAATCGGTAGTGGTTCCTGGGCAGCTGTTTGATGATCATCTTGTGTCCTAACCATTACACGACAAGTGGTGACAAAGTGTCCAAACCTTCCACATCTAGTACATTGACGGCATGGAAGATTTGCTGGGTGATGATACTTGCAAGTGTTGCATTGAGGATGGATTCCCGTGTAGGCTTTCTTGATAGGGGGTTAAGTCACAGGATCCACAACAGCATGGTTTTGATTATCGCCCATTCGTTTCTTAGAGTTCGAGGAAGTAGTGGCGGCCTTTGCTAAAACAGTCTTAGATCGTTCAACAGCATTGGTGGTTTTCTCAGTAGTCGTCTTGGTGCCCTTCCTAACCAAGTTTCCTTTCCTTACGTGTTTGTCTGTCAAAGTGGCTGCAAGCTGGATGGCTTCTTCCACCGTAGTGGATTTGCCTCCAGTGACAACGTCTTGAATCAGGTCAGGTAATCCCTCGATATATTTCTCGATTGCTCGAGAGACCGGGGTGACCATGTGTGGAACCAGTATGCTAAGTTCGTGATATCGAGTATTATACGCAAGATTCTCACCACTGTCTTGTTTCAACCCATGGAACTCTTCCTCTAGTTTCCTGATTTCGTTCCTAGGGCAGAATTTGGCGATCATGAGTTCCTTAACTTCAGCCTAAGACAGAGATAAAGCAACATCAGCGCCCCGATTGCGCTTTTCGCCGTTCCACCAAGTTAATGCCCCCTTTTGAAGGACACTGGTGGCATAGCGAACGCGTAGTTCATCAGGACACTCGCTGTTCACAAAGGTGCTCTCCATGCTTTCAAACCATTGGAGGAGGCCAGTAGCACCCTCCTCGCCAGTGAATTTTGTGGGGTTGCAGGAGTTAAAGTGTTTGAAAGTGCACCGAAATTGAGTCGCACCCCCTGTGTTGGAACTGTTACTATTCTGGGTTATCTCACTGACAAGGTTTGGGATCACTGCAGCAATTTGCTCAGCGACTAAAGATGCGAGGCGACGATCAGAACGTTGTCCAGAAGCACGAACAGGGCGTTGGCTGGCATCACGGAGCATGCGGCGAGCATACAACTATGAGGAAGTCAATGAATAATCATGAGATTAGAAAATGTAAGTGTATAACCGTACAGATGATTATGAAAGTATGAACTTGTAAGCAATATATGAAAATCATGAAATACAAAATATTGTATATGAAACGAGAGAGTATTATTGAAAAACTTGCATAAAATGCTTGGAGTGCCCTTGTCTAGCTCTAAAGCCCAACAAGAACGTTGACTTTTCAAAGGAATTGAACCCAATGGTGATCAAAGAAGACATGCTTTAGCCTATAAGTGGACACTCACTCCAGGAATCCCCAGGTAAGCATAACAGGTCCGTTATTGGATTTATGCGCTATGCTTGCCTATGCCAGAAAACCCAGTGTACAGCCATCCACCCTTCCAGATTGCACGTGTTCTATCACACTCATTAAAGCTCAACAACTTTGAAGGAGCAAAATAAGGGTAGGCATCATGCCTAAGAGTGTCTTCATGAAAGGTACTGCTCCTGTTCCATGATGATATAGACTTTCCACTCCTTTTAGGACACCATCTCTATGCACCATGATGAAAGATGAGGAGAAATAGAGAAGAAGGGAAAGATAGAGGAAAGAAAGTAGAGGGAAATGAGGGGTAAGGTAATTTAGGAAACATAATGCATGAAAGTTGAAGTTCGGTTATAGTCTAGGCCATCTTATCTAATAACCTAGTTCCCTATAACCATGGCTCTGATACCAATCTGTAACACCCCAACCGATGGCGGAATCATCGAGGTGTCACGTAATGACGATTGTTCAAAAGCTCATGGTACTAAAATGTAAATATTTGATTATGAATATTGTTTTACAACATGTGAAAATAAATACACAACAACAATTGAGATAGTTGATTTATTTAGTTTAAGTCCAAAGTCCTATGTGAAGCGTCAAGCAACTTATCCTGAAACATGCACGAAAATAAATTTTGTCAACATATGATGTTGGTGAGTACTACCTAGCTTTGTACTTATAGTATAAGTTTGAAAAATAGTACAATTCATGCGTCTAGCATCACCAAGGCATTATGTAAACACGCAAGTAACCAAACAAGACAAAGATCAAATGTAAAATTGGTAAGATGAAATTGATAATGAGCACCCTAACACGTGTCAAGTCTAAAAGAGCACCATAACATAAGTTATGTCTAAATGAGCACCGTAACATAAGTTACGTCTATATGTAAAGAGCACCATAACATAAGTTATGTCTAGATGTACGATTTTGTATGTAAGCTACGTTCATGTTCAAACATAAGCACAAAGATAAACAAGACACGTATATGAATTGTAAATGAATAAAAATGTATGTGTAAATAAATGTGCAAGTTTTGTATACTTGTGCATGAATCACCCCAAAAGTGTGAAAACGAAAAAGGGGATAAGTAATACTCACCTTAGCAAGGTGGTAAGTCATGTGGAACTGAATAAGTGTAATCCAACGTTGCCAAGTATCACCCTATGTATAAGGTAACAAATAAGTCTAAGTCTATCTAGTCTATAAGTATTTTCTAGGGTTCCGAAAAAGGATGGTTTTGGTTGGGTTTGATCTTGTATGGTTTGTTATTGTTTTGGGTTTTTAGAATAAGTATAGGATTTATAAAAATAAATTATATGCATATATTATTATTATTATTATTATTATTATTATATAAAAACAAAAAAAATAAAACGAAAGGTGACGGATGTCACAACCAAGACCAACTGTCGTCTCTGTCATTCAAAGACACCGGCTGCAGTAACACTTCCAGTGAATGCTTAGAGTTTATCTCTTCCGGCGTGTAAACGGTTCGCGTCCAATCCCACTGAATCGTCCGACCATCCCCCACAGAGCAAACCCGATCCAATAAGAGCACGCGTTTGGACTTTTCAAGTGTATAAAGCATAGGAAAAGAATTCCTAAGCGGCTCGTTCCCCAGCCACGTATCTAACCAGAAACGAATCCTCCTGCCATTCCCGGGATTTCCACGAATAATGCAATTTAAACCAACACCGGCAACCTTGTGTTTGTTCCAGAAAGTAACACAGTTCTTCCACACACCTGTATACGTATTATTACACGGAGCGACACCCCAATACCTGGACGAACCATGAATAGAAAAAACGACCCTTCTCCATAGCGCATTTGGTTCATTAAGAAAGCGCCAAAGCCATTTAACCAACATAGCATTATTAGTCACGTCTAAAGACGCAACCCCCAAGCCCCCCATCTTTAATCCGTTTCGTAACAGTTTCCCATGCGACCCAACTCATTTTCCGAACTTCATCCGAGCCGCCCCATAAAAATCGCCTCATTAACCCTTCCAAATCAGCAATGACCTTCTTAGGCGCCTTAAATAAAGAGAAATAATACAAAGGAAGACTATCCAAAACCGACTTAACCAGCGTTAGACGACCGGCAATAGAAAGCGTATTAGCTTTCCATTTAGAGAGACGACTTTTAAATTTAGATATCACCGGTTCCCAATTCGATATTCTATTCATATTCGCCCCCACCTTTATACCCAAATACAAAAAGGGCAAAGCACCTTTTTTGCATCCAATGTCGTCCGCCATGCGCGTGACCTCGACTTCTTCAACACCTACCCCGTAAAGAACCGATTTATGCAAATTAATCTTGAGACCAGAACATAAATAAAATATACGAAGGATTCGTCTCATATTACTAAAGTTAGAAGACGACCACTCTCCCATAATCATGGCATCATCTGCATATAGAAGGTGCGACAAAGAGGGTCCTTCGTTAGGAAGATTAACCCCATGAAAAGCACCAATATCACAAGCCTGATTTAACATACCTGAAAAAGCCTCCATCAGAATAATAAACAAGAAAGGAGACAATGGATCTCCCTGGCGGATACCTTTATGACAGCCAAACTCGAAGGTAGGAGACCCGTTTACTAGAACCGCAGCTCTAGAAGATAACAGAATTCCACGAACCCATTCACACCAGATCTTAGGAAACCCCATCTGCGTCATAACAGAAATTAAAAACTCCCAGTTAACGTTGTCATATGCTTTTTCAAAATCAATCTTGAACAAAAAGATTTTTCGCTCTCTCTTCTTTGCCCAAGAAATTACCTCACTAATCATTAAGGGGCCGTCTAAAATATACCTACCGGATAAAAACGCCGATTGGGTTTCAGAGACAATACGGCCCAAGACCAACTTCAAACGATTAGCCAGCACCTTAGAAACCACTTTGATTATGCTCCCAATAAGACTAATTGGTCGAAAATCCCCCAGATTCGAGGGATCACCAATTTTAGGAATCAAAGTAATAAAAGAAGATCCAACCCCCGGACTAAATCGTCTCTCCTCGTAAAAATACTCCATGATGGACAGAAAATCAGGCTCAAAAAACGTCCAAAAGTGCCTAATAAATCTGAAATTAAACCCGTCAGGCCCCGGGGCCTTATCTGCACCACAATCAAAAACTACACGTTTGATCTCTTGATTAGAAAATCTATCAACCAAACTAGCAGCGTCTTCAACGGTCACCACCGACAAACTATAGCAAACAAGAGTCGGACGAATACCCATGGTCTCTTTAAATTTATTCCGGAAAAACCTCATAACCTCCCTTTTAATAATACCCGGGTTGGTCACCCACCTGCCATCAACCTCCAAGCCAGGGATATGATTGGATGCCTTACGTTTACTAATAAAACCGTGAAAATACCTGGAGTTGTCGTCCCCATGAGAAGCCCAATTACATCTAGCTTTCTGCTTCAAATCACGATGTTTAAACATGTCTAACTCACCAATACGTCTCTTAATTTCAGTCAGCGACCAAACCTCATCCTCAGCAAGCGTACGAACCTCCACTGCTTGATCTAAATTTTTAACTTCAACTTCCAACACCCGTCGCTCCTCCAATTCACGAGCTTTAACAGAAGCCGCCCAAGAATTAATATTCTTACGTAACATCTTAAACTTAGGCAACAACCGAGCATCCGGACAACCTGAATACCCGCCTGCCTCTAATGTACTCTTTACAACCGATTCAAAGTCTTCACGCCCAAGCCAAGAATTATAGAATTTAAACGGTTTAGGACCAAAATTACTCGAGCCTGTCTTCAGTAACAACGGGCTGTGATCAGATTTAAATCTTTCAAGAGCAATATACTCGGCGCACGGCCACTCCATAAAAACATCCCAACTGACAAAAATTCTGTCTATGCGGCTTAACTTATCACCTGCAACAAAAGTGAACCGCCTCCCTTTCAAGGAGTATTCATGTAAGTCTGATTCATCAATATGACCTAACTGATTATTTTAGAAGTTTATTAGTCTCATTGTGGTATTAATGTTGTACATAATCTTTTGATGAAAATGTATAGTTATACTTGGTTATTCTTTTTAACGGCTTAAATTGCATCAAATCCGTTTTTGCGGAGCTCGAACTCTTGACCTCAATAGGAGCAAGTAACAACACCTTAATTTCAAATAAAACGTGGGTTGTAATTGAATTATGTATAGTTATACGTTAATGTTGTATAGAAAGCGAAGAAAACGTGGGTTGTAACCGAATTGTGTTTTATGCTTGTATATGCTAAGAGCATCAAGCCAAGCCACAAGGGGGATTTGTGAGCCGAGGTGCATCCATCAACGAACGATGGTGAAGAACATACATTCGTAGACGTTTTTTTTTGTATCTAACGAGAATGGAAGAATAACAGGAGAATTGTTGTAGTAGCTGGTCGAGATGGAGAAGAAAGAGATCAACCAAAGTAATTTAAAATTTCATTTTCATTTTCATTTTATATATCTTACTTATTTGCATTTGCATTTTATATATCTTACCCTCTCAGACCCTACCTTAGCTTTACTATAGGTGAGATTAACTGAGTATGATGATTATGAGTTTTAACTAAAAAAAATAAAATGATTATGAAAAATAAATGTAAAAATGTGATTATAACTTTTCAAAAACTTAATGATATTTACCATATGAGCAAATTTAATAAGAAACGAGTGTCTTAGTATGATGAATACTCTGCATATATGACATCTAATCAGTGGCGGATATAGAAATGTTTTTCAGTAGTAACGTTTGTTATTTTTTTCATTTTAGTAGCAACGTTTTCCAAATTTCGTAAAAAAAACAAATTTTCCACTACGCGCGCGAAGTTGAGCCGCAATGGACACGGCACCTGCTTCTTCATTATGTCCGCCCATGCATCTAACATGATGTGTTTGTAAGCGTTTTTAGCATTTAATTTGAGATGCCCAAAGTAGTAGAATTTTAAATGAGGAGGGTGTGTAGGGAGTTGGTGAAGTTGTGTAGGGGCTTAAAGTGTAAATTAAAGAGAAATGGATAAGGGTTGTCGTACACATACACATGATGTGTAGACACGACAGTTCCACACATTTTGTGAAACAAATGAGACCACCTATTACCTAACACCAAGGGATATTTTCACTTCCACGCTTTCTATTATCCTTCAAGAACACTTTCTTCTTCAATTACAAAAAAAAAAAAAAAAAAAAAAAGAATCATAATAATAATAAAATAAAAATAAATCAATACTATGAATAGTCAGTCAAATCAGTCTAAAAAAAGAATAAAGGTTGTCCCGTCTTCATTTAACTTTTCATTGTCATATGGTAATAAGTGTTTTGGAATTCAATTATGGATGAATTGTGTAGTAACCCGAAGCTGGAAGGTGTCACCAATAGGGTTGGTGACCATTAGCAAAGGCAAAAACCTTTATGAACATTTAGGTTTGAACTTTGAAGATCTTGGGTTTAACTTTAAGATACGAGAGCCTTCACATCCCATCCATTAAAATTGTGTGAGTCAATCATATTTTAAAAAGTGATATTGAGGGATTGTAGGTGGAAGAGAGAAAAGATGTTACTGTTCACTTGTATATTTAGGGGACACTGTTTCACCCTATTTATTTTTTTAATGTTTTTTGAAAGTGGATATGAGTGGAAGAGAAAAAAATATAATGATAAATGTATAAAAATATTATTTAATTAAAAATGAGACCAAAAATATAATGATTTTAGTGTAACTTGAGAGCATCAAATGTGAATGTTTTGACAGAGTTAAAGAAATTTATTGTTCTAAAAAGCTGGAAAGGTGTTGTTTGATGAAGTTGTATGGTTGAAGGGTAAAACTATAAATAATGGAAACAATATTGACATAAATGTCAACGGTCATAGACGGCGAACAAACCGCAAACACGTTATCCTACTTTTCTAGAATTATTATTTGGACAATGGGAACCCATGTCATGCTGATGTGGATCCACAACGAGAAATTGGTTGTCATCTGACAAGTTATGTCTATAACCGAGTAATGTATAATATCGTGTAAAGCATAGTGTATATTTTTTATTGTTCATTATTGAATAAAACAAATGAGAATTGGGACAACTCTATTGGTTGTTTGAAAATACCTATCCAGACAGACTAAAAAAAGGCTTACGTTACACTTAGACTGTGTGTTGTGGCCCGCGAGTGACCAGACATGAGCGAGCCAACGGGCCACGTGACTCACGAATATCACGACCCTCAAAACAGTTTTTCCACCCTTAAAAACCAAAAGCCAAAAGTTAAAACAGAAAATGCATTTGGGTTACACAAACAGCTTATTGACTTATTGACTTCTTGAAAAAGCCAATAAGTCAATAAGTTGTTTTGAAACTCAATCCCAAACATCCTCTAAACCAACTATGTTTGGATTTGTTTAAGTTTAACAAAGAAGTTATATTAGTCGAACAAAAACTTGACTATTTATGTCATGTTTGTCTGTTTCATGTTGTATCATAAAGGGGCGCCTGATAGTTATTTTTTTTGAACGGCTAAATGTTGTCACCAATGTAATTTGAAGTTTTGAACCCTCACCGCTTAGAAATGTAAAGCCTTATCATACACACCGAAAAGAAGCGAACATTTTCTAGGTCACCATTGTATATAATATCTTCCAATACTTTGGCATGTCATTCGAATTATTCACACATTTTATTGCATTGAAACTAACAGTAGTGACCTGGAGGCGTAGTGAACAATGAAGCATACAACCTCCTCCTCATGGCCCTCCACCAGTCCTTGCAGACGTATAAACGGACAGTTGATGGACATCCTTCGGTCCATCTATCAACGCATTAAATTTAAGTCTCAAACTATGATTACACAACATCTGTTGGCCATTTGATCTTGCATCTCTGATCCACCAAACTTGAATTTAATCTTTGGCACCATAACTTTGTGTAATAACCGAATGGAAGTTATAAACACACACATGCACGTAAATAAGAGAGAGAATGAAGGTTGGGGGGGTCGGAAGTCACCGGGGGTCACTAGTTTCGGGGGGTCGAAACCCTATATTTCCAAAATTTTCTATACGAATACTATATAATCGGAACTTTTGCGCGAAAATTCGGGGGGGGGGGGGGGTCGGCCGCCCCCGCCCACCCCAACTAAGCCGCGCCATTGCTTACAAGATAATAAGAAATTTGAAACTTGATAGATAATGTTCAACAACCAACCCCTACTTTTCCTAATCCAACCGGTGCGACGACAATTAAAAGATAAGTGCCAAGTAGTTATGTAACCGTCCCCTATAAACATGGAATAACTCCAATGCAACCGGTTATGGCCTACGACCCAAATACATAATTATAAGACATTGTTTTAAGCAAGCCCAAACACTAATAAACATAACACTAATAAACTACTAGGCCAAATTGCGACTTGGATTAATAACTGGGCTACATCTCCCCCTTAATCCAAGTCCAATTGTCTTCCGAACTTCTTACTTGTCACCATCTTAAGTTTCGCCACTTGAAATGACGAAGTGATCTTCACCCTCCTCGGGCTCGCTTTCTTCAACTTTACCCAGATCATCTTTTTCAGTCACAGTCCTTCAATCGGTCCGCAATTCATGCGGAAGTCTCTAACCGCACACGTACTTCTTTTCTTCCACTTTGCTTCAGCCTTGGCATGATTCTAACCTTCAAACATAGCTAATTGCTTTTGCTCATCCTCGCTCAATTTGACCCACTCCTTCATGATATTGTAGTACCATTCGATTAAGTCTAAGAACCTTATGTAGATTTATTGGAATATAAGTTAGATTATTAAGATATATGTATAATAATTGTTAGTCATAGGCTTTAGTATAGTTTAGTAAGTTGGTTAGAATTTGCATATGGTCGAAATGAATCAAGTATGGCTGCAACATATCATCACTAATGGGTCAATATGGATCAAGAATGAAGGCTGCACAAGATCTTCTATTCCGGGTCAGAAGGCACAAAACAGAAGCAAACAATAGTTGATAAACGAAGACTTGAAGGCTACTGCAACATAGTGAAATGACTATAATGACCCTACAGTTAAATTAATTATATTGGCGCCAAAACTCTAACCGGTGGGAAGACACAACCGCTTTCAAGGACACAACGATTCATTAATATATATAGGATTAGTATGTTGTAGTTATTTCTTATCAAGATTGTATCATAACAATCCACACATAAACTCTTGTAAAAACAGTTTCTGTCCGAAACAATATTCATCAATATACACTTGTTTTTCGATTGTTTTCACTTCATATTTGTGTTTGTTATTTATTAAATCTGCTGCACATTTGATCCTGGTCCAACAAACTGGTATCAGAGCCATATCGAAGATTTATAACAAAGAAAGATCGATTGTGTGGACTGCAGAAAGAAACGAAAAACAGAGTATGAAGAAATCATAGAAGCAATCTTATACGGACAGAAGAAGTTAAACCAAAAAGAAGAGAAATTGACGCGGGAATACAGAAGAAAGATCCACGAACGTTCAAACAACAATTCCAATATAGAAATAGGACGCGGTTATCGATCTATTAAGATATATAGAAATAGTGATTGCAAGAATCGACGAAAAACTGTTGCAAAGATTAAATCGGAAACGAAGAAAACATCGCTGCAACGGCCAACAGAGAATTACAAAGTCGAATCTCGGATCATTTAACCAGAAAAGAAGAAGAAACTGACGAACAAAAGGATTCCGGCGAAACACCGGAACTTACAGATTTCAGAGGAATTCGAGATACATATACGGTTACAAATTTCTGCCCACTTCTAGTTGTGATTAATCGAATTTTTAGTCATAATTCAAATCCGGATTATAAGGTTTTGATTGTTCTTGTTCATAAAACGTGTATTCTCGTTTCCCGCCAAATTTTTATAGAAATTTTTTCAAAAAAATCATTACTGTGAATACAAAACCGATTCAAAACAACAATCAAAAACCGGATTACATAATCGTTGGTTATAAACCACGTTGAATTAAGAATCTTTGTGTCGAACGAAACCGAACAAAGTTGACGAAGAAGAAGAATTATTCGATTACAGAGAAGAGTTTGATTTGGACATAGTATTCAAATTATACAATAATATCGATTCAAAGGATTTGTAAACATCCAGAATCGAAGGAAAGAAGAAGGCACGAAATTCGCTTTTTGGGCAGTAAAAGGAAACGAAGAAGAAGCAGTTGACTTTTCAAAAGTCAACCAAGAAATATTTTACGAAAGATAAAATTGTTTTTTGACTTTTTGGAAAGTCAAAATATCGGTTTTTTGTAAAATATTTAAGGGCCAATTTTTTGTTACAAATCAGTGTTGGTCTTGTTATTAATTTTTTAAAGAGAACCGGAGAACAACAAGGCGGTGCTGGCTAGTTTTACCGACACTGTATACGAAGAAAAAAAAAGACAAAGAAGCGTCGTTTTACTATTTGAGAAAAGGAAAGAGTTATCAAGACTTTAGACGGACTATTGAAGACGACACAAGATGACGTCAAATAGCAATAGCATTCTACAGATTCAAATTCCAAAATTAAATGGAAATAATTATCACAATTGGAGTACTCAAATGAAGGCATTATTTGAATCTGAAGACTTGTGGAACATTATAGAAGTTGGAATTCAAGAACCCGATGAAAGTGCCTCACTAACAGATCAACAAAGAGAAGAATTAAAAGAAAAAGAAAGAAAAGATAGCAAGGCACTACTCTACATATATCAAACAATAGAAGAAGTAATATTTGAAAGAATCTCAATTGCAACATCATCAAAGAATGCATGGGATATGCTCTACAAGTCTTATCGCGGAGAAGAAAAGGTAAAACGGGTTAAACTACAATTCTTACATAGTGAATTCGATCACCTGAGAATGAAAGAAAACGAAACAGTTGAAGAATTCTACAATCGTGTGATCATATTATGGAACCAAATCCGTTTAAATGGGGAAAACATTGAAGTCAAAAGGGTTGTTGAGAAAATTTTACGTAGTCTAACAAGAGAATTCGAGAATATTGTTGTGGCTATAGAAGAAACTAAGGATATCTCTGCTTTACCATTGGAAAGCCTATTAGGCTCTCTTAAAGCTCATGAACTACGTATGAAATATAATGATGCTTCTACATATGAACAAGCCCTTCTTCAATCAACAAGCAAAGAAGATACCCATGACAAAAGCAATGGTTTAGACGAAAAGGATAGAGAAAGAAAAAGAAAATCATACGTACATATTCAATGTTACCATTGCCAGAAATATGGACACACAAGTAAAGTATGCAGGAAGAGAATTAAAGAAGAAAGGAAAAGAGAGAGTCAATCCCTTCATGGAAAATAAAAGGAAGATGGAATTACATGATGACTAAGCTAACAGACCCCATAGATGTCACAGAAGAAAAACTCCTATGGATGGTACAGGTCCCATGGATGGTACAGGAAAAACAACTCCCATGGATGACACAGAGATAGCATCATATGACTAAAAAAATTGACGAGAAGCAAGCAACAAATATCTTCATTTAGAGACAAGCTACAAGCCCCCCAATCTAACTTAAGGGAGGGTATTGGAATATAAGTTAGATTATTAAGATATATGTATAATAATTGTTAGTCATAGGCTTTAGTATAGTTTAGTAAGTTGGTTAGAATTTGCATATGGTCGAAATGAATCAAGTATGGCTGCAACATATCATCACTAATGGGTCAATATGGATCAAGAATGAAGGCTGCACAAGATCTTCTATTCCGGGTCAGAAGGCACAAAACAGAAGCAAACAATAGTTGATAAACGAAGACTTGAAGGCTACTGCAACATAGTGAAATGACTATAATGACCCTACAGTTAAATTAATTATATTGGCGCCAAAACTCTAACCAGTGGGAAGACACAACCGCTTTCAAGGACACAACGATTCATTAATATATATAGGATTAGTATGTTGTAGTTATTTCTTATCAAGATTGTATCATAACAATCCACACATAAACTCTTGTAAAAACAGTTTCTGTCCGAAACAATATTCATCAATATACACTTGTTTTTCGATTGTTTTCACTTCATATTTGTGTTTGTTATTTATTAAACCCGTTGCACATTTGATCCTGGTCCAACAAGATTATTTTCACATCCATCCAATTACACCATATATAACCGAGTTTCATTTCCACTACACCCTACTTTCCTTCTTTGGTAACTTCTTGATAACCGCCTTCGCTCAACACATCCTTGTATAACTCCAACAAGTCCACCTTTTGACCATTTGGTAGCCGTGGTTTCTCATTTGGCTTGATGTACCCCAAGTATTCTTTAGAGAACCAATTCACCAATCTCTCAAATTCTAACTTAAAAGTCACCTTGTTTTTCATGAGCCCCATCGTGTTTTTTAACGAGTTCAAAGAAGTCAATGCAACTTTCCAAGGTAAGATCATGATTCATGAGATTTATAGAAAGTGACGAATCCATAGTAACGTGAGACCAAATGAGGTTTCTAAGTTCATCGTGAGACTTGGTGGGATCCGATTCAAGTGCTTCCACATAGCACATTAGAGCAGATTTTCCTTCACGAAATTCTCGGGTTCCATTTTCATGGGTTCTTATGGAGTTGTGATTCAATGTTAATTCCTTCTTTATCTTTATCACCATATGATTCCTTCAAGATCCTTTGAAATTCATTCTCATACATTTCCTCAATTGATTCATTCAATTGCCACTTTTTCTTATCAGATGGCAAATCTACTAGATGATCACAAAATTTGTCTAGGTACTCTTGTTCAAGTTCAACCTCGGTCCTATTACCGAATATGTCAACACACTTATCCCAGCCCTCAAACATCTTCCTAAGTGTACAATGTTCCCCTTCAACTATGGTTTCAGTTCCTTGGTATAAAAGTTGCCTCATACTAAGGATATTTTTCTTACGACTCAGTACATATGTAACACATGGAATAGTTTTCAACTTCCTTCCAACCGGTACCCTAACTTCTCCCAAACCATGAACAAAGGAGAATTCCCTAGTGTCCTAGCGTGATTCAATACCAAAGTTTCGTTTGAAAACTTGAAACATGATGTTTAGCACTAGGACTTGCAAACCACGCATCCCTAGAATCACTCCCTTGGGTTCTCATGATAACATAATCACTTTCATATATTGAAAACTTTTGTAAGTCAATAAACTTACGTGGGCAATAAGTGTCGATGTGACCCGACTCACCACATACGAAACATTGTGGTGATTTCTTCTTTGGCCTACCAATCGACCTCTATACTTTCTCCCCTGGTGTCCATGACCAAATTCTTTCAGGCTTTTTGATTTCTTTGCGACTAACTTTCAAACTGGACAAATCTCCAAACACATGATCTTTGATACTTGACGACAGCTTGCCCCATTCAACGACACTTTCTTTTCCTTTTCCCGGTCCTGCAACTTGGCCTCTTCCTTTTCATCGTTCTCCCACCATGCACCCTTCGAACCAACTTCAACCGCTTCTCTTGCTTTCACCGAGAATCCTCCATCATTCGAATCACTACTACTCTTTGGATCAGAAAGCGTGGCTCTAATACCATTGTTTGCCCTTTGATCTTGCATCTCTGATCCACCAAGCTTGAATTCGATCTTTGGCACCATAACTTTGTGTAATAACCGAATGGAAGTTATAAACACACACGCATACACGTAAATGAGAGAAGGAAGTTACAAGATAATAGGAAATTTGAAACTTGATAGATAATGTTCAACAATCAACCCCTACTAATACTAATCCAGCCGGTACGACTAACCATACATATGACCACGATTATTAAAAGATAACTGTCCCCTATAAACATGGAATAACTACCTATACAACCGGTTATGACCTAAATACATAATTATAAACCATTGTTTTTAAAGCAAGCCCAAACACTAATAAACATAATACTAATAAACGACTAGGCCCAATTGCGACTTGGATTAATCACCGGGCTACAACATCATCACCATCATCATGTATAGTTTTATACATGATATAATAAATATATTGAATTTATAACGAATCAAATACCAAATACCCTCGTGTCCTCTCTTAGCTAATAACTACCGATTATAATATTATATGTATAGTTTTATATGAGTGTAATGAACTTCCCAACTTCTTTCCTTGAGCTACAGAAAGAAGCAAGCTGATCTTCATCAACTGTACCCAATCCTGATAAATGAATACCATAACTTTCCATCCTGTGAATATCTCGCTGAGTTGGCGATTGCCACATGCCGTCCCACCAAGCTGGTGGTAACAAGGGCGTGTAAGCACACTGACTCGTTTGGTTGCCACAACTTAACGGGCCTGAAAATCGATTCCAAACATGCCCCCATCCTACCTGACTACTCAATCCTTCTGAAACTAGACTACTCTGAAAGCTACTGAAGAATGAAAAGCTTGAATTAACACCTGCAATCTCTGTTACACAAAACTCTCGTAAGAAATCCGAAGGATATGCATATCCAAGATTCCAAACAGCCATATAAAAAGGTAAAAGAAAGAAAATACCAGCTGAATTTGCAGCAGCCAATGCCGCGATCAACTGCACATAGGTTGTTCCGACACGCCTGTGGGCCCCAGAAACAACCGCATGCTTTGCACGTGAAGCGAGAAAAAAGTCAACAAATGCAACCCATCTAGGTGCTGGGCCCCAATCTTTTGTTCTAAAATCCAAACTATGCAAACCATTTTGGCTAGATAATTCTCCTTCAAAGCTTTCATAGTTGAAATGAACAACCTAAAATTAACCATAAACAACTTAGCACAAAGACCATATATTCCACCAAGAGTTCATATCAACCCCATTTTGTTTTCCTTCGTGTTTTTTATTTATTTATTACTAGTTTTTATCCCGGGAGCGTCCCGGGTTGAAATATCTAATATAACATAATAAAATATATTATTATTATTATTATTTTAAACAAATCTCTGCCATAAGTTATCGTATTCAAATATAATAAAAAAAAAACGAATCTCTGCGCCGGGTATAAATCTAGTGCCATTACAAATGAATTCGGAAGTTTGTAATCGATCATTCTAAAAAGAACTAACATGAAATAAGAAAAAAAAAAGTTAATTATTGAAATATCGAACGCATTAATCTAAGGGTTATGTGTTGCGTTAAAAAATTCATGGGTATATGATCGGGTATGTAGTTCGCGTATTTGGGTTTTTGTTTCGGGTAATCGGGTTGGGTCTGGGTTTTAAAAAGCGCGCCTGAGGCGCGCCTAGGCGCAAGGCGCATCAAGGCGCAGCCTAGGGCGCCTCAGGGCTTTGCGCCTATCCTTTTTCCCAAAGGCGCGCGCCTCAGGCGCTTTTTTGCCAAATTTCAGGCGCTTTTCTGCCTGAGGCGCGCGCCTCACGTATTCTGGGTATTTTTTATGCATAAAAATGTTGTACCTTGGTGTTTTTGGCTTGTACATATAGGTAAAATCACATAAAAACCTTATTTATAGCTATATTTTGGGTAAATGAAGCTAAAAACTCATGGAATATATATGGGATATATAAAAAAAATTATATAATTAGTGTGCGCTTCGGGTACGAAAATCCCACGCTTTTTGCGCTTTGCGCTTCGCGCGATGCGCTTAGACCTCATCGCTTTTGTGCGCCTAGCGCTTTTTAAAACCAAGGGTTGGGTATCACCTAATCCCATACCCGACCCAAACCCACAATTTTTTTTTAAACTAATCCCAAACCCGACACAATGTCTGTCGGGTTACAAAAAATAGTCATTTTTTTCTCCAATTTTTATATAGCACTATGGTACTTGTTGGAAAGATAATAAAACGCTCGTTAATTTGGTGTAATTTTTTTCTTTAAAAAATCTCGTATATAAAAGATATTAACGTTTAAAAGTTACGGGAGGAAACACGAGAGATAAAATAATAAGGGTTTAATATTTAGATTTAGTAGATTAGGTATTTAATAGATTAGGTTAAATCATATTTATTTCTTTTTTTTTAATTGGTTTAGAGTTGCCACATCACATCTTATGTGACATCTCTCAAAGGAGAGATTGCATATAAGGATGACATGTAGGATTAATCCCTTTGCAATATATATATATATATAGATTATTATTATTTTTTGTAAAATATTGTCTTAAAGAGAAAAGAACTCCATATACCTCTGCGGATCTGTCAAAATTTGATTTCACATCCTCCACGAATGACGGGGTGTCTGAAACTAAAACCAACCTAGGTCTGGAACCTAATCCGGTATTCTGCATGACTTTCTTTGTACAATCTAGTGCTGACTGTAATGCCCTCACCGATCTGAAATACAGATTTTAAACGTCAAACAATTAGCTAATTGCTTGTGACTAGAGTCTAGAGGTGACCTTTTCGACCCATTTACTTATGAATGGGTTGATTTGGGCTATGGTTTATCCTTTACGCGTCCTAGAAGTCAAGACTGGTATAACGGGCCAAAAGTTTCTTGTTATTGTAATAACATAGTTTTGTAGCCGTATTTAAAGCATTACTGCAACATAAAATAGACAAGAAAATGTTTGTG
Organism: Ambrosia x helenae; assembly: GCA_030844895.1. NCBI lineage: Eukaryota > Viridiplantae > Streptophyta > Magnoliopsida > Asterales > Asteraceae > Ambrosia > Ambrosia x helenae. Next base: position 118,150,849 of record CM061229.1, on the reverse strand, counting down.
GGTCAACCCGACCTGGCTTGACCAGTTCTTAAAACAACCCGTTACCTGACCCGCCCATTTTGCTATCTCTACTAAATCTTTATGGTGTAAAAAAGCTGCATATAAGACACCTGTTCATAAGCATCCGCATGTGCAAAGTAATATCAGGATCTGACCCTCCACTGAGTACCGAATTTACCGCCTGTTTTACTTTCTCTGTAGGAGATACGAGAATTCTCATTAGCTCTCCAAATACGTTGGGCCTATTATGGTTTTGGGGTGGCCCGAAGAGTTCAGACGCAGCTTTTCTCATCTCAGCATGAACATTTTTTAGAAAGAATTGAGCTGCCACAGCATCTGTAGTATTCTGGAACCTGCCGACACGCTAAGATTGGATTCCGATTTAACGAATTGAATGGACAAGGGCAGTATTTTAATTTTACCATATTATTGGTTCTTGCCACTCAATCCAATTGCTACAGAGAACATTCGTCTTCAATGGCTTTTGAAAATCATCAATCCTTATGACCAGATGCCTGCCGTAGGTGGTCAAACATCCATTTTGTCTCCACAAATGTTTGACTTCATTCAGGGAAAAAGCGGTATTGGTATATGATATATACTCCCCAAAAGGATATTTGCCCCTGCAAAGACATATTATTAGTAATCGCGCCAAAACCTCACATTATATCATTGTTATATAGATCTTAGGTTCATCTACAAGCAACCATATAAGAGTGTAATAAATTCATCCAAAGTACTATGCTTCCTGGCCAAAGTGGCTACGATAGGTGGTCGTCAGGATTGGGTAACAGGAGGTTCAGGTTGAACCGTTGAAATGCGCCGTTTGCAGCACAGTAGAAACGACCCAGGTTGAACCGTTGAGAGGGGCCAGATGTTACATTTTAACTCATTCCACTTTTAGCTAACTATTATTTAACCTTTTGGAGATAGAACACAACCCAAAATGATTCTATCATTAGTCATTTTATCAGAATTGCCACCTTTGCAATTTGGTTAAGCAGTACAAAATCTATGCATTTAACTAAAAGTGACAGTACTCAAATCCAAAGATATAAAGCAAGGATTGAAATAGAACCAATATGCCTGGTTTGTCCGATTATCAGTGACCGGTTCAACATTACACTCAACGCTGCTGCGGTTAGGATCTTATACATTTCGTTCCCAAAACCTGCTTCTGATGCTTTTGCTATCACAAAACGCTGTCTGCAGAACTCCTCTGGAGGAAGACTTCTAACTCTAGCAGCTCCTGTAATGGAAGTTAGTTTCAACATCTTTGATTTCACAAAAGACAGATATAAACCGCCTATACAATACGCATCCACCTCTAGCGATAAATAAAGTTTACAGTGTACTCTCCCGACAACATACATATATAAAATATACACTACATTTAGGCACACATTCTATTATGCTGCAAGTTTTATATATGTAAAGCAATAGTTTGATTTCCTGGAAAAACATGAATCATTTAGTATATTCCAAAACCTAATGCCATTCTGTCGGCATAACTATGGTCTGTATAACAAAATATTATGTGCTAGTCTCTTAATTTAATTTTCACAATAAGACTATCCGTTGCCGGCCGAGAGCGAGCAGGCGCGAGCCACAAACTTCAATCTCAACTAACCCGGTCACTTGACCCCGTTGTGGCTAGGGTGAGCACCGGCGCGACCAAAGCACCTCTATCTCCTGTTAACGCACGCGACCACCATCGCCTGTGCTCGCGCCGCGGCTGTTCGCGTGGGGATGAGCACCGGGATGAAACCTCCCTCGCGCCGGAGCTCGCTCGCGGCCCACAACGAACAGTCTAAGAGCTAAACACACTGTTTCTTGCTAATTAGCGATAAAATAATCTAAACTATCAACACTTAATTCTCATGATCTACCAAATTCAAACAAACAGGGCCGGCAAAACATGTCTTATCGTGTTAAACAAGTCAGAGACAACATGAATACATGATTAACACAAATATCAAACACGAATACAACTCGTCTAAGTCTAACTCCTTTATATCTCATGTCTATAAAACTATATTACTATAACATAACAAACTCGTATGTTTCATTATCTACTTTTTATTAATCGTGTTTTAAAATTTAAAGCGAATAATAATAAAAAAGTGCCGATAAAATTAATTAAATACCGTTAAAATCAAAGTGTCGTCGAATAATATCTCTAACTCGAAGACTCTGCTCAACAAATCCACCACGAAACTCATCTCCCATCTCTTCAACCGTGGCACATCGTTTGCCAGCTGTCATTGTTCGAGAATCTTCCACCAGTCGAGTAACGGTTTCCATAACGTGTTGTGATGTTACCGGATCATCGAGTGAACGGAGAGTGAGGAATAATATTCCGATACCGGTGAAAGTTGCAGATGCGATTAGAAGACAGTGTAACGACACCGTTTTTCTCCTTGATCTACCGAATAATATTAACCGCATCTTAGGTTCAACGACAGATGGTGGAGACTGGAGATGATGTTGGTTGGTTGGTTGTAGATTTAATGACGCAGTGGTGTGAAGTGGGTGTGGTTCAAAGGTCTAGAGTATAAGACATTATCTCATGTAACAAACAAGGCACATTTCCCGAGTTAATATGATTTTATTGACTGTCGGTGGGATTAAAGTTGGTTAATTGTTTTAGAATTTTTGGTTTTCTGTAGTGTCGGTGATTATTTTATTTTAAGTAACATGGCAGTTATTAAAAAGTAAACTTGGTTTTAAACTAGAATGAGGATGGGAACATGTGTTCGGTTTGGTGAGGTGAGAGATTGAGTTCGGTTCATCACGAGATTTATGTACTTTCTAGTGTGAGTTTACCCTGTGAGTAGTTTGGTTTTAGTTTGTGTTTGTTTAGAGCATTCATATCCCCTTCATTATTTTATACCCTATAATGTAACAAAAAAGGAAGAGATAACGTATAAAGCGTCTAAACGTACGAAGCGTAAGAAGCATCCGGAGCCATTGGATTTAGTCGGTGGTAAAATGGTAATTAACAACCCTAATCATACTTCAGTTAAGCTAACCAGAGGTAATTTAGGGAAAACGCGTTTTAATTTGCAGAAAATCGTAACAACAGAGATTCAACAATTGATCGAAACGTAACATCAAAACAAAATTATTTCAATAATTAAACAAATAATTGAAACCGATTAAATGTTCCGAATCATCAAACAATCAAAAACATTGATTTGAATCATAAAAAAAAAAAAAAAAAAAACCAGTTACTGATTTGCAGAAAAAAAAAGAAAAACAGAGCATTGCATTCGATGGTTTAAAATCACATTAATCCTATTCAAAAAAACACAATCAACGCATATAATATTAACAAAAACATACAATTTTAATAAATATAATTACAATTACAGAAAAAAATGGATTTAAAAAAGATTCAGATTAAGAACACTTGAATACATAAAACAGACGCACTCATGTATTATAAGCTGCGTCTAAACAAGTTATTAAATATTGGGTCAAAAATACATAAACAAACGCACTCACTGTAAATTCATACGCACTTTTGTAAATTCAGATGCATTCAATATCATGTTTTGGACGCACTTTTATAACAAAATGAAAACAGGTTATGTTCACTTTTATAAAATTGTAGAAGTAATGATTAACATATGCAAGTTGCATATCTTATTAATTGTATAAAATAATCAGTAAAACTCTACATGTTTATTTAATTGCTAAAAAACTAAAAAATCTTACTGTGTATTAACTATGATTTGATTGGTAATAAATTTAGATAAATCTTGAAATTCAATATTCAACTACCACCTAATTAACTTTCTATTTTTAGTCTATATAAACACTATCATCTAAACATACTGATACAACTAAAAACACAACAAAAAATGGCTGAAAATCACATTGAAGCAATAAACAACCTTCAGGTCAAAACAGTTGTAATGGTTGACTGCATTTCAGAGGTGCAGGATGACCTCAACTCATCTTGTGTAGTTCTGAGTGCACAAAATGAGATTCAGACGCAGTATATGAAGAACCTGGATCTCATAGAGAAGCTGCTAAAGGACGAGAAAACACCATTCACAGATGAAGCTATTAAGCAAGCACCTACATACTCAGGCATCTTTTGACAACCTCATCTGTGAGTCACTTAGCAACACACAAGCATGCATCCTGAAGAACATGGAATCCAAACAAAAAGGCAAGGGATGCAATCTTGGGTGGCAACTGATGGTGGTGGTTTTATGGTGGTTTTTTTTTTTGTGGTGGTTGTTTGTATATCTTTTTTTTTTCTTCTAGTTTAAGTGATTTTTTTTTGGGTTTAAATGGTGGTGGTGGTAGTGGTGGTAGTGATGGTGGTAGTAATGGTAGTGATGGTGGTAATAGTGGTGGTGGTTGTGGTAGTGGTGTAATGGTGGTCAGAGGCGGATTCACATGTGCATCATGGTGGGCCTGTGCCCACCGTAGCAGCCCACTAAAACCCACTAAAACATGCATTTCTTTATATAACATGAACTATATTTTAGCCCAAGTGTGTGTCCAGACATTTATCTCTACTACCTTATTAAGGAGGAGTGATAGGTAAGAAAATAATTTTACACAATTTTTAAGATGGGAGTTGAAGAGTCCCTTCACAAATTTTCAATATTTGGTCATTTTGTTCCTTTTATGCCCTTATGTACAACCTATAATGCTCATTGTATATATGTGTAATGCATACTTCATATCCATTTCAACATGTAACCTCAACACCTAATTAAACCCCAATTCAATTTCAATAAACCCAAGCTTTTCATTAAATCCTTCTACACATCTATTTAATAATAACAAGCAATGTTTGTGATGGTTCTATTAAGCTTTGTTGGAGCTTATAAACATTGTAGTAATTGGACATTTTTGTCTTTTTTTTGTTTGTTGAATTATGTCTAACCTCATATAATATATGTATTTTTTGCTAATAATTCTATCTCCTTCTCTCTGTATATTACAACTAACTAAAAGAAAACTTAATATCCTGATTTATATATATCAAATACTTTTAATTTAAAATTACCATTTTGGTAAAAAAAAAAATTATTTTTTAACTTGGGTTACCTTTACATACTTAGTCAGGTTTAAAAACCGCCGCAACGCGCGGAGTAATTTACTAGTTTTTTTAATGGACCGCCGATATCATCAATTTTAGATTAAACATATTTCTTTATTTTGAATGCTATCGTATAATATAATCACAAAAACATCTCTCTTTTACGTAATAAAATTCACTTGAAGTACTAAAACAACATAATTTATTTAAAAATAATTTTAAGTTTAAGCATAACATATGATGTATTAAGCATAACTACTTGAATTGAGTAGATAATAATATGTTCTATTACAAGATTAGTCAATTGATTTATAAGTGTTATTATTTATTTATTTATTTATTTATTTATTTTTGGGTTGCAAATTGTTTTCAATTTTAACCCAACTTGATTTAACCCGTCTTTTTTAGCCTAACCAATTTGTGCCCCCCGTCAAAAAAAATTCTGGATCCGCCACTGATGGTGGTGGTGTCACATGTATGGACTTTAAAAAATTAATGAAAATAGATGCACTTGTTAACTATTTTGGAAACACTCATTTGATTATATTTAGACGCATTCATGTTATAAACAGACGCACTCGTATTAAAAATAAAAAATTAACTAAAATAAAAAACCATGAATCAGACGCATTTGTAAGAAATTCAGACGCACTCATGTCTAAAATTTACAATGTCCACTGCAACTATCTAAGACAACTCCTAATCATCATCAGAAACTTCTAAATCAATGTCTTCATTATCATCAATATAATCTTCCACAATATGATCATCTTGTTCACCTTGCGGCTCAGTTGAAACACCTTCATTCGCATGTTTTCGTCGATCATGGCCACTCTCTCCGCATATTGCACATTTCATCTTCCTTTTGCCGGATCGACTAACATGCTTTTCCTTGCTGGACTTTATGCGCTTCTGCTTGCCACTACCTTTGTTCTTGATACCATTCGGAAGTCGAATAGTGGGTTCAGCATTTGATGGTTTCTCATAACCAAGAAGAGAAGCATACCTATCATGCTTATTCTGATGACTAGGTCTCTTAAACCTGCCCTCATCAACCTTCTTAATCATCTCTTTAATTTTATCATTAACCAAAGTTAACTCGGATAAATCTGCAATTAGAGAGTTTGCAAGATATTCACCGCCCAAAACTATCTCCCGTGCAATACGTCTGGCTTCTTTCGTCTTGTCATCACCAAACTCTCCTGTTTCAAATGAATACTTGATTTCATTTGGAACAACATCTTTTATCCACCCCCTCTTAATGTATCTTTTTGGGAATCTATAAACTTTCATCAACCATAATATATAAAAAATATGCCTACACAGCAACCCGCACTGCTCGAACCTCCTACATGAACATAATGTAGTCACATCCTCAACACCATCAACAACTTCCTTTTTGAACAGAACCTGTAAAAAGGTAAAAAAGTATACTGGTGACTTTGGACGCACTCATTAGTATGTTCAAACGCATTAATATTTAAAAAACCAAAAATTATACTGAAGACTTTTGGACGCACTCATAAATAATTTAAACGCATTAATAATTAAAAAAATAAAAATACCTCAACAAAGCCTTGACCATATGCTTGTAGATCATCAACAAAAATCTTTAAAAATACCTTCTTCATCAGCCCTTTGCATATGAACACTTATTAATCCTTCATAAGTGGCATATATTTCTTCTTGAATATCAAAGAAGATAGTCCGTGTAAATATTTTAGCAACATTCCTCGATAGGGTTCGTAGTCCAAAGATCAGGAATGGTATGTCTAGAATCATGGTCATTCTTCCTGTGATTGAATCTCTGACCTTCAAGGGACGTTTCAAAGTGGTTGAAAAACTCAACAAGAGTCAACTGAGAATTTTCCACTTGGCAAAAAAAATGATTCTCACTCTCAGATCTTGATGTTGTCCTCATTAGCCCAGGCATAGGTTCATCACGGTAAAAGGCAGGAATCCACATTGACCTCATATTAAACATGTCCGTCAACCAATCTTTATCATTTAGCTTGTAATCGACAATAAGTACACCCCACTCAAAATCAAATGTCTCTGGACTGATGGAGTCTGTCCAGACAATTGCACAGATTCTCCTTTTGAACTCATCATCACTGCATAATGCACTACCAACCTATAAAAACAATATGGAAAACAAACACACTTTGTTAAAAATTTAGAAGCACTAACATTAATATGTATGAAAAGCTATTAAACGCACTAACAGGTAAGTTTGGGCGCATTCACTGAATTATAACCAAACAACAGAATATTTAAACGCTCTAATGTAGTAAACAGACGCACTCTTTAATTAAATCAAAAATTCATGCTGACCTTATCAGAAACCTTCTTCATGATATGCCACATACACAATCTATGTCTGCTCTTTTGAAAAACCAACTGTATTGCATTTTTCATAGCACCATCTTGATCTGTTACAACCACTTTTGGGTGCTTCCCAAAACATTTGAAAAATGATTGTAACAGCCATGTGTATGATTCAGTTGTCTCGGATGACAACAATCCTGCACCAAGTGTGACATTCCGACAATGGTTATCAATTCCGGACAAACACCATCTTGTACCTGTAAAAAAATTAGAAAATTAAAAAAATGCCAGAAAAAGCTATAAACATGTAAAACTTGAATATCAAAGGCTGTAAAAATTAAAAACATACTTGTTAGTGTTAAATGTTGCATCAAACGAGATCACATCTCCAAATTCCATATAATTCCTCTTGCATAAAGCATCAGCCCAAAATAAACCAGTTAATGCATTCTTTTGATCCACAGAATACTCAAATGAAAAATCTGGCAGGAACTTCTTCTTATCCCTAAGTGTAACACCCCAACCGATGGCGGAAACATCGAGGTGTCACGTATGAATGATTGTTCAGTAGCTCATGGTAATACATAAGTTTAAATAATCCTTTATTTCATTACAATATTGAATTACATTAAATGTCTTGAATGAAATCTAATACATCCAATAATCAAACAAAGCTTAAAACTTCAAATATCTTCTCATGCTAGCTCTAGACTTCAAGTATCAATATTTCCTGTTGAGTTTGGAAAAAATGGGGGGGGGGGGGGTCAACTAGAAGTTGGTGAGAATACATAAGCCAAGTCAAGCAATTAAGTTTTAAAATAATAAAAGTTTAGCAATTCACATGTCTAATGTAAGTTTAAGTCTACATGAATAAACAACAAGTATAGTATGCACATAATCAATCCTCCGACAAAGTTTAGGTCCATCCCGCAATTACGGTTCACCTTAGTATAACGTTGGAACGATAACAATCACCCGCGCTCCCCATACAAGATGGTCAACGAATCTAGGTGTGGTTGTCAATCCAATAGATCTATCATTGTATATCGCCGGCTTGGCCACAGCTAATGATCATGTAAGTTGAAGTTTAAGTCTAATAGTCTTTGTCTAAGTCATGAGGCATTAAAGTTTACAACTAGACATGTATGTAGAATTGCTTAAGTATAAAGTTTCAAGTATAAATAATTGCATAAACAAAGTTACGTAAACTCACCTTGGTTTTTGCACAAGAATGCTACATGTCAACTTACGAGCTTGCTACAATAGGCATGTATTCATCAAGATACCCTAATAAGTGGCATACAATAGGTATCTAGTATTAGGGAAATCTTTTGTGGTGGATAATCTAGCTCTATCGATTCATTAATACTTTATGACCCGTTTGAAATGATTATGGTGTAATAATAATAATAATAATAATAATAATAATAATAATAATAATAATAATTAATAATATAGATAAGGATTACCAAAAAGAATTGTTTTAAATAAATCGTAGAAGTATTGTTATTTAAGAAGAAAGAAAAAAAATAGTAATTGAAATAAATTTAGTCTAGTTCTAGAATTTAAGAAAAACAGTATATGTTGGTTCTCGATATCCATAATTACATTACAATCTATTAATATACAAACTTAATGAATAGTACTCTTGAATGAACAGTACTCTTGATGGTGACTTCATATTCATGTTTTCTTATGCCACGTGTTTATAATCTTAGATGTCCACCCTTTCCATTTTGTGAGACACCTCTCTGTCACTTTGGGGTTTTAAACACATTTTAGAAGACACCTCCCTATTTTCGGTGATCCACTTTTCTTAAATTTCTCTCTCTAAAACTCTCTCCACCTCTTTTTCGGCTGAAAACAGAGATTTGTTTTCTTTCTAAACAGAGATTTGTTTTCTTTCTTGATGCCACCACCTGACAGAGTGATGGCAGCCGCATGTGAGGTCTTTTGGCGATTATTATGACGATGACTGGTTTTATCCGACGATGATGTTGGCACCGAGCCATTCTTTGTTGGCGATGACGATGAGGATTGTGCATCTGAGCCTTTTGTTTTGCAATGACTATGAGGATCTGTAGATCTGAGTCTAATTTTTTTTCGTTTGACGATGTTGAACGTCGTCTGTTGTTGTGGTGGTTAGGTGTGTTTGGTTTTTTATGTTGTTTGGTAAAGCTCTGATTTGACCGGAGGTGAACTAAAATTCGGAAGAATTGTGACCGATTATGTATTTCGAAGTTGCAGGTTTTTGTGGCCAACGACGAGGAGTCTAAGTTGGTTTTCAGTTGTGTTGATAAAAGGTATATGTCGGTACGAGTTTGGTTTTTTTCGAAGATTAATAAGAAAGATGTAGATTTTGTTTGTTGATTGTAGCTGGTATTCAAAGGATTTAGGGTTTGGTGGTTAACGGCGTGACGAATAAGAAGGACTGTTGTTTCCATTGCAGTGAATAAAACATAAAAGGGTTTTGAAGGCCGTAACAAATTATAACTATTTTAGGGTTTGTGAGTAAAAAGAAAGCCAAATGTGTATGTTTGATTGTGGAACGTTGAAAAACAGAAAAAGTCTCACCAATTTAATTCAAGCTTTGGGCTGGTGCTAACACTTTAAATATTTATTTAGGGCTGACACAAAGATTTAAGCTTTGGTTTGATATCCATTAACTGGGGGATAGTGGGTGGATCTATTGCAATATGGGGTCTGTGTATTGTGTTCTTTCTTTGTGGTGTATTTGTATGTCTAAATTTGTTTCTTTTTGCCAGGTCTGGTGTTTGTCCAACTTAGTCCACAATTAGTCTATGAAAACTCAAATTATCTAAAGGTACATGAAAGATTCGACATTAATAAAGCCATGTGACTATGTTGTTACAAGTTTGTTCGAGTGAACCGTTATTCGTTTTTATTCAACGATATGAATATGAAATTCTAAGTTTAGTTCGGAAATGAGTCAGGTTAGATAATTGTAAGTTTTAATAGTTTATACTTTATAAGGACACGCCGCCGCAACACGCGGCGGTTAAAAAAACTAGTTTATATAAATTCATAAACTTAACTTATGATTGAGACACTAGTTTAATTAACAATTACGTAAGATTTTTTATACAATGAATACGTTTTTTTTACTACAATAGAAAATAACAGCAATTAATAAAACTAAGATGTGTTGGAACAATGAAAAAAAATTCATGTTGTGTTAGTGAACATAAAAAAAACAACGAAGGAAAGCTTTAGTAAAAGAAACACTAATGATTTCCCTATGTCGTATTGTTTTTTAAAGTAAACAAAGAGTTATTTTTTTTTTGTTAGTCGGTTCAAAATCCGAACGTCACAGTTTTGCGTTACTCGGGTCGGGTTGATAGAGCTTGTTTCCACATAGACGTTAAGTCACATTTATATAATACAAATATTTATAAATAATGAAATAACTTGGGTGCGCGTCATTACCGCATCGTATATCTCGTTAGCAAGCGACACGCTTCCTTGATGACCACCGTTGTTAGTAGATCATGTCGTCATAAGTCCATGGTTGCCGCTTAAATGGGTGGGTTGGCTATATGTGGGAGTTAAGTTTTTAGAGAGAGAGAGAGAAGAGATAGTGAGAGCGGTGTAGGGCTAGAGTTGAGTTGAGTTGTGTGGGTGATGAGTTTGAGTCTTTGAATATAAGAGGGTCAAGATTGACTAAGCCATTAAATTAGAGTTGATGATGATTGAAACTCAATAAATGGTGATTGGTTTGCTTTAAAAAAATAAATAAAGGTACTCGCCAGAAATTTCGAATTTCCATTAGTATCATTTAAATTGATTAATGATCGAATTGAGAATTATAAAAAAAAATGCATTTTTGATAATTAATCCAAGAAATATATTTTTTCTCTCGATGGGTAGTCACCGGACCCCATTGCCGGAAAAATTTCAAGGTCGTTTAACGAAGATTTTCATTTCCAATCTACCAGACAAATGCAGTGGTAAGGATTTGGCGGAGGCAGTTCGTCATTTAGGTGTGATTTTTGATTTATACATAGCAAGGAAACGAGATAAAAATGGAAATAGGTTTGGATTCATTTCTTTTCTTGATGTCAAAGATTGTAAAGAATTGGTGGGTTTTCTATGTGGTATTCGGATGGGAGATTACTCTTTGAAGGCAAATGTTGCCCGATTTTCGTATGAAGATGGTGAGATTCTTCAGACAAGAGAGTATGGGAAGCAGGGTAGGAAGGAGAACATGGGGGCTAGTAGAGAAACTGAAAGACAGAAGTCAGGAAGTTTCATGCAGAATGGAAGATCGTTTCAGGAAACGCTAACTGGAGTTAGGGTTGGTGGGGTTGAAGACAAGGTGCTGAATATTGAGGATAGCGTGGCAGTTTATCAGGAATCATTTGGGAGAGCCTTGATTATGAGAATGATTGATCTTGATGCTCTTAAGAATATCAACATAATTCTGAATGACATTAGTAATGGCGATGGGGTCGTTCAGTATTTGGGGGGACTGTCGGTCATGGTTACTTTTCAGTCTAGAGAGGCTGCACAAGCGGTTGTTGCGGAGGCTAAGGAAGTGGTTGGTAGATTCTCTGCCATTTCGTTCTGGGAAGGACAATCACTGGCGTATGAAAGATTGGCATGGGTAAAGCTTCAAGGTATCCCTATACAACTACTTACATCTGATACTATTACAAAGGTTGGGGAGAGGATTGGTAGAGTGGTACATTTTCCGAAGCGATCGGAGAGCGATAAAGATCTGTCATACGAATACATAGGGGTTTTGGTGGGTGAAGGAAAAAAGGTGAACGAAGAAATAGTACTACAATGGAGGGGAAGAAAGTTTAGAGTTTGGGCGTCGGAAGAGGCAGGAGACTGGGTTCCGGCTTTCTTCGACGCTGAAGATGGTAAAAATGATAATGGGAATGATAGTCAGTCCACTGCGTCAGAGAATCATGAGGAAGAATGTAATGATAGGGATGAAGTGGTGATCGGTGAGGAGGATTTGGCAACCGGAGAGGTTCACGTGGATTCTCCGGCGGTAGAAGTTAATGCGGCGGAAGTCACGGACTCAGTTATGGAAGGTATTTATGATACCTTAAATGGGGGCAATAATAAGGCCACTAATTACGAGGAGGATTTTGTTCCAGCTGTTATGTTTGACTTTGATAAGGGTACGCAAACTTTTGAAGAGGAGGTATGTTTTCATAAAGTCCAAAAAAGAAAAAAGAAACAAGGAGTACTTCCAGAAGTGGGCCGGCCCATTTTGGAGTATTCAAGTAGTCTGGATAGAAACAAAACATGCAAAAAGCCCAAGGATATTAGTGCAGTGGACTTTGAACACTTGGGTAATTACGATGATCATGAAGGACCCGAGAATAATTACAACGATCTTGAGGGGCAGACTGAACATGTGACCCTATGTAATAATTTTTCGGTTCTTCAAGACAGTTCGGACGAGATGCAAGATGAGGAAGACCCAAATAACAGCTTTGTTAAAAAAAATGAAGTGGATAAGACGATTTCTTTGGCCAATAAATTGGGTGTCGATCTTCAGGAACATCGGGATTTGGTTCAAGATAACATTGAGGGTAAAGGTGTACAAGTGGTGGATAGATGAATTTGCTGTCAGTCAATATACGAGGTATGAGGGTGGATGGTAAAGCTGGTTGGATTCGAAGTTTACGAAAAAGGTATGATGTTGAATTTTTAGGTATTCAAGAATCGCAGGTTACAGGGGTTTTGACGGGTGATTTACTGTCTTATTGGGGGGATGGGGGATTAGATTTTGATACTATGGATGCCTCGGGTCGTTCAGGAGGTATTATCAATGTTTGGAATCCTAGAGTTTTTTGCAAGTTATCTTCCATATGTTCACAGAATGTTGTTGTTACTAAAGGGTATCTTGTGGCTGATGGGTCATTATTAAACATATTCAATATTTATGCTCCACAAAGGGCTGGTGAAAAGAAACGTCTTTGGGATGATTTGAGGGTTTTAATTAGGGGTTGCGAAGGTATGATTGTTCTCTTGGGAGATTTTAATGCAGTTAGATTGCCAGAAGAAAGAAGGAATTCCAGATTTAATCATCAGATTGCGGTTGACTTTAATGGCTTTATAGATGATATGGGTTTGATGGAATATGTTATGAGGGGTTTTAAATTTACCTTTTTGTCCGGGAAAGGAAAAGATCATAAACTTAGTAAGATTGATCGGCTTTTGGTATGTCAATCTTTTTTCAATCGGTGGCCGACGGCGTGTTTGAGGGCTTTGGACCGAAACCTTTCTGATCATTGCCCGCTTTTGTTAACGGTGGTGGATACCAATTTCGGTCCAAAGCCTTTCAGATGGTTTAATTATTGGTTACAAAGAGATGGCTGTGAACGTATGATAGTAGATGCTCTTGATGGCTGCACGGTTCAAGGTAGGCCAGACGAGAAACTTATGGCCAAATTTCGTATGTTAAGAGGTTCTTTAAAACAGTGGTGGAAGGTGGTTTTGGACAAAGAGGGGGAAGAGCTGAAAAATCTTAAAGAAGACATGGAAAAGATGGAGAAGATTTTGGAGAATCGCGATCTTGAGGAGGAAGAAACGTGGATATGGGAAGAATGCAAGAAAGGTATTGATCACTTGAATATGTGTTCGGCTAGAGATGTAAAGCAAAAATCTAGAGTTCGGTGGGCTAAGGAAGGGGATGATAATACTGCTTTTTTCCATGGGATCATTAATGGGAGAAAAGCGAAAAACGCTATTCCGGGTATTTTAGTAAATGGGAGGTGGGTATCAAAACCGACTTTGGTCAAAAAAGAGGTCCTAAGGCATTTTAGGTGCCACTTTAAGGAGAATGTGAAGAATAGACCTCGGGTTCGGTGTGACAACATTAAGCGAGTTACACAGGAAGATAATGATATGCTTGTGCGAAGTTTTACCAGGGAAGAGATCAAAGAGGCGATTTTTGATTGTGGTTCCGACAGAGCCCCGGGCCCGGATGGCTTTAATTTCAGATTTATTAAATATTTTTGGGGTATGTTAGAAGACGATTTTATGCATATTTTTGAGTATTTCTTTGAATTTGGCAACTTTGGCAAAGGTTGTAGCTCGTCTTTTATTACTTTGATTCCAAAGTCGGAAACACCGGTGGGATTGAAAGATTATAGACCTATCAATTTGATTGGTATTATAAGCAAAAGTATTTCGAAGGTTTTGGCTTTGAGATTATCTAAGGTGTTGGGTTCCGTCATTTCTAATTCTCAATCTGCCTTCATTAAAGGTAGATACATTTTAGATGGTCCTCTAATTATTAATGAGATGATTGGTTGGCTTAAAAAGACCGGGAAGAAAGCCTTTTTGTTGAAGCTTGATTTCGAAAAGGCGTACGACAACGTTAATTGGGGTTTTTTGCTATCGACTCTTGAGCTCATGGGTTTTCATGGTAAATGGTGCAAATGGGTGAAAGGAGTGCTTGAGTCGGCGAGATCGGCTATTTTGGTCAACGGGTCCCCTACGTTTGAATTCCAATGTCAAAAAGGAGTTCGACAAGGAGATCCGTTGTCTCCTTTTCTTTTCCTTATTGTAATGGAGGTCCTTCATTGCCTCCTTGATAAGGCGGTTGAAGCGGGGGAGGTCAGGGGGATTCGGTTGGATAATAATGAGGTTATATCCCATATGTTGTATGCGGACGATGCTCTGATTATAGGGGATTGGTCCAAGGATAATTTGGAGAATGTGGCTCGAGTGTTAAGAATTTTTAACGTATGCTCCGGGTTGAAAATTAACTTCAATAAGTCTAGTCTGTATGGTATGGGAGTGGATATAGAAGAAGTTACTCACATGGCGGAGGTCATAGAGTGCAAAGTGGGGAGCCTTCCTTTTGATTATTTGGGGATTCGGGTGGGTGCGAAGATGTCTAGATGTGCTAATTGGGAGCCGGTTGTGGAAACGGTTCGAAAGAGGCTTTCAAATTGGAAGGCGAGTACTTTATCTATGGGAGGAAGGTTGACACTTATTAAATCGGTGTTAGCTAACCTCCCTATTTATTATCTTTCTATATATAAGGCGCCGGGGAAAGTTATAGATGATATAGAAGCGTTGATGAGAAATTTTCTTTGGGCGGATTCGGATGTGGTCAAGAAAATTCATTGGGTTGCTTGGGATAAAGTGACGACCTCCAAAAAAGAAGGTGGGCTGGGAATTTCAAGGTTGAGAGATGTAAATTTAGCCTTTTTAGCGAAATGGGGCTGGAGATTTAACACGGAAGCAGACTCGTTATGGAGGAAAGTTGTGGAGTTTATTCATGGGGGGAGAGGTATGTGGAGTATGTTACCGGTTAAAAACTCCATGACAGGGTGCTGGAAATCTTTGGTCTCGGCTTTGATGACAACCCAAGTTCAAAATAAGCCGTTAATGTTTTTGACTAGAGGTATACTTGGTAGGGGGAACCTGATATGTTTTTGGTCTGATTTGTGGTTAGGAGATTCAATTTTAAAGAGTCGTTGGCCAAGTCTGTTCAAACTGGAGAGAGACAAGAGATGCAGGGTTGTGGATCGTCTTTATTCAGGGGTTTCTGGAGTGACTTTTATTGATAATTGGCGTAGATCCCCATGTACTGTGGAAGAGATTTCCGAGTTTCAGGATTTGACTAGGATGTTAACGGGTTGTAAACTGTCTGCCAACAGGGATACTTGGGTTTGGGGCTTGGGAGTCAATGAAACTTTTACGGTTGCTGGATGTAAAAGACTGCTCGCCAAAGAAAGACATGATCAGCCGAATTCTACCTTTAAGTGGGAGTCTTGGGTACCCTTGAAGGTAAACATCCTATCATGGAGGGCCACGATTGATAGGCTGCCTACGAGGGTTGCTTTGCTATCTCGAAGGGTGGACATACAAGATCATTCTTGTCCTCTTTGTAATATGGCTACAGAAGACTTGAACCATCTTATGGTGAGATGCGGTTTTGCTTACGGTATGTGGTATAGTATATTCAAATGGTGCAGGCTAGATCCCTTTTTTGCATATGATTACGATGATCTCGTCATGCTATATAAAAATGTTCACGGGGGAAAATGGAGGAAAAAAGTTATAAGAGGCATTGTTATGATCGGATCTTGGGCTCTATGGAATGCTCGGAACAAAAAAATATTTCAAGGAGTTGAGGTAAAGGGGATAGAAGTTGTGGCGGAGGTGAAATCAAAAGGTTTTTTGTGGCTCAAGAATAGATCGAAATTTGGTAGTATTGTTTGGAAAGATTGGGCTAAGTACCCTTTGTATATGTGTGTATAATTTAACGGTACTCGTTTTTTGAGTGCTCGTTTTTTAATGAAAGTCAATGTTCAAAAAAAAAAAAATTTAAATTGATTTTTAATTCCATCATGCACAATCTATGGAGACGATATACCGCTTTTAATGCTCGAGCTTGGAAAAGAAGAAACATGCTACTTTTGAATATTACTCAAATTTTATTAAAATTTTTTTTGGAAAAGAGAACTTCATTAAACAAAAGCTCGAGCGTCCTCAAATCGAGGACCTACGAGCCAAAACACCAAAATACATCAATCCAGTGGACAACAACGCCACTTACACCAATCGACTTCTTTATGTCTAGATCTATGACGAAACCAAAAAAATGAAATCGACTTAACATTTTCTAGTAACTCTATCGGTCTTCGCTTTTTATTATTGAAAATCCGATCATTGCGCTCGTTCCATAGAGTCCATAGAGCAGTGTAGACGATACCCATGAAAATGAATCTCTTGTCCTTCGGTAAGCTGTGGTTCTCCGGCATGTGTATGATGTCTAAAACGTTAAAAACAAAGCTGTGACTTAGCCTGCACCACTCCTCTATTCTAAACCACACCTCGTGCGAAAAAAGACAACCAGTAAAGAGATGCAACGTTGTTTCTGTCTCCCCACTGCAGATTATACACCCCTGGTTCTGAATGATAACTCCTCGTTTCATTAGCTCAGCGATGGTCGGAAGCTGGTTAAGCGCCAATCTCCAAACCATGATCTTACACTTGCTAGGAACCCAACTTTTCCAGCATATTAGAGGTCTGTAATTACCCGGAATTGCACTAATCATCAGCTTCTTAGCCGAAGACGCAGAAAACGTACCATCCTTGTCAGCAATCCACCTCCATCGATCCCTTCCCCCCTCCCAGGTTGCATTATAAAGGTCGCTGAGAAGCTGGAACAGCTCACTAATTTCCTCTGCAGAAGCTGGAGGGGTACGCCATTCCCACTGCAGGTTGTTCGTATTATTCATGGGCTGTAAACGCTGTGATACCACTACCCATTTGTTCCGTTCAAGTCTAAATAGGTTGGGATAAAGATTACGGAGAGGAACCTCTCTAAGCCAAGTATCACCCCAAAAATTAATGTTGTTACCATCGCCTAAAATTCCAACAAAATAAGAATTCAGGCTCCTTCCATTTCGCAGCTCCTTCTCACCTGTTTTCACTATGTTACGCCAACACCCGTTTGAGGATGTCGTGCACGGAAGCATGGCCCAAGGCCTACTCGCTCCATGGCAACACATAATGATTTTCTTCCATAAACTCCTATCTTCTTGTTTGAATCTCCAAGTCCATTTTAATAAAAGGGCATCGTTAACCTCTTGCAATTTAGATATCCCCAGGCCACCCATGTTTTTAGGAGAAGTAACTACATCCCACGCGACCCATGAAATTTTTTTGTCATCCTTAGAACCCGACCAAAGAAAACGCCTCATAATTGTTTCAATGGAATCAATAACGGCCTTTGGTGCTTTGTAGAGAGATAGATAGTATACAGGCAAACTTTCAAGAACCGACTTTATTAGAATTAAACGCCCACCCATAGAGAGATTCCTCGCTTTCCATGAAACAAGGCGATTACGAACCACATCAATAACCGGGTCCCAGCTCCTAATACGAGACATTCTAGCCCCCACTTGAATTCCGAGATAAGTAAATGGAATATCGCCTTTCTTACAACCCAAAAGATCTATCATATCTTCCACTTCACCATCGTCCGTGCCAATACCGAAGATATTAGACTTGTGCAAGTTAATACGGAGACCAGAGCAAATATAGAAAATTCGAAGAACTCTAGCAATACTCTTTATATTATCACGAGACCACTCCCCCAAAATTAGAGCATCATCTGCGTAAAAAAGGTGGGTTAAATCTCCTTCCTCGTTTGAGATGCGAACGCCCTTAAACACACCTAACTCATTCGCTTTCTTTAACAACCAAGAAAGGGCTTCCATAACTATTAAAAATAGAAAAGGGGACAAAGGATCTCCTTGTCGAAGGCCCTTTTCACAACCGAAATCAAAAGTCGGCGAACCGTTCACCAAAACCGCGGCCCTGGAAGAGTAGCAAATACCTTTGATCCACTCGCACCACAACGGGTGGAAACCCATTTGAGACAAAATAGAAATCAAAAAATGCCAATTGACGTTGTCATAGGCTTTTTCAAAATCTATTTTTAACATAAACGCCTTTCTCCTTCTTTTTTTTTTTAACCAATCCATAACTTCATTAACCATTAGAGGCCCGTCTAAGATGAATCGACCAGCCAAGAAAGCCGATTGAGTATCAGAAATAACCTGACCCATTACTTTTTTGAGGCGATTAGCAAGAATTTTGGAAATAACTTTACTAACCATCCCAATAAGAGTGATGGGCCTGTAATCCTTAAGCCCCAAAGGAGTTTTCACCTTTGGAATCAAAGTGATGAAAGAAGAACCGCAACCAGAACTGAAAGTACCCGACGCATGAAACTCCAATGTTAAAGAAATCCTCCTCAAAATAATTCCAAAATCTTTTAACAAACCGAAAGTTGAAACCATCCGGACCGGGGGCTTTATCAGAGCCACAATCGAACGCCGCTTCTTTAATCTCCTGTTTAGAAAACATGGCAACCAAAGCAATTCGATTAACATCATCAAGTTTTTTCATACCTGTGCACACTAAAGACGGACGAATATGGGCACTTTCCTTGAAATAAATATTAAATTTTTAGAATCAACAAAACATGTCAGTAAAAATGTCGTTTTCATATTGTTTAGTTTAGAGGTTTCAAAATCAAATTTATTATTATTGTTATTATTATAAGACACACATGTTTAATATTTGTAATCTATATTAATTTTTTTTAAATAAAATGGTACTTGTGTAGAAAATGGGTATGGAATTTATAAATATACACAATTATTGGAAAAAGAACCTTCATTAGAATTAAGTTAAATAAAAGAAAATGCGGGTAAAATGACCGAGGTTACAGTCTCCCCTACTTTTAAGAACTTCGTCCCGAAGTTTATTTGAAAATGGACATTTTAAATAGGGTTGAGGATAGTTAGGGTGATTGTGGTGATAGTGGTTAGGTTATGTTTGCAAGAGATAAACAAAAGAAGGGAAAGGGTTTCAAAGAGGACACCAGATTCTAAGTCTCGTGAGTGAGAGTCGAGATGTTAGGAATAGATAGCTAGGATAATTCATAATGAGTCAACAAACAAACTAAGTTAGCATTGAGTCATGAGTCCTTTGGCCACTGATGGGACCTAGGTTCGAAGTAAACATAGATCACTAAATTTTCATTGTGAATGTTGAGGCACTTATGATAATTGAATCTAGGTTACAATGCATCTCGTTGAACTACTAAACTTAACTAGAACTAATGTTTGGTTCGATTTACAGTCCATTTTCTACACACTTTTAGTGTTTATATATATAGTGTTTCGTAGCTAACCCACCACACCTCTGATACTTCAAAAACTGTTTGGGTACCTTACCAAAATCCTAATAGAATTTCACACCACCTTAATGTACCTGTAAATTCATGATTACGTTCCGGACCGCAATCATCAATTTACCTTACATTAGGATTTTGTGTCATTCTATGACTCTAAACACACATGTAAAATAATACAATTAACCTTGTGATTGAATCGTATATAATGTATCCAAAAATGAGTCCAAGTTTTGAGCAGGAAAAAGACTTCTACCAGTCAGTGAGTAAGAACCTCTACCGATTGTTGAGCAGGTGCGATAGCCTCTACTAGTCGTTGAGCAGGTTGTAGGACCTCTACCGACTATTGAGCAGGCATGATGACCTCTACCAATCGTTGAGTAGGTTATTTGGTACTCTACTAATTGTTGAGCAAGTACTTCATTCTCTATCAGTTGTTTGATTAAGTGTAGCAATATCACATAAGTTGTAATTGATAATATATACATGTAAGCAAGTTTGTAAATGCATCAAGTATCAAGTATAACATAGAGTTTCCATAGACAAGGTTAATGACTCTAGGTGTGTTTATAGCAAGTAACTTATATTCCATGCTTTTAAGTATCATGAATAATCAAATGCTCAAGTAGATAAACAAATCCTCATGTATAACGGACAATCAAGTGTTCGATAGTTTGGCTGTCATAGGGATCAAGTTCATGTAAAGAATATGAATTTAGTTATTGAGAGGATGATGAGGAACTCAAAGTATCATCAAGGTTATGAAAGATGGTGATCGTGAAGGTAGTTAATAAAAGGTTTATTTTATAGGTTCTCGAAGTGGCACAAATGAGGAGATTATGTAGCAGTGTAAATCATGAGGTCTGAATCAAAGGTTAGAATCAAGTGTATGAGAAAACATGATTGTGATAAGTACCAAAAATTGTAAAAGTTTGAATAAGTTAAAAAAAATAAGTAGTTGTCAATGGGGTATTTGGAGGCTAAATATTGTTTCTATGGATGGGAAGCTTTTAATTTCAAAGTTGGTTTTGTACATAAAGCAAAAGTCGTTAAATAGTACAAACTAAGTGAGCTTTGATTACTATATTCCAGTTAGTTGGCGATTTTAAACATGGCATTAGGTTTTATAGATCAAGGTGACATTATATTGAAAATCCTTTGTTATGCTAATGAATGAACATTTGAATTTAGAAATTTAGTTTGAGGACATCTTTTGACAAAAATATATATTTTCCATAGTTTATGAAAATGTGACAATATTAAGAAATCTTTTAGTGTTGTGCTAGGGTTATGAGGTTATAGTTTAAAAAATATATAATATATGTTGAGAAATGAAATAATATGATTTGGGTAGGGTGTTGAAAGTATTTAAACAAGTGGCTAAGATGGTAAGGTGAAGTGTGATTGTGAAATCCATTTATGATTATGAAATGGGATTGATTTAAGCTGTAAAATTTTGAGATTTTAGAGCTTAGTTTTAAGGGAAACGAGTGTAATCATTTATTCATTAATTAAAATGAACAAATGAAAACGTTGACTTATCAAAGCTTCTAGTTTCGAATAACATAATGAAGACATGCTTTAGCCTATAAGTGAACACTCATCCCGAGAATTCCCAGGTAGGCATCCGGGTCCCTCGTCTGATTGGGATTTATGCGCAATGCCAGTCATAGACAGAAAACCCAGAATACAGGCGTTCGCCCTTCCAGATTGCACGTGTTCGTTATTAAAATCTAGAACTTCGACGGGATCTTCAAGGCAGCTCAGGTTAGGACTTTAGAATCTAGTCCTATTTGTCTACGGGTAGATCCAGTGATGGAGAACAATCTTCTTGTAGGGACTAAAGTAGGGATAAGATGTAGGAGGGAGATAGAGAATAGAAACATGTAGGGTTGCAAGTAAAAGGAGCAAGTACTGGTTAAAATCCTATGGTTATAGACTAGATTTTTTTTTTCTAATAACCTAATTCCCTATAACCATGGCTCTGATACCAATCTGTAACACGATGTCACGTATTGATGATTGTTCAGAAGCTCATGGTAAATAATAAGTTTCAATAAATGATTTAAATAAATTACATACAATTGTTCTAAGAATTTGTACATCAAAATGAAAATATGCTAGCTACGCATCTTCAAGCATTAACTCTAATCTTCGAGCATTTTTAAAAAACGATAAAAGAAAAAGAGGCTTAAAAAATGTATGCTGTTGGTGGGGATCGAACTAGGGACCTGGGACGGGTCCTAAGCTTTAACCCAGATCAGCTGACCATCTGGTCTGTGCCTTTTTTAATTATAAAAGGTGGAGTTTGTTTGTATTTAAGAACATCTCAGCGAGACCCTTCTTCCCCAATTAGTACCCTAAGAACCCTAGCCTTTCAATCGACTAAAATAACAAACGATAGCTCCTGATTATACAGGGCTATTGTTCGGCCGAGATCAACAAACACAACACACAACAAAAATTCTTACTTACTGATGGTTTGAACGTCGATTAGAAAGGTCAACGGAAAAGTCAAATGCGAAACAATTATAGCTTGTAGGGACGAATTAGGAGAATTAGAGAGTTGGGGTTCTGTTTTCGGCACATTTAGAATCACTACAAGGTACCGATTTATAATGTAGCTGTAAAATTAGAAAGCTTCAATCTTTGACCATGGGGTTTTAGTAAACACGTGAAATTGACTTAATTAGGGATGATTAATCGGAATTGACGCGTAACAGGGTCGATGGTCAATAAACATGACTTAATTATAGGGATTCTTACCAAGGTTACAGTCCAATTACGACTGAATGCTCATTGGGTTGGGTTTGGTCGCACGCGTCTGCAACAAGGAAAGAAAAGGGGACAGTTGCGTGGTATTTTATATAATATGGGTTGGGATTGAATCAAATGAGAGGTGTAGCTCAGATGGTGTTGTGCGTGTGTTAAAACTTTGACTCGGCGTTTGACTCGGGTTCGAGTCTTGGCATCAGCAGATATGTTTGTTTTTTAAACAGAGAAAAGGGGCAAGGGGAGATGGGCCAGACCTGCTGTTGGGCCGGACCCTTGGGCTGCATTGCAGGCTTCAAAATTTTTAAGAAGGAGGGGGGGGGGGGGGGGTTGTGCTTTGGGTATAAGTTTGGTTGGGCTATGTGTTGGGTCTTGTATTTGTTTGTAAAAAAAACAAGACTAACTTATTATTATTATTATTATTATTATTATTATTATTATTATTGTAAAAAAATATATATATAATAAAAAGTGACGGACGTCACAACATCCCCTACTTTTAGAAACTTCGTCCCGAAGTTATTAGAAACATAAGGTTTCGGATGTTTGGGTAGAAACTAAGTGAAGGGGTAGGGTACTATTCTCCTGCGCTTTCAGGCGCACCCTAACCACTATCCAAAGCCTCCGCATAAAGTAACACATCTGAAGACACAGATGCACAGCAGCGCCACAGGCGCAGCTGCTATCCTGCGCGGAGGTACCAGTTGGCAACACCCGGGAACATCCCCCTTGGAGCCCAACTTGCTACCACCCGTCAGGTGTTAGCTGACAAGTGGTCAGCCGCCTGACGTCTGACTCCCCTGCAGACCCAGCCACAACACGCCACATGTATGGAGGACAAAGCACCGCCCAGCCGACCAACCACGAGGCGACACGTGGCCCAATCAAAAGAGGCCCTCCTCAACTTGGATCACTTTATCTAACTAAGGATTGGAATCCAACTAGTGGGGCCTGCAAAGCAGCCGGCCCGGGCCTCTAACCCAAGCCCATTAACGATCAGAATGGGCCCGATGGCCTTGGGCCCATGCCTCTCCTATAAAAGGAGGACTTGGCCTCCTTTCTTCACACGTTGAATCAACGAATTAGAACTAATACACTTGCTTCACCACTTGTACAATTACTTGTATCTTTTATCAATAAAGATTATCTTTTCCAGTGGACGTAGATCTTACGAGATCGAACCACTTATACCCTTGTCTATCGTGTCTCGTTGCTTATCACTCGTGCATATAACCATAGACCAACCATCGTTGTGAGCCAAGGATTATACCCTGCAGCGAACACGAGTCGTTACTCCATATATCATCCCATCCTACACCACTATATATACTCGTTGTTTCTTCATTGTGTTGGGTCTAAAATTGATAGTCTAATGTTATCAACAAAGTCAAAGTCAACAAGTCAATGTTCGGTCAACAAAAGTCAAAGTCGAACGAGTCGCAGTCAACACGTAAGGCGAGTCGAGAAATTTGGATAATAGATCGACGAGTAAAGCTCAAGTTATGATAGAGAAAGACGCTACGGATAAATAAATATATTTTGTTTAGACAAAATATATTTATTACTTTAAAAATAGTTTGCTTGTTTAGTGAGAGTTTAGTATTTTGTTAACCCTAGGGACCTAAGTGTAATTAGCCTAATTATGGTTGGGCTATAAATAGAATGCTAGATTAGGGTTTGGGGTGCAACACACATGCTAGAGATTTAGGGGCTACATTGTATTTATCTTTTGCTAATCATCTAGTGGGTTTTATTGTCATATTCAAGTGTGTGTTCATCTTTATCTTTATTAAAATCAGATTTAAGCTCGAAATCGGTCCTACAATTTGGTATCAGAGCTTGGTACTCGAATTTGGGATTTAACCATCTACAAATTCATAACTAAAATCTGATTTTTTGTTGAAGTTTTTTTTAAAATAAAAAAAAGTTTTGAAGTTTTGTTGGGTTTTCACCTTTATCTACCTTTTCTTTCAAATCTAGATCTGAAAGAGTTTAAAGTGTTGTCTGTTTATTGAGGGTTGATTATGGTGTGATTTTAGAGATCTAGAGTGGTTTATCAAATCATGTGTAGTCGTTTTGTACCAAATCAGAAGGGTTTTTAACGAGTTTTCAGAGTTTTTAAACAGATCTGGGCGTATTTGTTCTTGAGTGTGTTTTTGCTGCGTATTTAGTTTTCCTGCGCACTTATTTCATGTTTTGCGCACTTATTTTTGAAGATTGCGCACTTGTTTCATAGAATCTGCGCACTTGTCTCATATCTTCATAACTGAGAAGCCCTAGTTCTACTGCGCACTTGACCTGCACACTAAAATCTTAAACGAAAGTTTAAGTGTCTGCGCACTTATTAAGTACGCAGATTGGTCTGTCAAGGCTCTAGGGCTACCATGCCCAATTTTTGATTGATCTGCGCACTTAGCTTATTACTTGTTGACTCTGATGACCTGTGTACTAGATCATTTTTTTTCTCTCCGGCGTACTTTTCCGGCGTCTTTTTTTTTTGCCAGCGTACTTATTTAAAAAAAAAAGAAGAAGAAAGGAGTAGAAAGTGAATAATATGTTAAGGTCTGGTATGTTTGTGTTGGGCATACACCATTAAACCCCGTCTCTTCTTTCATCAACACCTTGCACCGCCGACCACCTCTGTTTAGCCTGCACTAACACCACCGGAAAACCAAATCAACGACAACTAACAACCCGCCCACCGTAAACACCACCACCTCAGCGGAAATAACCCCTATCCCCACCGTCTCTCTATCTTGTTACTTAAGTTGGATTAGTCAGAGGGAGTGTGTTGAGTTTTTATTGTTGTAGTATTAAGATAGAGAGAGAGAGAGAAGAGGCATTGTATGCCTGTGTATTTTGAAAGAGTTGGTTGGTGGTAGCGTACAAACAAAGCCAAGCCATTGAACACTAATATCTATGCATCGGGAATGAGGGTAAAAAAAAGGGAAAAGATAGCAACATTAATTTGAAAAGGGTTCGACAAGCATCCTAAAAGACAAGTTAAAAAGTCATATATAAATCTCATTTGATATTTCTTTTAAGTCCATTGCCCAAGTTAGTTCATTTATAAAAAAAAAGGCGGTAATAATAATTTTAGATTTCCATATCTTGAATTTTAAGTGTGTAGTAAACGGATTTCTAATATCAGTCGAGATATGGTAACTTGGAATTTTTGTTGAACGGGCAGGGTATCAAAAGTATAAAAAATTTTAAGCCTCGTACAAATTGATTTGGTTCAACAAAATTTGTTACAAGTTCAAATTGGACCGGGTGTTTAAGAATTTGTTTGGGGCCTACTCATTTTCAAATTTGTGATATACAAAGGAAAGAGTCAATTCGGGTGATTTTTTTAGTGAGATCCGAACCAAGTTCTAAGCAGTTAAAAAAAATTGTTTTGATTAAAAAAAATGTCTCTAAGAAACATGACACAAATAACCCAAGTAAAATTTGAAACCGGTACCACAACATGTCTACCTAAATTGAAGGGTGCTCAGGACTTTGGGACTTGGAAAAATAGGATAAAAGCATTTTATTTTGTTAATGATCACACTCAGTGGACTTCTATTCAACTTGGACCCCATATCCCAATGAGAACCACTAATGCTGGTGAGGTGTACAATGATGATCCGTTAACGTTCACAGAACTTGACAAGCAATTAGTTCAACGTGATCACAAAGCTTACGATGCTCTTACCATGGCTCTGTCGAATGATGTTTTTAGCATGTTCGAAGAGTATACCACTGCTCAGTCTCTGTGGTATGCCTTGTGTGACTACTATGAAGGAAATCAGAACATGATTAAGAAAAGACAAGACATGGTTCAAAAGGAGTATGACATGTTTGGAAGCATTCGTGGTGAAAGTTTAAGCAGTCACGTCGATCGTTTCATGAATATGCTCACAAAGATGAAGAAGGTCGGGATTCCTGTTAACAACCGCAATTCAATCAAGAAGTTGTTCAATTCACTCCCAAAGGAATGGAGCTTGAAATTCATGACGGTCAAGAAGGACTTTATGATTTTTCCAATGACTTTGTCAGATGTGATAAATACCTTAAAGTCGTATGAAAATGATGTCACAAAGGGTGAGATGAATCAAGTCGGTTACGTTCCATTATCAAGTCCACCAACATCAATGTCTAAAAACATGGCTTTCACTGCTCCTGTTAGTGCGAAAAGCTCCACTCCATCCTCTATTTCAGCTGAAAATGTTAATAGTTCTTCAACAAATTCTAGAAATGAGATCAAGCCTACAAAAGGATCTGTGGTAGTAACAGATGAAAATGAGACTGCTGAAACACAAGCACCAAAGGCATTTGGGGAGGATTGTGACTGGGGTGAAGAAGTTACGGTTGCAGAAGTCGACAACAACAAGGCACTGATGGCAAAGATCTGCACAAAATCAACACTTGGTGTGAGCTCCTTGGAAGAGTCATCAGCGGAGATACCAAAAGGAGAAGGGATGGAGAAGGCTGGTCTAAAAAGTGTGTTGAGTGAAAACAAAGGAAAGGAGGCTGTTGCTGAGGAAGCTTTAGTTGCTGAGAAGACTTCCACAAGCAAGGCTGATCAACCACCGCAGAGCATGCAGCAGAAGGTTGAGGAGAGAGACCTGGTAAGTATTCCACTTGAAATAAAATCAAAGCTGTGCTCACCAAGGTGTGTTACAGCCGTCGCTTACTGTTTGTCCCACAATAGGAGAATTTTAAGAGAGATGGATGACATCCGAAAAATTAACACTGAAATGAAAGAAAATGAGTTAGCATATCAGCGAAAGTTAAATGCAACAATAGCTGAAATGCACACTCTAAAAGAATTTGTTCTCAGAAAAGATTTTTTAATAAATGACTTAACTGAAAAACTAGAAATATCTAGAAATGAAACAAGTCATCTCCAAATTGTTGTGGACAAATGGAATGTAAGCAAGCATGCTCATACAGATATCCTTGATTGTTCAAGGAAATCTTTCATCAAAGATGGAATTGGGTATAAGGATAAAAAGGGAATCGTAAAATCTCTATTTTTACCCTTGAGCAAAAGTGAATATATACCCATTCCAAAACCACATCCAAAAAATGATCTTTTCGAAAAAGAATGTGTCACGCCTGAATCAAACTCTAATATGATTAAAAGCAATGCAGAAGCGACACAAAAGGCAGAAGTTGAAGATGATGACAGTTGTGGTGGAAAGACTTTGGGTTTGGGTCACCCAGAAGCCAGTTACTCAACAGCTAATTGGTTTATTTGGAATAATGAAAAGACTAAGACCGTCTTAAATTTGGATAGTTGTACTGGACCTAGACCTAATGTTGATTCGAATGGTGTGGTAAATGTTTGTGATAGGCAGAAACCTATCTCACGTTCTGATGTTTGTCATGATGATATTGTGCATGAATGTGCTGATTTAAAATCTGCATTTTGTGATGATAAAGCCGTTTGTGCTCCACCTGTTTTTGTTCCCGCTCTTGAGAATAACAGGTTTGGAAAGTTCTTAACTGAAGAAATTCCAGAGTTTACTCCGTCAACATCATGCAAATATGATTCACAAAGTGATTCGGAGTTTTGTTCATCCAGAGAATGGGAAAGCTCAAATGACTCAGAAACTTCAGTGTCAGAACTTAATGATAGAGTTGACACTACAAATAAACTCCATCAAGATTCACTGGAAGAAGATCTGTTTATAGAAGATTGCTCAACTTCAGATGATGAATCAGTGATGAATGGAAATCACACGGGGTCAAAGATCAGAGAGTCAAAAGGTGTTGTAAAACCCAAAGCTTCTCAACAAGCCGAATCAAGCTCAAAACAATCTACATCCCCAGTTGCTTCACGCAGGACAACAAATTATCAAAAGCCATTCAAGGCTTGCTTTAGGTGTGGTAAAGAAGGTCATGTGCTCAAGCAATGTCCAGAACGACAAAATCCAAGCGGAAAAGGTAATGCGGATTGCTTCTTTGGATCAAAGGATAAAATGCACACATCTTTGAATGTTAGGATGACTCATATTCCATCAAGATCTCCACATGTGAAGCCGGTTTCACATGATTCAAAGATTAAAAGGACCAAAGCATCAAAACCACAATCTATTCCTCCAGGTTTTAAACAAAAAATTGTTTCAAAAATTAAATCTTTCACAAACAAATTTTTTGAACCAAAACAGGTTTGGCAAATCAAAACAAAAGTTGAACAAGAAACTAATGAGGGAAAAGGTATGGTGTTTCAAGAAGTTACTTACATTGATGTAAAAGGACAAACCAGGACCACGATGGCCTGGGTTCCACTCTCTAATTAATTTACTCATGAGTGCAGGAACTACCATGGAGGACTGTTAGTAACACGGTTAGTAACAGTGGTTGTTCCAAGAATAGGGTTGGAGCAGAAATCTCACAGGCTTGGTTATGGTATCTAACCTGATGGCACAATTGACACCGTTGTCACACACTCATTTTCTTGCTGATATATGTTTATGTGTGTCTGATGTGGAAGACTTTATTTTTTGTAAATATTATTAAAAAAAAATTAATTACAAAAAAAAGGGGTTGTACAAAAATTAAAGTTTAGGGGGAGTATGAAAATATAGTCTCGGCCATGAGATGTGATTAATGCAAATAATCCTGATCTTATATGGGAAATGATAGGAACTAACTTGTCTATGTCTGCACATGAATAGGATCTGAAGGACGTTACAACTACAAGTTAATGATGTGTAGGTAGGTTCAGCCTTCAAGTTGAGTAAACTGCTATAAGGTGAATAATAATAAATCTACATGAAAAACTGGATTCCCACTGTGTTTTAGGTCTGCACAAGCTGAGTCCGGTCATACATAGGTTGAGAGATTAAAAGACACAGAAAATTTTGTGCATATATATTCAAAAGACACCTAAGAGTGCAGGCTACCAATGCGGGGCCAACAAATCAAGTGAACACCAAAAGACACGCAATGTTAGTGACGTGAAAATATATATTAATAGCTCAACAATCAGATGATCAACTTCTCTGCTTATGGAAACATAGACCTGAAGCTCTCATCATCTGATTGAAATAATGATCATCTTCTCTGCTTATGGAAACATAGACCTGAAGCTCTCATCATTATATCTCGATAAACCTTGAGGATTGGTAGGCTTATACCTAGCACAAGTGGGGTCCACAAAATTTTCATCAACATTACCAAAAACATGATAATCTCATCACCAAACGTATGTTGAAAGACGAGAGGCATGGACTTAAGAGGACAAACATACCGACAATCGTTCTTGGGTTGTAGCTATCCTCAAGAAAGTTGAAACGTGGCTAGGCTTTTCAAGTTAGTGTGATCCCATATCTGATCCCTTATATATCTCGAAGGTTGTTGGTTGTTTAAAAAAAAAAGATTAAGATTAAAATTAAAAAAAAAAAATCAAAAAAAAAAAATATCTTTATTTGTGTATAGTTGTTTTTAAGTCTTCCATGTCACATTATTTGTGTCTCAAGCCGTTTGAGATACTTACCAAATTGCACACCACAGATGTATACAGTTTTGTCTGTATGTTGAATTTGTCTAAAGAAAATTCGGAGTTGTGTTTGTGATTGTGGATAGGTTTCTTGGACTACTTGCTGCAATGATGGCCGATCATCAGTTGAGCAAGATACCATACCAAAGCACCCATTTCCTCAAGTTTGCAGAAGACACCGAGTTAGGAATCCTCCTCCTACATCTTCATAACCACTCAAGCTAAAAAGAGTTGGAAAAGTTTGTACCTGATCAACAAAAGATGATGCAAGCAAAAAGGGAAAGATTGTTGGATATGAGTACTCAAAGAACAAAGTGACAAGAACACACTCAGCAAAGAATATATGGAAAGCATCAGTCTAGGGGGAGTATTGTTGGGTACTGTATTTGAGACTGAAGCTTTCCAGATTGAAGATCAAAGTATATAGAGATTGACAGTTCTGAAGATGGTATAAGAGATTGATAACATTAGACTAAGGGGGAGATTGTTGGGTCTAAAATTGATAGTCTAATGTTATCAACAAAGTCAAAGTCAACAAGTCAATGTTCGGTCAACAAAAGTCAAAGTCGAACGAGTCGCAGTCAACACGTAAGGCGAGTCGAGAAATTTGGATAATAGATCGACGAGTAAAGCTCAAGTTATGATAGAGAAAGACGCTATGGATAAATAAATATATTTTGTTTAGACAAAATATATTTATTACTTTAAAAATAGTTTGCTTGTTTAGTGAGAGTTTTAGTATTTTGTTAACCCTAGGGACCTAAGTGTAATTAGCCTAATTATGGTTGGGCTATAAATAGAATGCTAGATTAGGGTTTGGGGTGCAACACACATGCTAGAGATTTAGGGGCTACATTGTATTTATCTTTTGCTAATCATCTAGTGGGTTTTATTGTCATATTCAAGTGTGTGTTCATCTTTATCTTTATTAAAATCAGATTTAAGCTCGAAATCGGTCCTACAATTTGGTATCAGAGCTTGGTACTCGAATTTGGGATTTAACCATCTACAAATTCATAACTAAAATCTGATTTTTTGTTGAAGTTTTTTTTAAAATAAAAAAAAGTTTTGAAGTTTTGTTGGGTTTTCACCATTATCTACCTTTTCTTTCAAATCTAGATCTGAAAGAGTTTAAAGTGTTGTCTGTTTATTGAGGGTTGATTATGGTGTGATTTTAGAGATCTAGAGTGGTTTATCAAATCATGTGTAGTCGTTTTGTACCAAATCAGAAGGGTTTTTAACGAGTTTTCAGAGTTTTTAAACAGATCTGGGCGTATTTGTTCTTGAGTGTGTTTTTGCTGCGTATTTAGTTTTCTTGCGCACTTATTTCATGTTTTGCGCACTTATTTTTGAAGATTGCGCACTTGTTTCATAGAATCTGCGCACTTGTCTCATATCTTCATAACTGAGAAGCCCTAGTTCTACTGCGCACTTGACCTGCACACTAAAATCTTAAACGAAAGTTTAAGTGTCTGCGCACTTATTAAGTACGCAGATTGGTCTGTCAAGGCTCTAGGGCTACCATGCCCAATTTTTGATTGATCTGCGCACTTAGCTTATTACTTGTTGACTCTGATGACCTGTGTACTAGATCATTTTTTTTCTCTCCGGCGTACTTTTCCGGCGTCTTTTTTTTTGCCAGCGTACTTATTTAAAAAAAAAAGAAGAAGAAAGGAGTAGAAAGTGAATAATATGTTAAGGTCTGGTATGTTTGTGTTGGGCATACACCATTAAACCCCGTCTCTTCTTTCATCAACACCTTGCACCGCCGACCACCTCTGTTTAGCCTGCAGTAACACCACCGGAAAACCAAATCAACGACAACTAACAACCCGCCCACCGTAAACACCACCACCTCAGCGGAAATAACCCCTATCCCCACCGTCTCTCTATCTTGTTACTTAAGTTGGATTAGTCAGAGGGAGTGTGTTGAGTTTTTATTGTTGTAGTATTAAGATAGAGAGAGAGAGAGAGAAGAGGCATTGTATGCCTGTGTATTTTGAAAGAGTTGGTTGGTGGTAGCGTACAAACAAAGCCAAGCCATTGAACACTAATATCTATGCATCGGGAATGAGGGTAAAAAAAAAAAGGGAAAAGATAGCAACATTAATTTGAAAAGGGTTCGACAAGCATCCTAAAAGACAAGTTAAAAAGTCATATATAAATCTCATTTGATATTTCTTTTAAGTCCATTGCCCAAGTTAGTTCATTTATAAAAAAAAGGCGGTAATAATAATTTTAGATTTCCATATCTTGAATTTTAAGTGTGTAGTAAACGGATTTCTAATATCAGTCGAGATATGGTAACTTGGAATTTTTGTTGAACGGGCAGGGTATCAAAAGTATAAAAATTTTTAAGCCTCGTACAAATTGATTTGGTTCAACAAAATTTGTTACAAGTTCAAATTGGACCGGGTGTTTAAGAATTTGTTTGGGGCCTACTCATTTTCAAATTTGTGATATACAAAGGAAAGAGTCAATTCGGGTGATTTTTTTAGTGAGATCCGAACCAAGTTCTAAGCAGTTAAAAAAAAATGTTTTGATTAAAAAAAATGTCTCTAAGAAACATGACACAAATAACCCAAGTAAAATTTGAAACCGGTACCACAACATGTCTACCTAAATTGAAGGGTGCTCAGGACTTTGGGACTTGGAAAAATAGGATAAAAGCATTTTATTTTGTTAATGATCACACTCAGTGGACTTCTATTCAACTTGGACCCCATATCCCAATGAGAACCACTAATGCTGGTGAGGTGTACAATGATGATCCGTTAACGTTCACAGAACTTGACAAGCAATTAGTTCAACGTGATCACAAAGCTTACGATGCTCTTACCATGGCTCTGTCGAATGATGTTTTTAGCATGTTCGAAGAGTATACCACTGCTCAGTCTCTGTGGTATGCCTTGTGTGACTACTATGAAGGAAATCAGAACATGATTAAGAAAAGACAAGACATGGTTCAAAAGGAGTATGACATGTTTGGAAGCATTCGTGGTGAAAGTTTAAGCAGTCACGTCGATCGTTTCATGAATATGCTCACAAAGATGAAGAAGGTCGGGATTCCTGTTAACAACCGCAATTCAATCAAGAAGTTGTTCAATTCACTCCCAAAGGAATGGAGCTTGAAATTCATGACGGTCAAGAAGGACTTTATGATTTTTCCAATGACTTTGTCAGATGTGATAAATACCTTAAAGTCGTATGAAAATGATGTCACAAAGGGTGAGATGAATCAAGTCGGTTACGTTCCATTATCAAGTCCACCAACATCAATGTCTAAAAACATGGCTTTCACTGCTCCTGTTAGTGCGAAAAGCTCCACTCCATCCTCTATTTCAGCTGAAAATGTTAATAGTTCTTCAACAAATTCTAGAAATGAGATCAAGCCTACAAAAGGATCTGTGGTAGTAACAGATGAAAATGAGACTGCTGAAACACAAGCACCAAAGGCATTTGGGGAGGATTGTGACTGGGGTGAAGAAGTTACGGTTGCAGAAGTCGACAACAACAAGGCACTGATGGCAAAGATCTGCACAAAATCAACACTTGGTGTGAGCTCCTTGGAAGAGTCATCAGCGGAGATACCAAAAGGAGAAGGGATGGAGAAGGCTGGTCTAAAAAGTGTGTTGAGTGAAAACAAAGGAAAGGAGGCTGTTGCTGAGGAAGCTTTAGTTGCTGAGAAGACTTCCACAAGCAAGGCTGATCAACCACCGCAGAGCATGCAGCAGAAGGTTGAGGAGAGAGACCTGGTAAGTATTCCACTTGAAATAAAATCAAAGCTGTGCTCACCAAGGTGTGTTACAGCCGTCGCTTACTGTTTGTCCCACAATAGGAGAATTTTAAGAGAGATGGATGACATCCGAAAAATTAACACTGAAATGAAAGAAAATGAGTTAGCATATCAGCGAAAGTTAAATGCAACAATAGCTGAAATGCACACTCTAAAAGAATTTGTTCTCAGAAAAGATTTTTTAATAAATGACTTAACTGAAAAACTAGAAATATCTAGAAATGAAACAAGTCATCTCCAAATTGTTGTGGACAAATGGAATGTAAGCAAGCATGCTCATACAGATATCCTTGATTGTTCAAGGAAATCTTTCATCAAAGATGGAATTGGGTATAAGGATAAAAAGGGAATCGTAAAATCTCTATTTTTACCCTTGAGCAAAAGTGAATATATACCCATTCCAAAACCACATCCAAAAAATGATCTTTTCGAAAAAGAATGTGTCACGCCTGAATCAAACTCTAATATGATTAAAAGCAATGCAGAAGCGACACAAAAGGCAGAAGTTGAAGATGATGACAGTTGTGGTGGAAAGACTTTGGGTTTGGGTCACCCAGAAGCCAGTTACTCAACAGCTAATTGGTTTATTTGGAATAATGAAAAGACTAAGACCGTCTTAAATTTGGATAGTTGTACTGGACCTAGACCTAATGTTGATTCGAATGGTGTGGTAAATGTTTGTGATAGGCAGAAACCTATCTCACGTTCTGATGTTTGTCATGATGATATTGTGCATGAATGTGCTGATTTAAAATCTGCATTTTGTGATGATAAAGCCGTTTGTGCTCCACCTGTTTTTGTTCCCGCTCTTGAGAATAACAGGTTTGGAAAGTTCTTAACTGAAGAAATTCCAGAGTTTACTCCGTCAACATCATGCAAATATGATTCACAAAGTGATTCGGAGTTTTGTTCATCCAGAGAATGGGAAAGCTCAAATGACTCAGAAACTTCAGTGTCAGAACTTAATGATAGAGTTGACACTACAAATAAACTCCATCAAGATTCACTGGAAGAAGATCTGTTTATAGAAGATTGCTCAACTTCAGATGATGAATCAGTGATGAATGGAAATCACACGGGGTCAAAGATCAGAGAGTCAAAAGGTGTTGTAAAACCCAAAGCTTCTCAACAAGCCGAATCAAGCTCAAAACAATCTACATCCCCAGTTGCTTCACGCAGGACAACAAATTATCAAAAGCCATTCAAGGCTTGCTTTAGGTGTGGTAAAGAAGGTCATGTGCTCAAGCAATGTCCAGAACGACAAAATCCAAGCGGAAAAGGTAATGCGGATTGCTTCTTTGGATCAAAGGATAAAATGCACACATCTTTGAATGTTAGGATGACTCATATTCCATCAAGATCTCCACATGTGAAGCCGGTTTCACATGATTCAAAGATTAAAAGGACCAAAGCATCAAAACCACAATCTATTCCTCCAGGTTTTAAACAAAAAATTGTTTCAAAAATTAAATCTTTCACAAACAAATTTTTTGAACCAAAACAGGTTTGGCAAATCAAAACAAAAGTTGAACAAGAAACTAATGAGGGAAAAGGTATGGTGTTTCAAGAAGTTACTTACATTGATGTAAAAGGACAAACCAGGACCACGATGGCCTGGGTTCCACTCTCTAATTAATTTACTCATGAGTGCAGGAACTACCATGGAGGACTGTTAGTAACACGGTTAGTAACAGTGGTTGTTCCAAGAATAGGGTTGGAGCAGAAATCTCACAGGCTTGGTTATGGTATCTAACCTGATGGCACAATTGACACCGTTGTCACACACTCATTTTCTTGCTGATATATGTTTATGTGTGTCTGATGTGGAAGACTTTATTTTTTGTAAATATTATTAAAAAAAAATTAATTACAAAAAAAAGGGGTTGTACAAAAATTAAAGTTTAGGGGGAGTATGAAAATATAGTCTCGGCCATGAGATGTGATTAATGCAAATAATCCTGATCTTATATGGGAAATGATAGGAACTAACTTGTCTATGTCTGCACATGAATAGGATCTGAAGGACGTTACAACTACAAGTTAATGATGTGTAGGTAGGTTCAGCCTTCAAGTTGAGTAAACTGCTATAAGGTGAATAATAATAAATCTACATGAAAAACTGGATTCCCACTGTGTTTTAGGTCTGCACAAGCTGAGTCCGGTCATACATAGGTTGAGAGATTAAAAGACACAGAAAATTTTGTGCATATATATTCAAAAGACACCTAAGAGTGCAGGCTACCAATGCGGGGCCAACAAATCAAGTGAACACCAAAAGACACGCAATGTTAGTGACGTGAAAATATATATTAATAGCTCAACAATCAGATGATCAACTTCTCTGCTTATGGAAACATAGACCTGAAGCTCTCATCATCTGATTGAAATAATGATCATCTTCTCTGCTTATGGAAACATAGACCTGAAGCTCTCATCATTATATCTCGATAAACCTTGAGGATTGGTAGGCTTATACCTAGCACAAGTGGGGTCCACAAAATTTTCATCAACATTACCAAAAACATGATAATCTCATCACCAAACGTATGTTGAAAGACGAGAGGCATGGACTTAAGAGGACAAACATACCGACAATCGTTCTTGGGTTGTAGCTATCCTCAAGAAAGTTGAAACGTGGCTAGGCTTTTCAAGTTAGTGTGATCCCATATCTGATCCCTTATATATCTCGAAGGTTGTTGGTTGTTTAAAAAAAAAAGATTAAGATTAAAATTAAAAAAAAAAAAATCAAAAAAAAAAAAATATCTTTATTTGTGTATAGTTGTTTTTAAGTCTTCCATGTCACATTATTTGTGTCTCAAGCCGTTTGAGATACTTACCAAATTGCACACCACAGATGTATACAGTTTTGTCTGTATGTTGAATTTGTCTAAAGAAAATTCGGAGTTGTGTTTGTGATTGTGGATAGGTTTCTTGGACTACTTGCTGCAATGATGGCCGATCATCAGTTGAGCAAGATACCATACCAAAGCACCCATTTCCTCAAGTTTGCAGAAGACACCGAGTTAGGAATCCTCCTCCTACATCTTCATAACCACTCAAGCTAAAAAGAGTTGGAAAAGTTTGTACCTGATCAACAAAAGATGATGCAAGCAAAAAGGGAAAGATTGTTGGATATGAGTACTCAAAGAACAAAGTGACAAGAACACACTCAGCAAAGAATATATGGAAAGCATCAGTCTAGGGGGAGTATTGTTGGGTACTGTATTTGAGACTGAAGCTTTCCAGATTGAAGATCAAAGTATATAGAGATTGACAGTTCTGAAGATGGTATAAGAGATTGATAACATTAGACTAAGGGGGAGATTGTTGGGTCTAAAATTGATAGTCTAATGTTATCAACAAAGTCAAAGTCAACAAGTCAATGTTCGGTCAACAAAAGTCAAAGTCGAACGAGTCGCAGTCAACACGTAAGGCGAGTCGAGAAATTTGGATAATAGATCGACGAGTAAAGCTCAAGTTATGATAGAGAAAGACGCTACGGATAAATAAATATATTTTGTTTAGACAAAATATATTTATTACTTTAAAAATAGTTTGCTTGTTTAGTGAGAGTTTTAGTATTTTGTTAACCCTAGGGACCTAAGTGTAATTAGCCTAATTATGGTTGGGCTATAAATAGAATGCTAGATTAGGGTTTGGGGTGCAACACACATGCTAGAGATTTAGGGGCTACATTGTATTTATCTTTTGCTAATCATCTAGTGGGTTTTATTGTCATATTCAAGTGTGTGTTCATCTTTATCTTTATTAAAATCAGATTTAAGCTCGAAATCGGTCCTACAATTTGGTATCAGAGCTTGGTACTCGAATTTGGGATTTAACCATCTACAAATTCATAACTAAAATCTGATTTTTTGTTGAAGTTTTTTTTAAAATAAAAAAAAGTTTTGAAGTTTTGTTGGGTTTTCACCATTATCTACCTTTTCTTTCAAATCTAGATCTGAAAGAGTTTAAAGTGTTGTCTGTTTATTGAGGGTTGATTATGGTGTGATTTTAGAGATCTAGAGTGGTTTATCAAATCATGTGTAGTCGTTTTGTACCAAATCAGAAGGGTTTTTAACGAGTTTTCAGAGTTTTTAAACAGATCTGGGCGTATTTGTTCTTGAGTGTGTTTTTGCTGCGTATTTAGTTTTCTTGCGCACTTATTTCATGTTTTGCGCACTTATTTTTGAAGATTGCGCACTTGTTTCATAGAATCTGCGCACTTGTCTCATATCTTCATAACTGAGAAGCCCTAGTTCTACTGCGCACTTGACCTGCACACTAAAATCTTAAACGGAAGTTTAAGTGTCTGCGCACTTATTAAGTACGCAGATTGGTCTGTCAAGGCTCTAGGGCTACCATGCCCAATTTTTGATTGATCTGCGCACTTAGCTTATTACTTGTTGACTCTGATGACCTGTGTACTAGATCATTTTTTTTCTCTCCGGCGTACTTTTCCGGCGTCTTTTTTTTTGCCAGCGTACTTATTTAAAAAAAAAAGAAGAAGAAAGGAGTAGAAAGTGAATAATATGTTAAGGTCTGGTATGTTTGTGTTGGGCATACACCATTAAACCCCGTCTCTTCTTTCATCAACACCTTGCACCGCCGACCACCTCTGTTTAGCCTGCAGTAACACCACCGGAAAACCAAATCAACGACAACTAACAACCCGCCCACCGTAAACACCACCACCTCAGCGGAAATAACCCCTATCCCCACCGTCTCTCTATCTTGTTACTTAAGTTGGATTAGTCAGAGGGAGTGTGTTGAGTTTTTATTGTTGTAGTATTAAGATAGAGAGAGAGAGAGAGAAGAGGCATTGTATGCCTGTGTATTTTGAAAGAGTTGGTTGGTGGTAGCGTACAAACAAAGCCAAGCCATTGAACACTAATATCTATGCATCGGGAATGAGGGTAAAAAAAAAAAGGGAAAAGATAGCAACATTAATTTGAAAAGGGTTCGACAAGCATCCTAAAAGACAAGTTAAAAAGTCATATATAAATCTCATTTGATATTTCTTTTAAGTCCATTGCCCAAGTTAGTTCATTTATAAAAAAAAGGCGGTAATAATAATTTTAGATTTCCATATCTTGAATTTTAAGTGTGTAGTAAACGGATTTCTAATATCAGTCGAGATATGGTAACTTGGAATTTTTGTTGAACGGGCAGGGTATCAAAAGTATAAAAATTTTTAAGCCTCGTACAAATTGATTTGGTTCAACAAAATTTGTTACAAGTTCAAATTGGACCGGGTGTTTAAGAATTTGTTTGGGGCCTACTCATTTTCAAATTTGTGATATACAAAGGAAAGAGTCAATTCGGGTGATTTTTTTAGTGAGATCCGAACCAAGTTCTAAGCAGTTAAAAAAAAATGTTTTGATTAAAAAAAAATGTCTCTAAGAAACATGACACAAATAACCCAAGTAAAATTTGAAACCGGTACCACAACATGTCTACCTAAATTGAAGGGTGCTCAGGACTTTGGGACTTGGAAAAATAGGATAAAAGCATTTTATTTTGTTAATGATCACACTCAGTGGACTTCTATTCAACTTGGACCCCATATCCCAATGAGAACCACTAATGCTGGTGAGGTGTACAATGATGATCCGTTAACGTTCACAGAACTTGACAAGCAATTAGTTCAACGTGATCACAAAGCTTACGATGCTCTTACCATGGCTCTGTCGAATGATGTTTTTAGCATGTTCGAAGAGTATACCACTGCTCAGTCTCTGTGGTATGCCTTGTGTGACTACTATGAAGGAAATCAGAACATGATTAAGAAAAGACAAGACATGGTTCAAAAGGAGTATGACATGTTTGGAAGCATTCGTGGTGAAAGTTTAAGCAGTCACGTCGATCGTTTCATGAATATGCTCACAAAGATGAAGAAGGTCGGGATTCCTGTTAACAACCGCAATTCAATCAAGAAGTTGTTCAATTCACTCCCAAAGGAATGGAGCTTGAAATTCATGACGGTCAAGAAGGACTTTATGATTTTTCCAATGACTTTGTCAGATGTGATAAATACCTTAAAGTCGTATGAAAATGATGTCACAAAGGGTGAGATGAATCAAGTCGGTTACGTTCCATTATCAAGTCCACCAACATCAATGTCTAAAAACATGGCTTTCACTGCTCCTGTTAGTGCGAAAAGCTCCACTCCATCCTCTATTTCAGCTGAAAATGTTAATAGTTCTTCAACAAATTCTAGAAATGAGATCAAGCCTACAAAAGGATCTGTGGTAGTAACAGATGAAAATGAGACTGCTGAAACACAAGCACCAAAGGCATTTGGGGAGGATTGTGACTGGGGTGAAGAAGTTACGGTTGCAGAAGTCGACAACAACAAGGCACTGATGGCAAAGATCTGCACAAAATCAACACTTGGTGTGAGCTCCTTGGAAGAGTCATCAGCGGAGATACCAAAAGGAGAAGGGATGGAGAAGGCTGGTCTAAAAAGTGTGTTGAGTGAAAACAAAGGAAAGGAGGCTGTTGCTGAGGAAGCTTT
This sequence comes from Ambrosia x helenae, assembly GCA_030844895.1. Classification (NCBI taxonomy): domain Eukaryota; kingdom Viridiplantae; phylum Streptophyta; class Magnoliopsida; order Asterales; family Asteraceae; genus Ambrosia; species Ambrosia x helenae. Next base: position 118,110,170 of record CM061229.1, on the reverse strand, counting down.
AGTTGCTGAGAAGACTTCCACAAGCAAGGCTGATCAACCACCGCAGAGCATGCAGCAGAAGGTTGAGGAGAGAGACCTGGTAAGTATTCCACTTGAAATAAAATCAAAGCTGTGCTCACCAAGGTGTGTTACAGCCGCCGCTTACTGTTTGTCCCACAATAGGAGAATTTTAAGAGAGATGGATGACATCCGAAAAATTAACACTGAAATGAAAGAAAATGAGTTAGCATATCAGCGAAAGTTAAATGCAACAATAGCTGAAATGCACACTCTAAAAGAATTTGTTCTCAGAAAAGATTTTTTAATAAATGACTTAACTGAAAAACTAGAAATATCTAGAAATGAAACAAGTCATCTCCAAATTGTTGTGGACAAATGGAATGTAAGCAAGCATGCTCATACAGATATCCTTGATTGTTCAAGGAAATCTTTCGTCAAAGATGGAATTGGGTATAAGGATAAAAAGGGAATTGTAAAATCTCTATTTTTACCCTTGAGCAAAAGTGAATATATACCCATTCCAAAACCACATCCAAAAAATGATCTTTTCGAAAAAGAATGTGTCACGCCTGAATCAAACTCTAATATGATTAAAAGCAATGCAGAAGCGACACAAAAGGCAGAAGTTGAAGATGATGACAGTTGTGGTGGAAAGACTTTGGGTTTGGGTCACCCAGAAGCCAGTTACTCAACAGCTAATTGGTTTATTTGGAATAATGAAAAGACTAAGACCGTCTTAAATTTGGATAGTTGTACTGGACCTAGACCTAATGTTGATTCGAATGGTGTGGTAAATGTTTGTGATAGGCAGAAACCTATCTCACGTTCTGATGTTTGTCATGATGATATTGTGCATGAATGTGCTGATTTAAAATCTGCATTTTGTGATGATAAAGCCGTTTGTGCTCCACCTGTTTTTGTTCCCGCTCTTGAGAATAACAGGTTTGGAAAGTTCTTAACTGAAGAAATTCCAGAGTTTACTCCGTCAACATCATGCAAAGATGATTCACAAAGTGATTCAGAGTTTTGTTCATCCAGAGAATGGGAAAGCTCAAATGACTCAGAAACTTCAGTGTCAGAACTTAATGATAGAGTTGACACTACAAATAAACTCCATCAAGATTCACTGGAAGAAGATCTGTTTATAGAAGATTGCTCAACTTCAGATGATGAATCAGTGATGAATGGAAATCACACGGGGTCAAAGATCAGAGAGTCAAAAGGTGTTGTAAAACCCAAAGCTTCTCAACAAGCCGAATCAAGCTCAAAACAATCTACATCCCCAGTTGCTTCACGCAGGACAACAAATTATCAAAAGCCATTCAAGGCTTGCTTTAGGTGTGGTAAAGAAGGTCATGTGCTCAAGCAATGTCCAGAACGACAAAATCCAAGCGGAAAAGGTAATGCGGATTGCTTCTTTGGATCAAAGGATAAAATGCACACATCTTTGAATGTTAGGATGACTCATATTCCATCAAGATCTCCACATGTGAAGCCGGTTTCACATGATTCAAAGATTAAAAGGACCAAAGCATCAAAACCACAATCTATTCCTCCAGGTTTTAAACAAAAAATTGTTTCAAAAATTAAATCTTTCACAAACAAATTTTTTGAACCAAAACAGGTTTGGCAAATCAAAACAAAAGTTGAACAAGAAACTAATGAGGGAAAAGGTATGGTGTTTCAAGAAGTTACTTACATTGATGTAAAAGGACAAACCAGGACCACGATGGCCTGGGTTCCACTCTCTAATTAATTTACTCATGAGTGCAGGAACTACCATGGAGGACTGTTAGTAACACGGTTAGTAACAGTGGTTGTTCCAAGAATAGGGTTGGAGCAGAAATCTCACAGGCTTGGTTATGGTATCTAACCTGATGGCACAATTGACACCGTTGTCACACACTCATTTTCTTGCTGATATATGTTTATGTGTGTCTGATGTGGAAGACTTTATTTTTTGTAAATATTATTAAAAAAAAATTAATTACAAAAAAAAGGGGTTGTACAAAAATTAAAGTTTAGGGGGAGTATGAAAATATAGTCTCGGCCATGAGATGTGATTAATGCAAATAATCCTGATCTTATATGGGAAATGATAGGAACTAACTTGTCTATGTCTGCACATGAATAGGATCTGAAGGACGTTACAACTACAAGTTAATGATGTGTAGGTAGGTTCAGCCTTCAAGTTGAGTAAACTGCTATAAGGTGAATAATAATAAATCTACATGAAAAACTGGATTCCCACTGTGTTTTAGGTCTGCACAAGCTGAGTCCGGTCATACATAGGTTGAGAGATTAAAAGACACAGAAAATTTTGTGCATATATATTCAAAAGACACCTAAGAGTGCAGGCTACCAATGCGGGGCCAACAAATCAAGTGAACACCAAAAGACACGCAATGTTAGTGACGTGAAAATATATATTAATAGCTCAACAATCAGATGATCAACTTCTCTGCTTATGGAAACATAGACCTGAAGCTCTCATCATCTGATTGAAATAATGATCATCTTCTCTGCTTATGGAAACATAGACCTGAAGCTCTCATCATTATATCTCGATAAACCTTGAGGATTGGTAGGCTTATACCTAGCACAAGTGGGGTCCACAAAATTTTCATCAACATTACCAAAAACATGATAATCTCATCACCAAACGTATGTTGAAAGACGAGAGGCATGGACTTAAGAGGACAAACATACCGACAATCGTTCTTGGGTTGTAGCTATCCTCAAGAAAGTTGAAACGTGGCTAGGCTTTTCAAGTTAGTGTGATCCCATATCTGATCCCTTATATATCTCGAAGGTTGTTGGTTGTTTAAAAAAAAAGATTAAGATTAAAATTAAAAAAAAAAAAATCAAAAAAAAAAATATCTTTATTTGTGTATAGTTGTTTTTAAGTCTTCCATGTCACATTATTTGTGTCTCAAGCCGTTTGAGATACTTACCAAATTGCACACCACAGATGTATACAGTTTTGTCTGTATGTTGAATTTGTCTAAAGAAAATTCGGAGTTGTGTTTGTGATTGTGGATAGGTTTCTTGGACTACTTGCTGCAATGATGGCCGATCATCAGTTGAGCAAGATACCATACCAAAGCACCCATTTCCTCAAGTTTGCAGAAGACACCGAGTTAGGAATCCTCCTCCTACATCTTCATAACCACTCAAGCTAAAAAGAGTTGGAAAAGTTTGTACCTGATCAACAAAAGATGATGCAAGCAAAAAGGGAAAGATTGTTGGATATGAGTACTCAAAGAACAAAGTGACAAGAACACACTCAGCAAAGAATATATGGAAAGCATCAGTCTAGGGGGAGTATTGTTGGGTACTGTATTTGAGACTGAAGCTTTCCAGATTGAAGATCAAAGTATATAGAGATTGACAGTTCTGAAGATGGTATAAGAGATTGATAACATTAGACTAAGGGGGAGATTGTTGGGTCTAAAATTGATAGTCTAATGTTATCAACAAAGTCAAAGTCAACAAGTCAATGTTCGGTCAACAAAAGTCAAAGTCGAACGAGTCGCAGTCAACACGTAAGGCGAGTCGAGAAATTTGGATAATAGATCGACGAGTAAAGCTCAAGTTATGATAGAGAAAGACGCTACGGATAAATAAATATATTTTGTTTAGACAAAATATATTTATTACTTTAAAAATAGTTTGCTTGTTTAGTGAGAGTTTTAGTATTTTGTTAACCCTAGGGACCTAAGTGTAATTAGCCTAATTATGGTTGGGCTATAAATAGAATGCTAGATTAGGGTTTGGGGTGCAACACACATGCTAGAGATTTAGGGGCTACATTGTATTTATCTTTTGCTAATCATCTAGTGGGTTTTATTGTCATATTCAAGTGTGTGTTCATCTTTATCTTTATTAAAATCAGATTTAAGCTCGAAATCGGTCCTACACATTGGCGCCATCCGTACCGGCTGAAAGACCCAAAAAAAACTTTCAAACCTACATCCTTTAAACTCACAAAATGGCTTATCTAAACCCTGTTGGAACCAAAGGAGCAACCCCCTCTATAGTCATTCAGACCGCCAGAGCGGGAACGCTCCAAACTCCAGATAAGGGCACGCCACAAGCAACCACAAGGGAAGAAACACCGCCCCGGGCGGTCTCTGGCTCAGACTCATCTAAATCCGACGCACCTACCACACCAATGGATCCCGACGAGTGGCTTTTTCGCAAACAACTTAAAAACACCAAGATCTACCAAAATATGTTGGCAAAACTCCAAACCAACAAGTCTAAAAGCAAGGCCTCCCCTTTCGCCAAACACAGTCGAAAGGGGAAAGAAAAGCAAGCCACGTGTCCAAAGTCTCATGGTGGAGGTCGCAGTAAGAACACACGCGACCAGGACCTAGTAGACTCCGCGTCAGAATCTGACGGCTACCAGCCAACCAGTGATTCAGACGCAACAACAACCTCAAAAGCCAAAACGCGGAAGCTGACAAAAACTCAATCGGCGTCATCACACAAGAAGGAAGACGACGACTTAAACAGGCCATACAGGCCTAAGTCGTTCGCTCTAAGCTCGAAATTTTGTCAACGAATAGCTACCGCACCTATAGAAAAACAAGCTAAACTCCCCAACAGCATCGGCAGGTACGATGGCCTGCGAGACCCCACTGACCACTTGCACGACTTCGAGTGTGCGGGAACCACAGTCCTCTGGCCTGTACAAGTCTGGTGTCACCTGTTCGCACAAACCCTTACAGGCGCATCCAGAGTTTTGTTTGACAACCTTCCGATAGGAGGCATCCTAGACTTCGATGACCTCATCCAGAAGTTCAAAGATCACTTCTCCCATCTCAGGCGGCACAAACGGGACAAGGCCCATATCCTCCTATGTCAGCGCACAGACAACGAATCAATAGATGACTACATTGTGCGCTACAACAAGGAGGCACTGCAGATCGGTTGCGGAGAAGAGCTGACGCGCGCAGGCTTCATTCATGGAGTACGCAGCGAGGATCTGATGAAAACACTATCCGGAAAAACGGGGGTCCCAGATTCTTGGGAAGAAGTCATCAAAGCCTCAAAAATATACGCATCCTCGGAGCGCTCTATCAAACAGCAGCGCGGCTACAACCAAACAAACAACTCTAACAGGAACAAAGGCAAGCAATCCGTCTGGTCACGCATTTCAGGACCAACGGACGAAGGTAAATACTCACCCGCCAACGACGCTCGACAGACGATTACCAACAAGCAATCAAGGGATCAGAGAAGCCAATCCAAAAAGACTACCGACTGGACGCCACTAACAAAAACTCCGTCACAAGTGCTCAAGACAGAGCATGTCACTTTCAGGGAGCCTAAAGTGTTGGGCAAAAGAAACAACGTTGACCACACCAAATATTGCGAATACCATAACGATTATGGTCACCTGACGGACAATTGCTACAGCCTAAAGTTAGAAATAGAGGCGGCACTAAAGACAGGCCAGCTCGGTCATCTTGTCAAAAACGTTAACAAAGGCGGGCGCAACAACCAAGACGACAAACATGAAGAGCCCGGAAAGAAACAAATCCGGAATCTACAAACAAGTTACATCAGGCATACCCCGCATCATCATTGTAATATGATCTCCGCCGCGGGAAAACGCCAGAACAAAGGAAAGCGCCCGAGAGAAACAGATGACTCCTGGAAAGAGGTGGACGTCCTCCTCCCCCGGGTACGAGGCGGACCCTCCGCAACTGCGCCACTAATCGTCACCGCCGTCGTAGGACATTATCGAACGCAATCCATGTTCCTAGATGGCGGAAGCAGCACTGATATCATCTATGATCAGTGTTTTCAACAACTGGACGAGGATGACAAAGCCCGCCTCGTTCCAGTCAATGCACCAATCTCAGGCTTTATCGACGAGGTCATCATGCCGCGCGGCATAATCACCTTTTCGGTCACTTTGACAGATGGTATCCATGAACGCACATAAATATGTGACTTCATGGTCCTACCAGCAACATCTCGCCACGATGTCCTACTAGGGCGGGAAGGCCTGGCAAAGTTCAACGCCAACGCCTCCACCCCACACCAAATGGTAGGCTTCCCAACCCGAACCGGCGTCGCAATAATCCACGGAAACAAACAGTGCCACGCAATCGAGGTGGCAAAGCCACAAAAAACACAAACCCGATTGGAGCCTGAAAACTGGGTCCTCAACCCCAAATTCCCGGACCAAACGGTCATCATCGGCCATGAAATCTCCAACACCATAAGAGCGCACCTCAAACAACTCTTAGTGAAAAACATAGACATATTCGCCTGGCAGCCATCTGACATGATCGGCGTTCCAAGAGAAATCGCGGAACACAAACTCAACACTTACAGATCGGTGGAGCCAGTCGCTCAGAAGATGCGCAAAATGGGGCCAGAGAAAACAAAGGCGATGAACGAACAAGTCAACGAACTGCTCCATGCAGGCATCATCCGTCCAATACGCTACCAAACCTGGGTAGCCAACCCAGTCATGGTAGGAAAAGCGACGGGCGGATGGCGCATGTGTGTCGACTACAAAGATTTGAACAAGGCCTGTCCAAAGGATTGTTACCCTCTTCCAGAAATCGACTTAAAGGTGGACTCCCTCGCGCCATTTCACTTCAAATGCTTCCTCGACGCCTATAAAGGCTACCACCAAATCCAAATGGCAAAGGAAGATGAAGACAAAACGGCCTTCCGCACGGACACAGGAATCTTCTGTTACACCAAAATGCCTTTTGGCCTGAAAAATGCGGGAGCCACATATCAGCGACTCATGGACAGCGCTTTCATCCACGAGATAGGCGTACGCTTGGAGGTATACGTCGATGATCTCGTCATCAAAAGCAAAGACGAAGACAACATGCCGGAAGACATCCAGAAGACATTCAATCAACTGCGAAAGGTGCGCATGAAGCTTAACCCCAGCAAATGTTCCTTCGGCATGGAAGAAGGGAAATTCCTGGGAGTTATTGTCACAAAGGATGGCTTCCGCGCAAACCCAGACAAGGTCCTCGCCATCGAGAGAATGCCTTCACCAACATCCATCAAGGAAGTCCAAACCCTAATGGGACGCCTCGTCGCCCTCAATCGCTTCCTTTCAAATTATGCTTCCAAGTCTTTTCCATTTGTAGACACTCTAAAAAATTGTCTTAAAAAAGTAATTTCCGCTGGACCCCTGAGGCGGAAAAGGCATTTCAAGAAATGAAAGAATGTCTTATGAGTTTACCTACTCTCACAGCACCATTACCCAAAGAGCCGTTAACCCTATACCTCTCTATAACAGAGCGAGCGATCGGCGCAGTACTCCTAGTAGACCGGAAAACCGTTCAAACACCCATCTACTACATTAGCAGAACCCTGCTAGACGCAGAGACTAGGTACTCCACCATGGAAAAACTAGTACTAGCTCTTATCCATGCATCGCGCAGACAACGCAGGTATTTCCACGGCCACCCAATAAACGTCCTAACAGACTACAGAATCAGCGATGTGCTACGCAAACCTGAAACCTCAGGACGCCTGGCAAAATGGGCAATTGAACTAGGTGAACACACTATCAATTATAAACCTAGTCCCGCAGTCAAGGGACAAGTACTCGCTGACTTCGCCACCGAAATACCAACAGACAAAATTGCTGAATGTTTAGCCGAGCAAGACCCCGCACAGCCAACGCCTGATGCGCGGTTGCACGCATCATGTTTATTTGTCAGTTTTGTATATTTTTGAGTCGTTTAGATAGTATTTTTATTAGTTTTATGTCTGTACCTTATTAATTTAGTATTGTATATATTTTATTACTTTTTGATTGTTTTTATTATTAATTTATTTATTTTATATTTTTAGTAGGTGTTCGCATGGAGCGGGGCTAAAGCAGTACAAATTATATTCGAGACCCGAACACCCGAGTCGAGAGCACAGGGTCATAATGCCATTTATAATAATAATAATAATAATAATAATAATAATAATAATAATAATAATTAAAAAGAAAAGAATTGGAAACGTGACATTGTCACGAGGCCTAATGGCAGCCCAAACAAATAAAATCAATAGAAAGTGACTTTGAAAGTCACGTTTGAGTGGCCCAAGTCCAACAATTGGAGGGTTTTTTATTATCATGAATCTTTTGACGGCAGATGATGGTCGAATACAATATTATTGGGACAGAGGGAGGATCGCACAAAGAGATCAAAGAAAAGAAGAAATCAAGCTTTATGGTCATGAGTGGCTAATCCTTTGTATTACACTGAGGATGTAGGCTTTTGATATCTAGGGTTTGAACACATTGGGTATTGTTCTTAAACTTTTGTTTATGTTAATTGTGTGCTTGAATTAACCGTGTTAATTGGTGATTAATCTTATGCTAAACTCATTGTAGTTAATTGATCTTGTGCCAATTTCTCGTGAGATAAGCATGATTCCTTACGTTAACACAAACATATGATTGTATGTTCTAGGTAATGAAGTATAGTTTAATCTATCTCGATATTGATAAAACTTGATACCTAAGCCTATTGAACAATCACTCCGTTAGTGCCAATTACATTATTATTGTTTACCCAATTGTTAAAACCCTAGTATTCAATTGCCGAATCCTTAGTGTAATCATTTTAATCCGATTGTTTACAACATTATTTTTTATTTATACTTTCAATTAATTATTAGTATTATAAACAACAACTTAAATTCAACAATCTTAAATGAACAAATTGCAATCTTCATAAGTCGCATAACATCTTCATAAGTAGTACGTTTCAATTAACTAAACAACACTCACTGACCACATGCTCCTTGGATTCGATACCTTATTTACCCTAACTACATAGGTTAATTAGGTTTTGCATGACCCTAACGACAGGTCATCAAATGGCGCCGTTGCCGGGGAGCTAGTGCGCTTAATGTTTAGTTTTTAGTTGATTATTGTGATTAACTGTTTAATTTGTCTTTGTTACTTCTTTTTGTTCGTTTTTACGCGTGGTGTGTGAAGTGTGCAGGTGACAGATAATGCATGCATGCCACTTGTGTAAAATCTGAAGATTGGGAATTTAGCAAGACTTGATTGTCATCATCACAATGTATTGGGAAGATGATGATAATACGCGGTTGCACGCATCATGTTTATTTGTCAGTTTTGTATATTTTTGAGTTGTTTAGATAGTATTTTTATTAGTTTTATGTCTGTACCTTATTAATTTAGTATTGTATATATTTTATTACTTTTTGATTGTTTTTATTATTAATTTATTTATTTTATATTTTTAGTAGGTGATCGCATGGAGCGGGGCTAAAGCAGTACAAATTATATTCGAGACCCGAACACCCGAGTCGAGAGCACGGGGTCATAATGCCATTTATAATAATAATAATAATAATAATAATAATAATAATAATAATAATAATAATAATAATAATAATAATAATAATAATAATAATAATAATAATTAAAAAGAAACGAATTGGAAACATGACATTGTCACGAGACCTAATGGCAGCCCAAACAAATAAAATCAATAGAAAGTGACTTTGAAAGTCACGTTTGAGTGGCCCAAGTCCAACAATTGGAGGGTTTTTATTATTATGAATCTTTTGACGGCATATGATGGTCGAAGACAATATTATTGGGACAGAGGGAGGATCGCACAAAGAGATTAAAGAAAAGAAGAAATCAAGCTTTATGGTCATGAGTGGCTAATCCTTTGTATTACACTGAGGATGTAGGCTTTTGATATCTAGGGTTTGAACACATTGGGTATTGTTCTTAAACTTTTGTTTATGTTAATTGTGTGCTTGAATTAACCGTGTTAATTGGTGATTAATCTTATGCTAAACTCATTGTAGTTAATTGATCTTGTGCCAATTTCTCGTGAGATAAGCATGATTCCTTACGTTAACACAAACATAGGATTGTATGTTCTAGGTAATGAAGTATAGTTTAATCTATCTCGATATTGATAAAACTTGATACCTAAGCCTATTGAACAATCACTCCGTTAGTGCCAATTACATTATTATTGTTTACCCAATTGTTAAAGCCCTAGTATTCAATTGCCGAATCCTTAGTGTAATCATTTTAATACGATTGTTTACAACATTATTTTTTATTTATACTTTCAATTAATTATTAGTATTATAAACAACTTAAATTCAACAATCTTAAATGAACAAATTGCAATCTTCATAAGTCGCATAGCATCTTCATAAATAGTACGTTTCAATCTACTAAACAACACTCACTGACCACATGCTCCTTGGATTCGATACCTTATTTACCCTAACTACATAGGTTAATTAGGTTTTGCATGACCCTAACGACAAGTCATCAAATGGCGCCGTTGCCGGGGATCAATTTGATGTAATACAAAGGATTAGCCACTCATGACCATAAAGCTTGATTTCTTCTTTTCTTTGATCTCTTTGTGCGATCCTCCCTCTGTCCCAATAATATTGTCTTCGACCATCATCTGCCGTCAAAAGATTCATAATAATAAAAACCCTCCAATTGTTGGACTTGGGCCACTCAAACGTGACTTTCAAAGTCACTTTCTATTGATTTTATTTGTTTGGGCTGCCATTAGGCCTCGTGACAATGTCACGTTTCCAATTCTTTTCTTTTTAATTATTATCATTATTATTATTATTATTATTATTATTATTATTATTATTATTATTATTATTATTATTATTATTATAAATGGCATTATGACCCCGTGCTCTCGACTCGGGTGTTCGGGTCTCGAATATAATTTGTACTGCTTTAGCCCCGCTCCATGCGATCACCTACTAAAAATATAAAATAAATAAATTAATAATAAAAACAATCAAAAAGTAATAAAATATATACAATACTAAATTAATAAGGTACATACATAAAACTAATAAAAATACTATCTAAACAACTCAAAAATATACAAAACTAACAAATAAACATGATGCGTGCAACCGCGCATCACACCCCCACACTTATCTTTTTTCGTCTCGAAAAAATTATATACACTCTGCTCAAGACATTATCACAGACTAGCATCCCAGTCGCCCTATCATACCTTAGCTAAGGTCCAAAGTCATACCCCATTTATAGATCAGCATTACATGTGTTAATTCAGCAAGTCAAATTGATTTCCATTTAAAACAGAATTTACCCGACTAAATCTAACATGCTTCCAGTTTTTATTTTCATGCAACACACCCCTCGCAATTTTTCACTCCACTCGGTTTAATATCTGGACTAGCATGTAATGCGCTAGTATTAATCACTCAAAAACCAAGTATGCAACTCTGTTATCATAGGCTTGTATGACAATCACACCTCAACTGTAGGCAATGCACATATCTAAAGGACTTACGGGTTTTGGGCTTAGGGTAAAGGTCGGATATATTTGGCTAATAAGTGGCTAAAACGAAGACAGGTACCGACCCATGACAATCTTTTATTCATACTAAACACAATAACTAAACCGCGGGTTATTTTCGACCCGTATTAACGCCCGACAATGAAAGTTGGAAACTCTATACTGACGGCGCATCAAATTCAGATGGCGCAGGCGCGGGTCTGCGACTAATCAGCCCAAACAAGAAAGAATACACATACGCCATTTGGTTAGATTTTACCGCAACAAACAATGAAGCGGAATATGAAGCACTACTAGCAGGACTACGCATTGCGCACCAAATGGGAGTTTCCCACCTCGAAGCACACGTTGATTCACTACTAGTAGCCGGACACATCAATGGCACGTATGACGCAAGGGACGCCACAATGGCCCTATACCTACAGCAGGCCAAGCTACTTATGCGCAAATTCACTTCTTGCACAGTCACCCACATCAACCGGAGTGAGAACAAACTCGCCGACGCATTAAGTAAAATGGCTTCCACGGTTTTTGACCACATGGCCAAAAACGTTCGGGTTGAACTACAAGAAAGCCCATCCGTCCCAACAAGACAAGTAAACGTCATCCAAACAGGTACCACCTCTTGGATGGCGCCACTCAAAGCATACTTAACATCCGGAACGTTACCCGATAACAAGGCGGAAGCACGAAAAATTCAGCACAAAGCCTTGCACTATCAGTTAACAGATGGAATCCTCTACCGACGATCATACTTGGGTCCCCTACTGCGATGCGTCGACAAGGAGGACACCTCCTTCCTCATCAGAGATATTCACGAGGGTACCTTCGGACTACATGCAGGACCCAGAATGGTGGTGGCTAAATGAATGAGCGCAGGCTATTATTGGCCAGGTATGCACCCAGACGCAGTAGCGGAGTTACGCAAGTGCGATTCTTGCCATGGCGAAACTCCATTCAGCCTGACCTACGGTTCCGAGGCCGTCATACCCGCAGAAATCGGATGCCCCTCCGCAAGAGTACTCATGGCGGAAAAAGGGCAAAACGACAAAGAGCTGCGATTAAATTTAGCCCTACTTGAAGAGCGACGGGAGCTCACCGCCATCAAAGAGGCCAGATACAAAAATCAGTCGGAGCGCTACTACAACCAAAAAGTTAAACTACACAAGTTTAACATTGGAGATTACGTTCTAAGAAATAATAGCGCTTCAAACACAGAAAAGCAAGGAAAACTTGCTCCAACATGGGAGGGGCCCTACAGAGTTCAAGAGATCTTGGGCAAAGGCGGTTATGCGCTAGAAAAAATAGATGGCACGCCTGTCCCACGTTCTTGGAACGCGGCACAGTTACGTTTCTGTTACATGTAATTTTTGTAAACACTTAGGCTACACATGCCTAAGCCCCTTTTGGATTCTAAGAAGTTTTTACCGTTTAACTTATGATGTGCACTACTGGAACCTTGGGTCTTCAAGGCATAGATATTAAACATAACTATCGCCGGACTCAATAATCAAATCCAAACAAACATCACACAAAAAGTTAAACATAGTATTACTTCAAAATATCCCATCAAAAAGGGGCGTTCAAGCGGCCCCAAGCTTTACAAAGTAAAAACAAAAATAAACCATCCTAACAGAAACAACCTATTCTTCTTCGGACTCCTCAAAGTCCACCAGCTGCTCTTCCGTATCCCCCGGAACTGTCCCAGACGTCTCCCCCCCACCAGCGGCTGCCTGCTTCCCTTTCTGTTGCGCCTCCGCACCCAAACGGTCAGATTCTTCAATAAAGTAACGGAGGGCGCCGGCTGGATCAGCATACTGATTACAGTCCGCCACTGTCTTCAGTATAGGGAATTCGACTTGCTCAAATTTAGGGAGTTCAGCTTCATACTCCTTCTCCCTAGGTTTACCATCATGCGCGCTCTCAGTTATACGCCCTCCATTCAGCGCATGGTAAAACCCACTGTCGAACCCCTCAGCCTCCCCAGCAGCACGCGCAGCGGCAGCAATAGCAGCAACCTGATCGCCGAGATTGGGTTCATTCCAGAACCGCTTGAAAATCTGCACAAAAACAAAGATCAGAAGGAGAATACACAATGACGTGGAAAGATAGGAAAATACTTACCCCGACGATACCCTCGGTCATCACCCAACGGACAGACTCCTGGGCTTTCTCCTGCGCAACGTTGGCTTCATCCAAGAGAGTCTTGGCATTTTCTGCCTCCGTCTGCGACAGGGTCAAGGATTCCTCCAAAGAAGCCCTCTCCTCCGTCAACGCAGCCTTCTCCTTCACCCACGCTTCCTTCTCACTCACCAACTCGGACAGCTGAGAAGAGGCACTCACAAGCTCATCATCCTTGTTGCGCAATTCAGACCGCAGGCCTGCCACTATTGAGTCCTTATCAGCTAAAACTTTGGCATGGCCCTCCGCAGTCTCTTGCAGCCTGGCATTCTCATTCTTCAGCGCCTGGATCTGATCCTTCAGTCTCTTAGTCTCTTGGTTAGTCACTTGACAGGCATCGATCCACCTTTGATGAGCCAGCGCATGCTCGCGCTCAAGCACCTTAATCTTGTCCTCAGACTTGTAAGCTCTGTCCCTACACCTCTCAACCTCAGACTTCAGCTTCTCCTCCCTCTGCACCTGAGCTGACCGCCGAGCATTGAACTCGGTGACATCACGGGCAAACTCTTCATCCCGTCGCTTCAATGACTCCACAGCAGCAACCTGAAGAGCCTACCCAACGCAGATATCGGTAATCAGCTGCGAGCGGGACAAGCTGTCCTGATACTCCCTTTGCTTGGGAGGAACCACCTGAGAAACAAACTCCTCAGCTGTCAGAGGATTTGCAAAACGGGAGTTCTCCCGGATACTCCAGTGCGGGCGCCAGATAACATCACCCGCGAAGTAACCCGGGTAACTCCGGTCAACACTCGACCTTCCACAAGAAGGCATGCTACCACCACCACCTCCAGGAGAACCGCCAGAAAGCGCCTGATTGAAGGCAGCCCTGGCGGCCTCTTCTTCCGCCCTAGCCCTAGCGGCCTCCTCCTCCTCCTCCGCCCTGGCTTTGGCTTCAGCCTCCGCCTTTTCCTTCTCAACACGCAGCTTTTCAGCTGCCACTCTCTCGGTCTCAGCCTTCCTGGCCACCTCTTCCAGACGTAACTTCTCAGCTGCTACCCTCTCCTCCTCCGCCTTCTTGGCAGCAGCTTCACTGGACCGCTTCTCGGCCTCAGCTGCCTCTTGATCCGCCCGAGCCTTCGCCGCCTCCTCCTCCTCCCGCCTTTTCTTAGCAACCTCTGCCTCACTTGGCAAGACAACACTTAGAAAAATATCAATATAACAAAAGGAAAGAAGGAAGGCGGAACACCACTTACTAGTCACTTTTTTCAACGTCTTCTGTATGAGAGGACGACGCTCTGGCGGAGGACTAATCTCCAAAGAAAACGGCGCTGGTCCGGCCCTGCCAGACTTGGAAGACCCAGACTTCCCGCCGGGGACTTTACCCAGTTTCCTCTTCTTCTTCAGCGGACTCACAGCCGCATCCTCTTCAGGGGCGGAGGAAGAAGATTCTGTACGCCGATCACGCTGACCAAAAAGAGGCCCTTCACCACCTGCACTCAAAGGCGCAGATTTAGCTTGGGATAACACCTTATGCTTATGAAAGCGCAACACACTCTTCTTACGACCATGCGGAGGCGATGGATCCACCATTTCTACAGAAGACCCAGTGGATTCCTCATCAGAGGAAACAACAAAATAAGGGTCTACCCCCGCATGTGGAATAGAACATAAAGGATCAGGATTTATAGGATGTTCACGTGAAAACAGAAGAACGGTTGGCTTGAACTCCAGATAGGGAAAGTAGAACCTATCAACCATCTCATCAATCACGGACACCCTACCCTCCGCAGGATCCCTCCATTCCAGTGGGGCTTTATCTCTCAACAGAAATGCATCAAACTTTGACATCCCTGAGTCAAACAAAACACAAGTCAGTTACACAATAAGAAAGACAACGGTAAAAAAGCTTGGAAAAAACTTACCAGGTGTAACAACCACAGGCTTTTTCCCCTCCACAATCTGAGCCCGGCTCATACCCAACAGAGCCAACATGGCTTCGGAACACATACCCGTGTCAAACGGGGAAGCATGAGCCACCAACTCCTTGAACCAGGCTTGGTCCCTGAACCCCTCCATAACAGGATGATCACCTACCTTCTGACGCTCAGCAACAACCTTCCATGGCATGTCCACAGGTATCACCCCCTCTTGACGTAGAAAAACTTCTCCTTCCAGTCATGAAGTGACTTGGGAGCAGTTGTCCCACATGGAGGCACATGGGGACGAGGAACAAAGTTAAACCAAGAACCCTCCATGTTCAGCAAATAGAAGACATTGAACCGTTCAAAAGACGGCTCAATGTCCAGAGCACGGCAGCAGGCTTCGAAGTGAACAAGACGAAGCATCCCAAACCCACTGACCTGGGTGACATGAACACCATACTTCACCAAGGTGTCCACCTGGAACTTGGTAGCAGGCAGACGGAACCCACATAGGGCAAGATGGGTCCCATACAAACTCATCTTCCCGGGGGGAGGAGCCAAGGCAGTATTCTTGTCAGTTGGTAACTCAACCTCCCAGGAGGGATCAAACTCCATGGCCTCCAAGAACTTCGCAAAACTCTTCTTACCCCACTTACAGGTGATGTTATGGATCAACTTCTTCGACGTCTCAGCAGCTTTACCAGGTTTCCCCCAACATCGGAGCTCTCAGACATGATGACAAAGGTTTTAAGAAAAAGAAAAGGAAAATTTTTTCTTTCAGAAACTCACCGGAAAACTTGAAGGTTCACTGGGGAAGATGGAGATTTTTGAAGAGAAGATTGAAGGATTTTTTGAAAAAGGTAAGATAAGATCAAACTCCAATGGCCTCCTGAAGTATTTATACCCATCGCATTTAATGCGATGGGAACAGCTGGCAGAAGACTCTTCATCTTGCCAGAAAGGGAGACATCTGGACGCTACACGTGGCGTAACAGCTGGATAAGCAGTTACTCGTCAGCACATGACGACACGCGTCTGCCCAAAAGGACGACTTCTCACCTGCCGTACGTCAGCAATCAGTCTGACAAACTGCACCACTCGCGCGCGTCTACGGCTACTCGCCTGACACATGATGCACAACCTCCCACCCACGTGCTGACGTGACTGACAACTGTGCAGACATCCCTTCTGCACTCTGACACGTTCACCAACCGTCTCGGCTTCCCCAGCACGTTTCCTAGGTTCAAGGAAACCTTTCAAATTTCAAATTAATTACAAGGATGACACATTTAATACACCCTAGCCGCCACGTCATCACTTGGCGATGGGTTGACATAAAATCCAAAAGACGTTCTCCGCCGGATTTTACTATCCAACACCCTGACTGCCACGTCATCACTTGGCGATGGGTTGACGTAAAATCCAAAAGACGTTCTCCGCCGGATTTTACTATCCAACACCCTGACTGCCACGTCATCACTTGGCGATGGGTTGACGTAAAATCCAAAAGACGTTCTCCGCCGGATTTTTATTATCCATTACCCTGACTGCCACGTCATCACTTGGCGCTGGGTAGACGCAAAGTCTGAAACACGTTCTCCGTCGAATTTTACTATCTCACACCCACATTGACACGTCATCACTTGGCGCTGGGTTCACGTAAAATTTAAACGTCGTCACCAGACTTTGCAATAAAATTTCTCACCCGCGCTAAGTCTCCACTTGGCGCCGGTCTTTTATAAAAAGAGCCATGTACAAAGATAAGGGGACGCTTTTATCTTTTCACATGCCACCAGAGTAGCAACGCACACTCTTTTGCTCACATTTAACACTTTTTCCAGAGAGGCAACAATTACCCCTCAACACAACGGAGAAGCACATCACAAAAACACATATTAGTCCAGCGCCCCACCAGCTCTCTAAGCAAGAACAGGAGACACCCTGGACTTGGGGGACTTGAAGGGGTAGGGTACTATTCTCCTGAGCTTTCAGGCGCACCCTACCCACTATCCAAAGCCTCCGCATAAAGTAACACATTTGAAGACACAGATGCACAGCAGCGCCACAGGCGCAACTGCTATCCTGCGCGGAGGTACCAGTTGGCAACACCCGGGAACATCCCCCTTGGAGCCCAACTTGCTACCACCCGTCAGGTGTCAGCTGACAAGTGGTCATCCGCCTGACGTCTGACTCCCCTGCAGACCCAACCACAACACGCCACGTGTATGGAGGACAAAGCACCGCCCAGCCGACCAACCACGAGGCGACACGTGGCCCAATCAAAAGAGGCCCTACTCAACTTGGATCACTTTATCTAACTAAGGATTGGAATCCAACTAGTGGGGCCTGCAAAGCAGCCGGCCCGGGCCTCTAACCCAAGCCCATTAACGATCAGAATGGGCCCGATGGCCTTGGGCCCATGCCTCTCCTATAAAAGGAGGACTTGGACTCCTTTCTTCACACGTTGAATCAGCGAATTAGAACTAATACACTTGTTTCACCACTTGTACAATTACTTGTATCTTTTATCAATAAAGATTATCTTTTCCAGTGGACGTAGATCTTACGAGATCGAACCACTTATACCCTTGTCTATTGTGTCTCGTTGCTTATCACTCGTGCATATAACCATAGACCAACCATCGTTGTGAGCCAAGGATTATACCCTACAGCGAACACGAGTCGTTACTCCATATATCATCCCATCCTACACCACTATATATACTCGTTGTTTCTTCACTAAGATAACCGTGGTTTGAAAAATTTGAGTTAAGGCACGACGTGAGTTTATGGGTAACAGAGTAAAATGTTTCGAATGATTTGGATAAGAGGTTTGATAGGTGTGAGTTAAGGATTGGATTAGGTTCACCTCGAATAATAAGGAGAATAAGCATCTAGTAAAACACTAAACTTCAAGTTTTAGGAATCCTAAAATAAATGTACGAGTTGATTGACTATAGAAAGACCAAATGAACTACCAAGTATCTAGAGTTTGTTCCTGGTTTGACTCCCAGTCTCACTTTCGATGCATCATTAGTGTTTATATATAGGGTGTACCGTAGCTAACCCACCACACCTTTGATACCTTGAAAACGTACTGGGCGCCTACCAAAAACCCCAATAGAATTTCACACCACCTTAACGTACCTGTAAATTCATGATTTCGTTCCAGACCGGAATCATCAATTTACCTTACATTAGGGTTTTGTGTCCTTCTATGATCCTAATCTAACAACACATTAAAGCACATAAGTTTCACAATAAGATGACACAACAAACACGTTGGGTTTCAATGAGACGTTATCAACGAAATGAGACTATGTAATAATGAGGTCAATTACATTGGTTTGCAACGACTTGCAAGCATAACAAAATTTAAGTATGGGCTACCACTCACCCGAGGAGCCCTTTAAGTGATATGTTTGTTTTAGTTGAGTGGATGAATGTAGCAGTTGTCTTTCATAGATCAACATGCAAATTGATAATACTCACATGCAAGCAAGTTTATAAGTACGACAACCATTAAGTATAAGTGTTATTTCAGTGGCCTATAGAAATAGCTCATATTTGGCCAGCCATGTTTACGAGTATCATGAATAATTAAATGTTCAATGAATAGTCAAATTAAGGGAAAAATCAAGTTTCATATAACAAACAATGATGTTTTTAGAAAAATTCTGTAGGATCAAGTATCGAGTTTTTAGTAGTTTGATTTCATGGAAATTAAGTCCAAATGTTTCAATAAAATGTAAGGTAGAGTCTTAAACTTCTACGATTAAAATAAACGTAACCAAATATGATAAATTTCCAACCTACGTTCGTACACAATAGTATGCAAGGAAATTTATAGATGTTATATGCTTATGAGTACGACACAATTGGGTACAAAAATGATAATAGGATCAAGAAAATGAAAACACAAGTATTGGATTGTAACACCCCAACCGATGGCGGAAACATCGAGGTGTCACGTAGTGACGATTGTTCAATAGCTCATGGACTAAAGTGTAAATTTGAATACATTGATTAAATAATTTATTACATTGAAATGAAATACAACGACTCTAACTGCCAACCAAATTGAAATACAATGAATCAAAATCTAAATATGAATCCCAAAGCTTAAAGGATGCATCTCAAAACAACCTGAAACATGTACAAAATAATTTGGTCAATACAAAAATTGTATTGGTGAGCATACCCTGTTTGAATATATATAGTATGAAAAGTGTTTAGCACTTCATGTGCGGTACCATTTGCAATTATGTAATAAGTAATATCCGTTCAAAACCAAACCTAAGAATAATGACTAACACATGACTAACCAACTGAATAATGAATTAACAAGACAATGACCAAGATTCTCTCAACAGAGTCTCAAGGGGGTATACCATAGTACTATTCATTGAAAAGCTAGGCCGCCCAGCGGTTAATGATTTTGACAAGTCATAGACACACCAATTAACATAAAGAAAACACACATGAGAATTGCATTAAGTATAAGAAATTGAAACTTGATTAATATATAGGTACATGAGTCACCCCAAAGTAGTAAAACAGTAAAAAGGGGAAAGATATACTCACAGTTTGCGAAAGCGATCAAAATCCACTTAAGCGGTCGTGAGCTAAGTAATGGGAATTCCGAGGAATTCAACCTATAATGTGTAAGAATACTAATAAGGAAATGTCTAAAGAGTCTAAGGTATCTAGGGTCTAAGGCATTAGGGTTTGCTAAGTCGATTTGGGGAATTAGAGTTTTTATGATAAGTTGCGTTAATGTAAAAGTTGTATAATAACATACCAAAGTTTGTAAATACGGTTTAGGTAATATAATTATTACCAATGGAATATTTAGATAAAACTTATGTTTGAATAATTAAGACCAAATAATGTAGTTAATTACTTTAACTAATTATTGTAAATAAATACAATAATTATAAATGTATAAATAATTGATTATGAGAACACAATGACCCATCAATGGTAATTAATATTTTCAAACATATAAATATTTCTATTTTATAAGAAAAGTATTTATAAAATAGATGTTTAAAAAGTGTAAATAAATAAATGTTTAATTATGTCTAATTAAACATAATAAAACTAATAATTCAAGACATGACTCAAAAAAGTTATTTTTATAGAAAATGGATACTTTCTGATGTAAATTAATGAAAATAATTTTCCCATAATTTTATAAACCTATTTATATTTAAAACTGATTTAATGAGATTTAAATCATGTTTAAATGACTAAAAAAATAGGAAAATCATTAAAAATAAATGTTTTCTGAACCAATAATTTTTATTTCAGATTAGAATACTTAGAAACAATTATCCTAAAATTTTGAGATTAAAATCATTAAAAATGAATTTTTAATCAATTAAATATGATTAAAACAAATAAATTCAATAAAAATATAAAAATAATGCATTTTCCAGAAAATAAAAGTGTAGCAATTTTCTTTATGGTGTCAAGATGCTACTCCTAAATTTTTATAATTTTTGAGGCAAAAATGAATTTACTATGAATATTATAGATTTATATAGGTTATAATTGATTATTAAACAATTAAAATAATAACTCATATAAGACAAAAAGAAGAAACAAACTAAAATCAAAAGGAAAATATTGTTGGTCATGGGGTTCGAACCCCTGACCTTCCATGTATAATACTAGAGCTTCAACCACTAGACCAAATGATCCTTATGTTGATTTAAATCAGAAATTAAATTATATAAACATAGTTCCCATTACATCATCTTCCCCAATAACTAGCAAGAACCCTAACCCTAGCTTCAAAACCAATCAGCCATAATACAATCGTATACGACGAGGAACTATAGGGCTAATATCAAGGAACGTATAAGGGTTAGAATGGCATCAAAAGAAGTGACTTACAACTCGTTTTGAAGCCGCAAATGTGAAGAAACGAATTCGCACATAGGTTGACGATTGGAGGTCTTCTGGTCACGTTTTTGGTTCGTTTTGATGTGGGTTAGATGCGAATAAGGTGCAGGAATGAATTGATAATATCAATTTATATAAAGGGCGGTCAAATAGGCGTTTAGAAGGCGTCTTAAATGTGCGATGGTTACAAGCAATCAATCCAGCTTTAATCTCAATTTGTAACGCGTAATAACAGTGATTGGAAGTTGTAACAGATCGGACATGAATAAAGAAACTCAAAACACACTTTAAAACAAATTTATAAGCAATAATTGATTGTTTTAAAGGTTCGCTGGAGTATTGGCCGGAATAAATTCCGGTGGCCGGAGCCCACTCGCCGGAAAACCGTGGACCAGGGGGAAAGAAGAAGTTTCAAAATGTTTTTTGTCTTTTTGCAAGTTTGATCCCTCTAGATTTAACTAGGTTAGTTTAATTATTAACTTGATTATTTATTTCTTCTATAAACTTAACCAACTAACCAAAGTTTAACTTAATTTTTTTTTAACCTTTTATAAACTTTAAACTTTTAAACTTAAATAAACGAAATGTGACTTTCATAAGCTAACATGATTATACGAGCATGGTACATTTATATGTCAAAACGTGCGTATACAAAATGTATACATACACCATTTTAAAAGAAAAGTTAAAATAAAATAAATAATATTTGACGAGGATTAGCGGTGAACTTTAAAATGGACGAAGGACTAAAGTTGACAACTTGATAAAGGATGAGGGTGGCGGTTGTTACAGTCTCCCCTACTTTAGGAAATTTCGTCTCGAAATTTCTTTCAAGTGGAGGTTACTATGAAACAAAAGGCGTTGTAAAAATCAAATAGATTTTTAAAAGAAAGTTCATCATTTATGATTCGACAAAATTTAAAATAGTTATCTAATACCCAAAGTAAAAGTTTCAAAATCTTTGACATTTGACCCAAAATTAGAAGATTTATAGTTTAAATGATAAAGGTTTTGGGAATGTGTAACTGGTGAGGGGCAGAGGTACTAATGAAGCAGTCTCCCCTACTTTAGAAAGGTTTCTAACTGAACTTTATTAAGGTACGTAACAAGATTTCAAATAACAGAGCGTGTAAGGGTATACAAGATTTGTGTTTTCTGTGTAGGTGGTCAAGAGAAAGACTCTAGGAAGACATATTGAAGCTCGTGTAAGAACGTTCTTATCGACAATGCTAGCTACTAGTCAACGATCTAATGAAGAGGCAGAAATAAGGTAATGGGTAGGTACTTGTTAAACTCCTAGTCCGTTCCCGCAGTATCGTTTATGCTTATATATAGGGTGTACCGTAGCTGACCCACCACACTCCCGATACTTTGGACTCGTACTGATTGTCTACCAACAGCCTAAGTAGAATCACACACCACCCTCATGTACCTGTAAGCCCATGATTGCGTTTCGGACCGTAATCATCGATTTACCTTACACTAGGGTGTTATGCTTTTCCATAACCCTAACATGAAATAAATGTGTGCAACCAATATGTAATAGCCACTGTAATGAAATAATGTTTAATCATGATATGGTTAGAGGTCCTTCCCTTTCGGGTTTTCCTTTTAACCGTAATGAGAATAACATGTAAGTATAAGACATGGTTAGAGGTTCTTCCCTTTTGGGTTCACCCTAAACCGGTAAATTTTGTTCACATCGTTAACTCTAAACACCCATATTGATGAACTCTGAGATTTACACTGTTCCCCTCAGATTAAAGAAATACTCTAGTCCGAGTCGTACGTGGGCACTGGCTTAGATCTCATACGAGTTATCAACTGGTATGTTCATTGACCATGATAATGAACAAAATAATGTAAAGTATAACAGGGTTTTGCTCAAAACAGGAAAAAAATATGCATACCAAATATGCGTTCATGTAAGTAAATAAGTATAGCATCAAATTTCGATTGAAAGAATAGTATAACGTAAATCGAGTAAATCGCAAAATTTGCACAAAATGAAAGTAAACGAGTTAAGTTAATGCTCAAAACCAGTGTTGAAAGAATGACTACTAATAATTAGTGCGTGAATAATTGTAAATAACGCGTGGGGATAGCCACCAATAAAATAATAATACGAGAATAATCATAAATAAGATAATATGCGAATATAATAAAATAAAATGATGTAAGAATAAGATAATGATATTTGCTGCAATTGAGAGTGGACGGAAAATACGTATAGTCTATTGGCCATGCGGGTTTAAAATATATGCACTATATGTTAAAAGACCTTTAGAAACATTTCGATAAAGATATGTCCAATAATTAGACCAAAAGTTTTGCGACTGAAAGAGTGTATGTGTAAAAGATAAATTATTGTTTATAAAACCAAATGTAGTTTTACTCGAACTTTGTGATATAGTTGAAAGTATAGTAGTGATGCATGAGAATAACTTTTTAGATTCAAAACAACTTCACATGAAAAGACTTCGTAAGTACATACTTTCATGTGTTTACAAGAAGTCGAGTTGAAAATTGTCATAATGCATATTATCAGTCGCAAGTTTCTTTTCTCGAAAACCATATAAATCAAATGTGTTTTCAAAAGACCAAGATTTAGAAATGACGTGAATGATAAAAGTCAATGCGACAATAGTGTAGAAGTCACAAATCATAAATGAAAATAGTGTAAGTTTTAAAGCGGATAAAAGTTTTAATAATGATGATGAAAAAAAAATCCAAAAGCGAATAATTAATGAGTATATAAAACATCAAGAGATGGAACTTAAAATCCAAATGTTAAACAAAACTTAAGAGTCAATAATGGAAAACGAAAAAAAATGCATAAATAGCGATAGCTATTAATAGAGAAAACTCAAAAGACATAATAACTTCATTATAAAAAAATTATGATAAGAGTTTCAAACAACAAATGAAAAATATATCAAAAATGTGATACTGAAAATATTTCTAATGAAACTGGTGACTAGCCAAAGAGATTGAAATATTATTAGTGACTTGTGGGGAGCGTACTTGAACCTATGAGTGAATGGTCATTTTTCCCGATTGCACATACCCCGTCACTGGTAAATTTCAAAACCTTTAGCGAGACTTTAAAACGAGATGTAGAAACAGATCCCTGAGATGTGGATTTCACTCCTAACTCAAAGATGTATTTCAAAGTTGAAAACAATTGAGGAATGAAACCAATCACTAAGTTAAGGATATCACCCCCAGCTTAGTGGTTAAGTTTCTTTTTGAAGGAAATACTCTTTGAGGTGTGGATGTCACTCCTATCTCAAAGGTATATTCCTAAGATAAATAACATATAGAGGCAGTGGGATTAGCGTCACCCTGACCGTTTGCTTCGTTGATATTGATATTGAAAGCTCGTCCATGTGCCACCTGGTTTACATTATTCAATTCAGGGCATCGAGGTCGCATGTGGTTAGGATCTCCACAATTATAACATGCCCGGCCGTTAGTAATCGGCAGTGGTTCTTGGGCAGCTGTTTGATGATTATCCTGTGTCCTAGCCGTTACACGACAAGTAGTGGCAAAATGTTCAAACCTTCCACATCTAGTGCATTGACGACATGGAAGATTTGCAGGGTGATGATACTTGCAAGTGTTGCATTGAGGATGGATTCCCGTGTAGGCTTTCTTGATAGGGGGTTGAGTCACAGGATTCACAACAGTATGGTTCTGATTATCGCCCATTCGTTTCTTGGAGTTCGAAGAAGTAGTGGCGGCCTTTGCTAAAACGGTCTTAGATGATTCAACAACATGGGTGGTTTTCTCAGCAGGCGTCTTGGTGCCCTTCCTAACCAAGTTTCCTTTCTTTACGTGTTTGTCTGTTAATGTGGCTCCGAGTTAAATTGCTTCTTCTACCATAGCGGGCTTGCTTCCAGTGACTACATCTTGAATCAGGTCAGGTAATCCCTCGATATATTTTTCGATTGCTCGAGACACCGGGGTAACCATGTGTGGAACCAATATGCCGAGTTCATGATATCGAGTGTTGTACGCAAGGTTCTCACCACTATCTTGTTTTAGCCCATGGAACTCTTCCTCCAGTTTCCTGATTTCGTTCCTAGGGCAGAATCTGGCGATCATGAGTTCCTTAACCTCAGCCCAAGACAAAGATAAAGCAACATCAGCGCCCCGATTGCGCTTTTCGCCATTCCACCAGGTTAGTGCCCCCTTTTGAAGGACACTAGTAGCATAGCGAACGTGGAGTTCATCAGGACACTCGCTGTTTACGAAGGTGCTCTCCATACTTTCAAACCATTGGAGGAGGCCAGTAGCACCCTCCTCACCAGTGATTTTTTTTGGGGTTGCAGGAGTTAAAGTGTTTGAAAGTGCACCGAACTTGAGTCGCACCCTCTGTGTTGGTACTGTTACTATTCTGGGTTAACTCATTGACAAGGTTTGGGATCACTGCAGCAATTTGCTCAGCGACTAGAGATGCGAGGCGACGATCAGAACGTTGTCCAGAAGCACGAACAGTGCGTTGGCTGGCATCATGGAGCATGCGGCGAGCAGACATCTATGAGGCAGTCAATGAATAATCATGAGATTAGAAAATGTAAGTGTATAACCGTACAGGTGATTATGAAAATATGAACTTGTAAGCAATATATGAAAATCATGAAATACAAAATATTGTATATGAAACGAGAGAGTATTATTGAAAAACTTGCATAAAATGACTTGGAGTGCCCTTGTCTAGCTGTAAAGCCCAACAAGAACATTGACTTTTCAAAGGAATTGAACTCAATGGTGATTAAAGAAGACATTCTTTAGCCTATAAGTGGACACTCACTCCAGGAATCCCCAGGTAAGCATAACAGGTCCGTTATTGGATTTATGCGCTATGCTTGCCTATGCCAGAAAACCTAGTGTACAGGCATCCACCCTTCCAGATTGCACGTGTTCCATCACACTCATTAAAGCTCAACAACTTTGAAGGAGCAAAATAAGAGTAGGCATTATGCCTAAGAGTGTCTTCATGAAAGGTACTGCTCCCGTTCCATGATGATGTAAACTTTCCACTCCTTGTAGGACACCATCTCTATGCACCATGATGAAAGATGAGGAGAAATGGAGGAGAAGAAGGAAAGTAGAGGGAAATGAGGGGTAGGGTAATTTAGGAAATATTATGCATGAAAGTTGAAGGTCGGTTATAGTCTAGGCCATTTTATCTAATAACCTAGTTCCCTATAACCATGGCTCTGATACCAATCTGTAACACCCCAACCGATGGCGGAATCATCGAGGTGCCAAGTAGTGACGATTGTTCAAAAGCTCATGGTACTAAAATGT
Source organism: Ambrosia x helenae (assembly GCA_030844895.1). Lineage (NCBI taxonomy): Eukaryota > Viridiplantae > Streptophyta > Magnoliopsida > Asterales > Asteraceae > Ambrosia > Ambrosia x helenae. Next base: position 118,083,550 of record CM061229.1, on the reverse strand, counting down.
AAATATTTGATTATTGAATATTGTTTTACAACATGCGAAAATAAATACATGACAACAAAAATAGAGATAATTGATTTATTTAGTCTAAGTCCAAAGTCCTATGTGAGGCGTCAAGCAGCTTATCCTGAAACATGCACGAAAATAAATTTTGTCAACATAAGATGTTGGTAAGTACTACTAGGGGTGTAAACGAGCCGAGCTGAGCCCGAGCCTGACTGGGCTCGGCTCGGGCTCGTTAAGGTTTTGTGAAGCTCGAGCTCGAGCTCGGCTCGGTTCGAGCCTACAATCTTGAGCTCGAGCTCGGCTCGCTAGCAAAATCCAAAGCTCGAGCTCGGCTCGGCTCGGCTCGAGGTGATTTGAGAATCTCAAACGAGCTCAAAAGCTCGGCTCGAGCTCGCAAAAGCTCGGCTATAACTTAGGCTCGCGAGCCCAATCGTTAAGGCTATAACTTAGGCTCGGCTGTAACTTAGGCTCGGGCTCGGGTTCGGGCTCTAGCTCGTTAAGGCTCGATTAGGCTCGCGAGCCCAATCGAGCTTTGTATCTAGGGCTCGAGCTCGGGCTCGATAACTAAACGAGCCATATTTCAGGCTCGGGCTCGTTAAGGCTCGGCTCATTCGAGCTTTTTACCGAGCCGATCCCGAGCCGCTACGTGTCATTTACACCCCTAAGTACTACTTAGCTTTGTACATATAGTATAAGTTTGAAAAGTAGTACAATTCATGTGTCTAGCATCGCCAAGGCATTATGTAAACACGCAAGTAACCAAACAAGACAAAGATCAAATGTAAAGTTGATAAGATGAAATTGATAATGAGCACCCTAACACGTGTCAAGTCTAAAAGAGCACCATAACATAAGTTATGTCTAAATGAGCACCGTAACATAAGTTACGTCTATATGTAAAGAGCACCATAACATAAGTTATGTCTAGATGTATGATTTTGTACGTAAGCTACATTCATGTTCAAACATAAAGCACAAAGATAATCAAGACACATATATGAATTGTAAATGAAGAAAATGTATGTGTAACTGAATGTGAAAGTTTTGTATACTTGTGCATGAATCACCCCCAAAAGTGTAAAAACGAAAAAGGGGATAAGTAATACTCACCTTAGCAAGGTGGTAAGTCTTGTGGAATTGAATAAGCGTAATCCAATGTTGCCAAGTATTACCCTATGTATAAGGTAACAAATAAGTCTAAGTCTATCTAGTCTACAAGTATATTCTAGGGTTTCGAATTTGGGATAAGTATTCGTTTGATTAATAAATAAAATGTTTAATAAATAAGAGAAATTTGATAAATAAATAAATAAATAAATAAAAGTCTTTTTGTAAATTTTAAATTAAAGATGGTCACAATATAAAGTTTTAAGTATGAAAATAATTTTTATAAAATTATTTTCTTAAAAATAGAATATTAAATCTATTTATTTCAAATTGTCAAAATATAACTTTAATATTTAAAAATATTAAAATTAAAGAATTTTTAAATTAAAAATTGTGTTTCTGTTCTAAATGGATAGAAATAATTTATATAAAATTTTGCTGCAAAAATATTGAAAAATGAATTTATTATGATTTATTTATGATTAAAACTAATAAAAATTGATTAAAAATATTAAATAAATGATATTTCAGACATAAAAATTATTTCAGAAAAGTTTAATGTTATATAAACTCAGAATAATTTTTGTGGGAATTTATATAATCGTTTTGATATTTTTATAAAATTTTTGTAATTAAAATAGAATAAACTTGAAATATTTATTATATATATATATTAAATAAATGATTTTTGAAAAACTAAAAATTGTATGATAAACTTTATTATCAGAATATCATAAGATAATTTTTATAGAATTTATAAAGTAGCATTAGTATTTTAAAACCATTTTTAAAGTTAATAACAAAACGATAAAAGAAAAAGAGGCTTAAAAAATGTATGCTGTTGGTGGGGATCGAACTAGGGACCTGGGACGGGTCCTAAGCTTTAACCCAGATCAGCTGACCATCTGGTCTGTGCCTTTTTTAATTATAAAAAGTGGAGTTTGTTTGTATTTAAGAACATCTCAGCGAGACCCTTCTTCCCCAATTAGTACCCTAAGAACCCTAGCCTTTCAATCGACTAAAATAACAAACGATAGCTCCTGATTATACAGGGCTATTGTTCGGCCGAGATCAACAAACACAACACACAACAAAAATTCTTACTTACTGATGGTTTGAACGTCGATTAGAAAGGTCAACGGAAAAGTCAAATGCGAAACAATTATAGCTTGTAGGGACGAATTAAGAGAATTAGAGAGTTGGGGTTCTGTTTTCGGCACATTTAGAATCACTACAAGGTACCAATTTATAATGTAGCTGTAAAATTAGAAAGCTTCAATCTTTGACCATGGGGTTTTAGTAAACGCGTGAAATTGACTTAATTAGGGATGATTAATTGGAATTGACGCGTAACAGGGTCAATGGTCAATAAACATGACTTAATTACAGGGATTCTTACCAAGGTTACAGTCCAATTACGACTGAATGCTCATTGGGTTGGGTTTGGTCGCACGCGTCTGCAACAGGGAAAGAAAAGGGGACAGTTGCGTGGTATTTTATATAATATGGGTTGGGATTGAATCAAATGAGAGGTGTAGCTCAGATGGTGTTGTGCGTGTGTTAAAACTTTGACTCGGCGTTTGACTCGGGTTCGAGTCTTGGCATCAGCAGATATGTTTTTTTTTTTTTTAAACAGAGAAGAGGGGCAAGGGGAGATGGGCCAGACCTGCTGTTGGGCCGGACCCTTGGGCTGCATTGCAGGCTTCGAAATTTTTAAGAAGGAGGGGGGTTGTGCTTTGGGTATAAGTTTGGTTGGGCTATGTGTTGGGTCGTGTATTTGTTTGTAAAAAAAAAGACTAACTTATTATCATTATTATTATTATTATTATTATTATTATTATTATTATTATAAAAAAATATATATAATAAAAAGTGACGGACGTCACAGTGTTTGTTTAGTTGATTAGGTTAGGAATTATAAGAGACATTAGAATGTGAGAAATTAGAGAGATGTGATGAGTTTTTAAATAGTTGCAGCTTACATAAGTGATTCTTTAGATGATTACTGATTAGGTTTTGGATTAGGGAATATGAGTTATTACTGATTAGAATACTATGAACATACAATGATTGAGAGATTTTGTGGTTAGTTAACTTGAGCCATTGGCAATAGGTTATCACGTAAAAATAGATTTTTCAACCCGGACCCTCCCGGGGTAATCAGCTAGTTAATAATATAGATAAGGATTACCAAAAAGAATTGTTTTAAATAAATCGTAGAAGTATCGTTATTTAAGAAGAAAGAAAAAAAAATAGTAATTGAAATAAATTTAGTCTAGTTCTAGAATTTAAGAAAAACAGTATATGTTGGTTCTCGATATCCATAATTTATATAAATTCATAAACTTAACTTATGAGTGAGACACTAGTTTAATTAACAATTACGTAAGATTTTTATACAATGAATACGTTTTTTTTACTACAACTAGAAGGAATGCCCGCGCGTTGCGGCGGGTGTCTCGATTTATATTATATTCAATTATGATGTTGATTACGAACCACAACCCGGGTTTACGACATTTTACTTTATTCAACAAAATATAGTATAAAAAATATTAGCACAACAAACCAAATAAAACTTTGTAGATAATTATAGTGGCAAAAATATTAGTATCATCTAGAGATTGATTTCCACTGCTTGGTGCCATAGTTCCTTTTTTTGTCATCTTAGATTCAGATAGTAATAAATATGGTTCAAAAGGTTTTTGTTTTTATTCACTGTGTGTATTTCGAATGATATGAACAAGAAGATATACAAGCCTAAATAGGCAATACAAGATATGCAAAAATGGAAACTTCATGAATGGTGGCCAAAACGTACGGCTGTAAATGTGCATAGAAATGTGCATGAATATTTGACTAAGAATAAAATAAGGGGAGAGAAATATGCAATCTCAATACTCCCCCTCAAGGTGGAGCGTGTAGATTTCGCATGCCCATCTTGACTAGAAGAAATTCGAGTTGTTTGGCCCCCAAAGCCTTTGTGAGGAGATCGGCTATCTGTGTTTTCGTATCTACATAAAACGGCTTGATTTCTTGTGACTCGACTCGTTCCCTGACAAAATAACAGTCCATTTCCACGTGCTTTGTTCGTTCGTGAAAGACCGGGTTATTAGCAATATGTCGTGCCGCATTGTTATCACAGAAGAGAGGTGTAGAGCTATGTTGTTTTGTTTCTAGTCCTTCTAATAACCAACGCATCCACAATATTTCACTAGTGGCGTTGGCCATGGCGCGATATTCCGCTTCAGCCGAGGAGCGCGAAACGACTGATTGCTTCTTTGATTTCCATGAGATAGGAGCTCCCCCCAAAAGAAGAACATATCCTGTCCTAGAACTCCGAGTGAGTGAGCATCCCATCCAGTCTGCATCGGAGTATGCTACCAGATTCATTCCTCCTTCTTTCGGAAAGAAAATACCTTGTCCTGGAGTTGCTTTTAGGTAGCGAAGGACTCTCATGGCTGCGTCCATGTGTTTCTGTCGAGGGTCCGAGACGAATTGGCTTAGAACGTTTACCGAGTAGGCAAGATCTGGTCTCGTGGCTTGGAGGTAGAGCAATCGCCCAACTAGTCTTCGATATTTGCTAGCATCGACCCGAACGTCCTCTTCTCCTTTATCCAGCTTCACGTTCTGTTCCATGGGGAAGGTGCATGGTCTACATCCTAGCATTCCACTATCTTCAAGGATGTCAAGGGTGTATTTTCGTTGACTTAGTACTATCCCGTCTTTGGTTCGAGCGGCTTCTATCCCGAGAAAATACTTTAGCGGCCCGAGATCTTTGATGCTAAACTTGTCATTCAGGAACTTCTTTGTTTCTTTGATTTTGTGTTCATCATTTCCCGCCATAATGACATCGTCTACGTATATGAGGGCGGTGACAAAGATACTTCCTTCCTTGTATATAAAGAGCGAGTGGTCCGCAGCGGATTGCTTGTAATTGAGTTCCAAAAGAGCTGATGTAAACTTTTGATACCAATTTCTCGAGGCTTGCTTCAACCCATATAGTGATTTTCTTAACCTACACACTTTTGTTCCTCCCCCTTTATCGTAACCTTGTGGTATTCGCATGTATACCTCTTCATGTAAGTCACCGTGCAAGAACGCATTGTTCACATCGAGTTGATGAATACTCCAATCCTTTTTTATGGCGACGGCAATGAGGCTTCTTACGGTCACCAACTTTGCTACGGGGGCAAACGTGTCATGGTAATCGACACCTTCCATTTGTGTATAGCCTTTGGCGACGAGTCTTGCCTTGTATCTTTCGACTTCACCATTCGGTTTGAACTTCGTTTTGTACACCCACTTCGAGTCTATAACTCGTTTGCCATCGGGCAAGTCTTCGATGGTCCAAGTACCATTTTCTTCAAGGGCATTTATCTCACTTTGCATGGCATCCCTCCAATGTTTATCCTGTACGGCTTGTTTAAAACTTTTGGGCTCATCATTTTCGGTGATGGCCGCTAGGAAGGCTTTATGAGATTTTGAAAATTTTTCATAAGAAACAAAGTTAGCAATGGGACATACCGTTGAGGGTTCTTGATCGGAGGCGGGGGGCGGATGGTCTATAGATGGCAGAAGCTTCACATCATAGTCTTTAAGTCTTGCGGGTCTAATTCTAGCTCTTTTCTCCCTTCCTTGTGCGACATTCTCACCATTTTCATTTTGGGTTTCACCAACAGAAGACCCATTTGTTGTTTCTGTTTGAGGAGTGGTATTACTTTGCCCATCAAGAATCGGCCCAATATCAACATCACTTGGGCTGATTTGGTTTGGCACTTCTACTTCTTCCTCTTCATTATGTTGGTTTTCTGGATCGCCTAAACCCAAATTTTCGATGCTTGCTTCATTAGGCCTGCTGGGCCCATCTTCTTCATCCATGAATGTGGTAAACACATCCTCCTCGTCATATTTAGTCTGCTCGACTTTTGTGGCAAATGGAAAAGTCTTTTCAGCGAATCGAACATCTCTTGAAGTAATAATTTTCCCACTTTTTGGGTCATAAATTTTGTATCCTTTTATTCCATTAGGGTACCCCATGAATACACCCGGTTTCCCTCTTTTCTCAAATTTGTCTCCATTTGTTTCAATGCTTCGATAGTACGCCAAGCAACCTAGGACCCTCATGTGATCGTAGTTTGGTTTCTCGCCGTGTAGCAACTCGTATGGAGTTTTATCTTCAATGACTTTTGAGGGTAACCTATTTATGATGTATGTTGCGGTCAGGACGCATTCACCCCAAAATCTTTTCGGGAGACTTGCTTCGAACATGAGGGCACGCGCCGTATCAAGCAAGTGCCTATGTTTTCTTTCCACGACTCCGTTTTGTTGCGGAGTATGTGGACACGTTGTTTCCAACATGATTCCTCGTTCTTCATAGAAATTCATCATTCGGTTGGAAATGAATTCTCCACCGTTGTCGCACCTTATTCTTTTTATTTTCTTTTCAAATTGTGTTTTGACCATCTCGTAAAAATGCATTATGCACGTGCTCGCTTCATGTTTATGTTTGAGAAGGTAGACCCATACGGTTCTACTATAGTCATCAACTATTGTTAGAAAATAGTTGGCCTTTGTAAACGAAGGCGTACGGTACTTACCCCATATGTCACAATGAATGAGTTCGAAACAAGCATTTGTTTTGGTCATGCTAGTGGAAAAAGGTAATCTAGTAAATTTTGACTTCATGCAAGAATCACAAATATTATTATTGTTCTTAAAAGAAAAATTGCTAAGAAACTTTATTTGGGATAACTTCTCATCTCCCGCATGTCCGAGCCGTTTATGCCATAAATCACTAGTCACCAACATTGCCTTTCTCCTAGTACCAAGCATCCCCATTCGATATAGACCATCTTCGCACCTACCCGCTCCAATCAATTTCCTCGAACGAAGTCCCTGCATAACAAAGAAATTTGGAAAAAAGGTTATGGCACAACTTAGATCCTTTGTGAGTTTGCTTACTGACAAAAGATTAAAAGTAAATTGTGGAACATGCAACACATTTTGCACTTTTGTCCCATTTTGTAAAGTATGGCTGCCCCTTCCTTCGACTGGTATGCTTTCTCCATTTGGTATGATTACAGGTGGTTCGTCTCTCGATTCGATTCGATTTTCGAGAGCATCGGACCTGTGTGTTATATGTTCCGTACATCCGGAATCGACTATCCATTTATCATTGTGTCTAAACTTACCAGCCATGTTTGCGGTGCGTGGAGGTTCACTATGTGCTTGTTTACCTTCAGCAGCGAAATGCTTCTGGAACTGCTCGTATTGCTCTTTTGTCAGAGACGTAATCAGGTCCGGTTCCGTTTCCGCGCAGGCCGCCTTTGGTTTCACTTTTTCTCGTTTATTCTTCACATTCCACCATTCCGGGTAGCCAATTATCTTGAAACACCCGTCTCGTGTATGTCCGTCTCTTCCACAGTGGTCACAGTGGCCTTTGTTTTCTTTCTGGCCAACCCGGTTTGGTGTCCCGCCGCGTTTTGCGGAGGCTTGGAAGGCCATCGTTTCACTCACAGGTTTCTTCGCGCCGGTTATGGATCTTTGTTGCTCATCCTCGGCAACGAGATGGTATGCATTTCCCAAAGACGGGATTGGCTTAGTGGCAAGTATCTGGGTTCTAATGATGGAGAACTCACCATCTAGACCCATAAGAAACTCATAGAGCTGCTCCTTTTCCCTAAGTTCCCTAAGAGATTTTCCAATGCCACAGGTACATCCATTGCATTTGCAAACCGGAACAGGCAAGAAGGATTGCATTTCATCCCATAATCCACGCAGTTTCGTGTAATAGGCTGAAACGGTCATTCCTTCTTGTCTAGTGTTCGAGATAGCCTGTTTCAATTCATACGCACGCGGTGCGCTTTCTTTACGAATCGTTCTTTAAGATCCTTCCAGATTTCCGATGCCGAATTGGCGTATTTCACGCTTCCTCGGATTTCTTTCTCCATGGCTGTAGTAAGCCACCCTTTAATCATCGCATCACATCGCATCCATGCCATATAACTAGCATCGTCCGCTTCTGGCCTTTTGATGGTTCCATCGATGAAGCCGATCTTGTTCTTGGCGAACAAGAAATTCTCCATCTCTTGGACCCAATCAAGGTAGTTGTTGTCGGTCAAGGCGTCGTTGACATGCATCTGCCTCGGATAATCGGAGGGGTGGAGATAGTATGGCGAGTTGTGGTCTGGGCTGTTAGCATCAGTCTTGGCAAGATCTTTGTTTGCACCTTCTGCCATATCGGTGAGATGGTGAGAAAGTCTTTAGGATTCGGGTTTGGATCGAGCGTAATGATCACCGCTCTGATACCATAATAAATATGGTTCAAAAGGTTTTTGTTTTTATTCACTGTGTGTATTTCGAATGATATGAACAAGAAGATATACAAGCCTAAATAGGCAATACAAGATATGCAAAAATGGAAACTTCATGAATGGTGGCCAAAACGTACGGCTGTAAATGTGCATAGAAATGTGCATGAATATTGGACTAAGAATAAAATAAGGGGAGAGAAATATGCAATCTCAATAGATAGCCAATAAAAATCACCAAATAATAAAAGCGAAAATAGGAAATATGATTACTGTAGTTATGCTAAGACACCACATGAAAGTGAGATTGTGAGAGTTCATTAAATTTTATAGAAACTACAAATATATGCACACCGGGTTGACGAATCAAAAAATAGAAATTAATATCATCAACTACTATAAAAGGTATAAAAAATCGAACAACAAACGAATAATCGAATAATTCACGTTGATATTAGCAAGTAAATCTAGGTATCAAACCTGCTGGTTGCAAGAGAATTCCTTTGCCAATCTTATGCGCATACTTCATGAAAATTTGCTTTTATAATCATCATTCGCGTGTAACGCATCCTAGAGGGCCCAACCGCCGCAATACTCGTAAACTAATAATCATTGACCATGCTCAGAACAAGTAACCCATGAGTTCAACAACATTCGCATGCCAAATTTTATCAAATCATTAATAAGATCAATAAACTCTTCCTCCTTTTGTCGACTGATTACCTTTTTGTCCCAACTTCTTCACAGCAAGCAACTAAATAAAAACACGAAATACAAAAGTTTTGCAGCTTTAGATATGAGATCAAATGTGTAAAAGAAAAAAATAAGTCAACAGATTAGAAATCAGGTCAAAGAGTACCTCATACATGTTTTCATGAAATTTGCTTTCATAATCATCATTCGCGTGTAACGCATCCTAGAGGGCCCAACCGCCGCAATACTCGTAAATTAATAATCGTTGACCATGCTCAGAACAAGTAACCCATGAGTTCAACAACATTCGCATGCCGAATTTTATCAAATCATTAATAAGATCAATAAACTCTTCCTCCTTTTGTCGACTGATTACCTTTTTGTCCCAACTTCTTCACAGCAAGCAACTAAATAAAAACACGAAATACAAAAGTTTTGCAGCTTTAGATATGAGATCAAATGTGTAAAAGAAAAAAAGAAGTCAACAAATTAGAAATCAGGTCAAAGAGTACCTCATACATGTTTTTTGTAACCATCTTGAAATTATGCACCCATCTTGAAATTCTGATTTATGTAAATCCGTTAATACTGATTGTAAAGGTACCTCATACATGTTTTTTGTAACCATCTTGAAATTCTGCACCCAAATTAGCAAAAACAAAAAAAAACTCCAAAATAAATATAGATATAGATAATATAGATAGGGCTTTTTTAGGAGCAAAGAATTAAGACGGTGATAGGAAGGGGCTGTAACTTGGGCTAGGGGCCTATAAAAACAAAAAAAAATCCACTAAAGGTTGAATTATTCATTCACCAATATTATATTAAATCAATTAATTATTTATGTAGTTAAGCTAATAAGCTAACCTCTCTTTTGTTATTTATGTAGTTGAAGGACGATCTTCAAGAATATGTGTGTATATTCTTCAAGAATATGTGTAGTAAGTGCTAATGGATTAGGCTGTGAACTTCTCAAAGACCTTGCCCTCTCCGGTTTACCAATTCCTTTTCAGGTATATCCTTCCTTTCATTGTCATTCCCCCAATTGAATCAACTTCTTCTTCTTAAACCAACCAAGCCAAGCCCTTTAAAAAATCTAGGCATAATTTATGATGTTCATAGGCTCTTCACATTCTTACATTTAAAAAATTTATTACATTAATGGTTTTTTGATCAATCATATACCATGGGGGTAAGGTTGGAATAAGTTTTTAAGTTGTGAGTATAAGGTTATGATAAAATTACAATTTTAACCTTCTAGGTGTCTTAATTGTCACAATTATGACCAAAATACCCTTAAATTTCTTGCTTAAGTATGTTGTACATGTTGCTTCTTAAGTTGTACGGAAATGTAGATGACAATCTTGGCCATCACTCCTCCTTAATAAGATAATATAGATAGAAAAGAACAGCAATTAATAAAACTAAGATGTGTTGGAACAATGAAAAAAATTTCATGTTGTGTTAGTGAACATAAAAAAAACAACGAAGGAAAGCTTTAGTAAAAGAAACACCAATGATTTCCCTATGTCGTATTGTTTTTTAAAGTAAACAAAGAGTTATTTTTTTTGTTAGTCGGTTCAAAATCCGAACGTCACAGTTTTGCGTTACTCGGGTCGGGTTGATAGAGCTTGTTTCCACATAGACGTTAAGTCACATTTATATAATACAAATATTTATAAATAATGAAATAACTTGGGTGCGCGTCATTACCGCATCGTATATCTCGTTAGCAAGCGACACGCTTCCTTGATGACCACCGTTGTTAGTAGATCATGTCGTCAAAAGTCCATGGTTGCCGCTTAAATGGGTGGGTTGGCTATATGTGGGAGTTAAGTTTCTAGAGAGAGAGAGAGAAGAGATAGTGAGAGCGGTGTAGGGCTAGAGTTGAGTTGTGTGGGTGATGAGTTTGAGTCTTTGAATATAAGAGGGTCAAGATTGACTAAGCCATTAAATTAGAGTTGATGATGATTGAAACTCAATAAATGGTGATTGGTTTGCTTTAAAAAAAAAAATAAAGGTACTTGCCAGAAATTTCGAATTTCCATTAGTATCATTTAAATTGATTTTTAATTCCATCATGCACAATCTATGGAGACGATATACCGCTTTTAATGCTCAAGCTTGGAAAAGAAGAAACATGCTACTTTTGAATATTACTCAAATTTTATTAAAATAAATATTAAAAATTTAGAATCAACCAAACATGTCAGTAAAAATGTCGTTTTCATATTGTGTAGTTTAGAGGTTTCAAAATCAAATTTATTATTATTGTTATTATTATAAGACACGCATGTTTAATATTTGTAATCTATATTAATTTTTTTTAAATAAAATGGTACTTGTGTAGAAAATGGGTATGGAATTTATAAATATACACAATTATTGGAAAAAGAACCTTCATTAGAATTAAGTTAAATAAAAGAAAATGCGGGTAAAATGACCGAGGTTACACTAAGCCTAGACACAATCATATCTGCATCATACTCACCAATAAAGCTGTTTAAGCCACCTTTAAAGTTCTTACAATCAGTTGCAGTTGCACGTACATTCTCAAAACCTCCATACTTAGTCTTCATAATGTTAAAAGCTTTGACAGGACCCATGTTCAATGAAGACAGCTCACATATCATCTCTTCTTGAGTATGTGTCAGCTTCCTATTTGCTGCTCGAAAATGAATGTCACTTTCATGAACAAAATGATGATTATGACCTTCCTTAAAGCCATAAACCTTGATTTTTTTTTCCATCCTCAGAGGTTAGCCTAATATGTGCAGGACATCCAGTCCGGATAGAAGGCCTTTTCCTTGACTTAACATCTTTGTTAGAACTCTCTTCACCTACTTTGACAGGCTTAAAACCCTCCTTATAGTATACAAAGTACCTAAGTCTTAGAAGACCTTTTCGCACATCTGACGTGCCCTTTCGAATAGAAAAACCACCAGCCTTTGCATATTTTGCATAAAACTCTTGTGCATGGTCAATACTAGGAAACTCCATGTCCTTTGCAGGTTTGAGAGAATCAGGTACATCAGGGATATATGTGTACACTAGCTTGGTCATCAACAGGAACATCAGTTGCAACACCTTCAAAACAACAACAAACGCACTTATTGACAATTCAAACGCACTTAGTAAAATAAAAGTTTGCAAAATCCAGACACACTATTTAATAAAATTAGACGCACTCATATATTATCATTACCAGCAATAATCAACTACATTCTAAAACAGACGCACTCATATATAACATCAGACGCATTCATATAAGTAACAGGTTAAAACTAAAAAAATACCTTGAACTCTGAATTCGTTGATGAGGTTCAAACTATGAATATCAACTTCCTGGTTAGTGTTTTCAATCAAGTCTGAACACACATAAAAACATCATGTTAACAAATCTATCAAAACACATGTCTCTGTTTTTTGACTAAAAAACAGAGGATGATGATCATACCATGAAAAGCATTATAATCAGGCACTGGATTCGAATTCTCAGCAGAAACTCTCTGCTCTTCAACAGACAAGTTTAAATCTGATAAACAAAAACAAAAATTAAACAAAAAACTATTGAAAAATGGATTAATTAATTACGAATACACGTACCGAACATGATGAATTGATCGATTAAACTGTAATCGTGATAATCAAATTGAGATTGAATCGTAATTGGATTGAAACGTAATGTGTGTGTGTGTGAGATCGTCGGTGTTTTTAGAATTTAAATTCTGATTTGAAAATATCGTTTACAAAAATAACGAACATGATTCACGTAATCAGTTACGTGTGAAAAAGTCTGGAATGCTCTTTGGTTAAATTGATATTAAGATAAATTATAGTTTGGTTAGGTTAACTGGGGTTTGGTTAATAGGACACTTGTCATTCCCTGGTGGCTTCTTATTGCTTCTCACGTTAACACACTTTATATCGTATACTTCCAACAAAACATCATACTTTTCAAAATTTATGTCTCATTTTAAAAAACCTTTCACATCCTCTCCATCATATTTACCTTTATCTTAATCACAAACACTTATTTTATTATATTCTTCATTAAAATACTCTCACAAAAATTTGATGGAGGTGAATAGTAGTTTTTTTATATATAAAAAGCTAGAAGATGAATTTAAAAAAATATAAAGATGAGGTATAAAATGGTGGATGGGATGTAGGATGTTTTTAGTAAGTTTTTTTTTTAAATTTTAGAGATGGGTGGAGGTTTGATGGAGGGGATGTGATTTCTCTTATTGTTTATTGAGTTAATAGCCAAATTCGTCCCTGAGGTTTGGTCCAGTTTGTCACTTCGGTAAAAAAAAAAGTTTTTTTTTTTTTTTTTGCAATTCAACACTCCTTTGAATTCCATTCAATTCATGTGAACCTAACGCACCCTTAGAGTCAACTAAATCATTAAACATAGAGGGTTTCAACCTAAAGGTTAAAACCCAAATTTTGCATATTAACATAATCCTTATGAGCATGATCAATTTCACACATAAAAATGATTCATACCCAAACTAAGCATGATTGTGGCTCCCCTAAGCTAGAGAAACCTTCAACAACTAAGAATCCCACGTTTTTACAAAACCCTAGATTTTCACCATAATAAAAAACGAATATAACATCCATTTCTACCAAATAAAATGTACCTTGATGTTCATTAAGCCTTAGATAACTCGTTTCTTGCTAAAGCTTCAATTTTCCCTTGGATTTGGCTTTGATTTGAGCAAGAGTTGATGTTTAGGGTTTGGTTTGTGAAGGAGGAGATGAATCTCCTGATTTATTCACGCATACACACACACAATGTGTGTGTTTTTATTGTTTTATTTTTATTAATAAAACCCACTTATCATATTGGCAACTTTGGTCCCTCAAGTTTAGTCTCGCATTGGTTTCCAGATTGTTACATTAACTAGATTAGTCTCTAGTAATGGGTTTAGCCTCTTTTTTTTACTTGGTGGTTAAAAACATCCACCATTAAACTCGCTTTCTTATTTTATCAATTACGCCCAATGGCGTATTTAGACTAAACGAAATTTCGGGGTGTTACAGTACTAAACCCCAATGATGGATAGTCGCTTTAGAGATGGTCGCACTGTTGCTTTTTTTTTTTCTAGTATGATTGATGTGACGATGCCCATAAAATGGGGTTCCAAGACTTTGTGCATTAACATACACAAATTTTTGCTTGGTCTTAAAAGAACAACTTTGTATGATTGTCTCATAGAGTACTCGAAACAACTTTCAGGGGCGTATGGTGTATTCTAAAGTGAACTTTTTGGAATCAATAACCAGTGTAGTTAACAGTACCATCATGGGGAAGTGAAAGCCCAAGTGGCCCTTTCTTAATGTGATTTCAAAACCACCTATCTTTTATTTATTTAGGGGCTGTTTGGTTGATTAAGTGTTGAATCATTAAGATGGTCTGAATGGTTAAGAGGCCCTGAATGGTTAAGAGCTGAATCATTCAACATCCCTTATTAGCTTAATGGTTCAGCACTTAATCATTCCATTCAGATGCTGAAACAAACAGTCTGAATGTTGAATGATTCAGACCTGAATGGTTAAGAGGCTGATTAAGAGGCTACCAAACAACCCTTTATTTTTATGTTTTTTATAATAATCTATAAAACCACTCTTCAGTACTAAAAGATTTTGTATCCTTTGACGACTTCGGTATCTTACAATCACTATAATACTCCAACGATGGGTTCACTTGCCCCATCGTGATGTTTTGAGTGATGGTATCTTATTGTGTTTTAAAATTTTAAGACCTGATCTCATGCAAAAACCGGCTAAAATAATCAATATCCATATACACTCCCCATCATCATCATCATCATCATCATACTCAGTTAATCACACCAAAAGCAAAGCTAATGTATGGTCTGAGGAGGGTAAGATGTAGACAACCTTACCCCTATCCCGTGGGAATAAAGAGACTGCTTCCAGTGAAACCCTCGGCTCAATAGTGGTTTTGTATCAAGCCTTTGACATAAGGCACATAACACTTAGCAATCGGGACAAGCCCGATTTGTGCATGTAACCTCTTGTCTTTTGGCTATCAAAGCCACCACATGATGCATTATTAACCATCCGCCATTTTAACGTTATTTTCACGAAATTAGTAAAATAACATTAGAATTAGTGCAACTTTACTTTTGTAAAATAATAATAGTAGGTATACTATATATAAAATAATAATAATGTAAAATGTGTTTGGGCTCGTTTGGGCTCGTTTAGGCTCGCGAGCCTAAACGGTCTTTGTATGAAAAGCTCGAGCTGTGGCTCGATAACTAAACGAGTCATGTTTCAAGCTTGAGCTCGGGCTCGTTAAGACTCGACTCGTTCAAGCTTTTTACTGATCCGATCTCGAGTAGCTCTCGAGCCGTTGCACATCATTTACACCCCGTTCAAGCTTTTTACTCTTACCCTTGTTGCCATAGAATTCACAGATGTCAATATGTCATGATCTAGTTCTGCATCTCTAGTAAAAACAGTTATTATATCTAATATCAATAGCTTACCATATAATTTAGGTAATTTGATGTTTCATTAAAACAAACCATATAATCCATCATTTGATAGATTCACTTAATAGGTAAATGTTTCATAGAAAAAGCAAATATATGTTAAAGAATAATAGGTTGTTAATTAGTTGTATTTGAATAACATAAACAGAATAACACAGGAAAAATAAAGGGGAAATGTGCTGGTAGAAGAGAATACGTGGGGAGCACTATTGAATTACACAATAACAAATTAAACGACTTTATGCTCATCCATACATTCACAAACCATCCTTATTGATTAAACCATTACCATCCATCTAACTATTCAATACCGCTAATATTTTACATTATAGTTTTTTTGGTCAGCAACCTTAGATATATATTACATACAACATACATACTATATAATTATATATGATTAACGTCATATATAATAAAAAGGTTGACATATGTCATAAGCTTGTGAAGCACATCAAAAGGTCTCATGTGTCCCAAGAGGGATAATGCGTCCAACAAAATCATAAACCTCAGAGTTGTAAAGTCACATAAATTTAACACACTGTTTAATGTTACGCAATGGCGAAGGTTAGTGAGGGTAAGGGGATGTCTCGACCCCACTATTTTTTGGCTCAGTGATGGAGTTGTAGCTATTACCATGTACATTCGAGTAGATGTGGTTAGTCCTAACCATTAATTATCCTTAATTTATTATTTTAGAATTATTTTCACGCTTTTTATAATTGCCAGCCTTTTTATTAAACAAATTACATATGATTATGTTATACTATACAATACAACTTTAGTGACACATAATATAGAATCAAAATCCACTTGAAGTGTCTTTGAGACTAATAGCATAATTCAGAAAAAAAAAATGTAATAATCAATTTATATTGCTTATTTAACCACACCATGTTACACGCTTATTTTGGCGCAAGATTGAGGCGTAGAGGCGCCACGTTAGGTGATGGGGGCGCAACACGCCACGACAGGGCGCACGTATTTTAATATTAGCTAATACATAAACTAATCATTTGTTGTCATCTCAACCTACATACATTTCACCTTTCCACATTGTATGTTATTTGTACGAAATTTAAAACACTCCACGGCATGCTACATAACATGCTTTTATTTTTTCACATCGCACATTCACTCACCGAGTCACTGCAATATATATAATCTGTTTTATAAATCAACTAGTTGAAATCCCGTGTTAAAACACGGGAAGACTAAATTCAACTAAAGCTGAAAATTCATCCATTGGTGGATGTGCTTCCGACTTTGGTAACCATTGATAAATGAAAGAGCTAATTAGAAACCACTGATAATTATCCACAGATGAAGCAAGCAACAAATGATGAAACAAACTTCTGATGACAGCAGCGGTTTGCACTCAACAGTTGTTGTCATTAGAAGTTTGCTTCAAAGCAGACCCATTAGTAATAAAACACTCGTTTTTTTTTTTTTTTCGTTTTTTGTATAGCACTATGGTACTCGTTGGAAAGATAATAAAACGCTCGTTAATTTGGTTTAATCTTTTTTAAAAAAAAATGACGTTTAAAAAAGTTATTAACGTTTAAAAATCATGGGGAAAAGTGCATGTGCCATGCACATGAGAGAAAAATAATAATTTAATAATCATTTAATTGACCCGGTAAAATGAGCGAGAAAAACTTAAAGGAGACCCTCATAAAGCGACATGTGTTTCTCATTAGCTTTCATTTATATATCATAGAAGATTTTGTATGTCACAACGTTTAAAATATGACTAGATCATTACCTGCGTTACGTATTTAGAGGAAGAAATTCAGAAAACCAAAAAAAAAAAAAAAAAAAAAAAAAAAACAGAAAAAGAAAATAAAATAGTAATACTAACCATCCTCCATCATTTACGCTCGTCTTCTCCACTTCCACAATTATACGTTCATCTCCTCTTCTCTCTTCCTCTCCCCACCATCATACATCTTTATCACCAAATCACAACAAACAATCTTTCTCCATTTCAATGGAGGACACAAATCCACCACCGTCGGACACCTCCAACGATAATATTAATCCTAACACAAAAGTCGACGTCAAACCTACGTTCATTGTTTCACAAGACGACGGCAAACTCTACGAAAAGATAGATCAATTCATTTCATTGTTAGGTAACGATGAGCGATCAGGCTCATCCTCTCCACCTGATATTGTGGACTCTGTCCAAAATTTTGCTGATCTTTTTGACGTTATGGTCGTTGAATACGAATGCGGCTCTAAGAGATGGATCCAGCTTAATGATGAGGAAACCACGTGTTTCCTTGAGTTTGTTAAGCGAACTGCAATGCTTACTAGATCTTTATCAAGATTCCATTCGGAAGAAAGCTATGCGGTTGTGATTAACCGCATGAGCGGTATTCAGGAACGTGCGTTATCGATACTGGAGGCTGAATTTAAATCGATTCTCGACGATTATAAAACGTCATATGATCGAGATCAGAAGATCGATGATAAATCGGATGAAGCGATAACGAAACAGCTATCGTCTTCCACGATCAATGTTCAAGATGTATCAGAGCCAGAATTGACGGATCAATCCGAATCTGAACATGAGAAAGATGAATTTCTAGGTTATTCAGATGAAATGATATCTGTTCTGAATAAATTAGCCAATGCAATGATAGGAGGTGGTCATGAAATAGAATGCAATGAATTGTATTTCTTCGTTCGAAGAAACGCAATTGAACAGAACTTGAAGGTTCTCAAGTTTGAAAAGTTTTCTATTGATGAAATGCAGAAGATGCAGTGGGAGGCGATGCAGAACGAGGTTAAGTCGTGGGTTAAGTTGTTCAAATTGTTTTGCGCCTCGCTTTTGCCTAGCGAGAGGAGGCTGGCGGACGCTGTGTTCTCTGGCCACACCGCGATCTCTGATAAGCTATTTGGCAATCTAACACGAATTGTGCTTTCTTACTTTCTCAGTTTTGCAGAGGCGATTATGATGACGAAACGTTCGGGTGAGAAACTGTATAAGTTCCTAGACGTGTATGAAGCAGTCCGAGACAACATTCCAACGGTGGAGAAGTTGCTTTCTAACGAATGGCTACCGCAACTCAAATCCTCAGCGTCGTTGATCTGCACCATGCTTGGGGAGTCTATTTACAGCATTTTCGTAGAGCTTGAACTCTCGATCAAATCTGACGTGGCTAAAACGCCCGTTCCAGGAGGCGCTGTGCATCCGTTAACTCGTTACACCATGAATTATTTAAAATTGGCGTGCGAGTACACTGGCACATTAGAGCAAGTATTCAGAGAACATAAACGGATAAACCGAGCTGAATCAGGCACTGATGAAACAAGTTCACAAGAGCACCAACCACAGAACCACCAACAAGGGGCGAATGGGTCGCCTTTTCAATGCCAGATAGCCAAAATCATGGATCTGTTGGATGCAAACCTGGAGGCGAAATCAAAGCTGTATAAAGATCCATCACTGAGTTTGATTTTCATGATGAATAACGGACGATACATTTTGCAGAAAACAAAGGGGACAGGAGAAATGCGAACATTGATGGGCGATCCATGGGTCAGGAAACGGTCTTCGGATCTAAGGAGTTACCACACAAACTACAAGAGAGAAACATGGACAAAGTTATTACAGTGTTTGAGCCATGAAGGGCTGAATGTGAATGGGAAAGTAATGAAGCCAGTGCTTAAGGAGAGATTCAAGAGCTTCAATTCAATGTTTGATGAGATACACAAGTCACAAACAAACTGGGTGGTGAGTGATGTGCAGCTTCAGTCGGAGCTGAGGGTGTCGATATCCGCGATAGTTATACCGGCTTATAGGTCGTTTATGGGGAGGTTCAGTCAGGTGTTTACTCCAGGGAGGCAGACAGAGAAGTATATTAAGTATCAACCGGAAGATATAGAGACATGTATTGAAGAGCTGTTTGATGGGAGTGTAGCTCAGCAAAGCAAAAGAAGATGATTGATGAATAAATAAGAGAAATGTAAGGAGTTGAGGTTCAAAGTAATATGCTACATACAATTAAGATTACCTTGTTATCATGGGACCAAACAAAGACATGCAGTTGCATGCATCTGAGTTATGTGGTTCTTTTTTTGTGCAAACATCTACTTATTTTTAATGAATATCTCTATCTTATGTATTTTTTTTTAATCCATGAGATTGATTTTTATATATGATAGTAAATGACAACAATAATTAATGATAGAGTATAGATTGGGTACATGTTAAAAAAGTTAAGAAGACGTCCATGGATGTTGCTTTACCTAAAATACAATGCCATGATCAAAATTCATCACGAGGTTACTAAATGAAGAGATGATGAAGCAAATTTTTAAGAATATCAACCATCATAATATCAGATTACGTAGTATTGATTGTTGGTTTTCTTAGATAGTTTATTTTTTTAAACGGAGGATTTCATTAAACAAAACTAGCAAGATGCTAGAGGCAAAGACTTACAAGCTATACATTGAAAGACAACGAATCTATAAACAAACGGTGTATGTTTTGAGGAACAACCGAGAAATAAAGATGTTCATCAATTCTTTGATTATAATACATAAACAATAACAAATAAATCATATGTGTACCTTATTAGCCAGTAACCGCACAGAGGGAAGACTTCATGATCTACAGGATCATCGGGTTTTCGTTTAGGGTGTACAGTAAAGATGGCTTAAGGATCATGGTTTTAGAGAGGAGAGAGAGGGATGATTATGTTGTAGTAGTTGGTATTTCATTAGCCTCTATTTTTCTCCTATTAAACTCTATATATACACCCGCAGGGGAAACCCTATTTTATGGTATTTTAGGGTAATTATATAGGATAAAACTCAGACAAGTTCTATAGGATTTTTCATGAACCATAGATCTTAACCAAATGAGATGTTTTCCAATTTTGGGTTTCAGAATGAATCAGCCAAGGGCTTTGCCCGTTGGACCTTGCTCCAAGGGGCGCTCCCCCCCCCCCCCCGACCCTCACCAAAGGGGCATTACCCCTTTGAACCGTGATTGCTTAAGATTAATAAGGTTCTAGTATATCCAAAATCATTATAACAAGTGTGCACTCCACACTTTCCTACCTTGTTTTATGTATGTTATGATACGCTTGGTCTAAAAATCAATTGAATTACACTAAAATAATTAACATTTTACTTAGTATCTATATCTATATTATTATATTAAAGAAACTCAACGTACAATATATTAATTTACCATCTTTTTAAGATGGCATATGAACAGCCATAAGTGTAATTCTCTATTCCTTTTATACCCCTGTGTACAACCTTTAATGATAAATGTACAAATGACTAAAGCAAGTTTTTCCAAATCATTGTTTTTGAAACCATCTTCTTCAATATCACATCTTCAGTTACCCTGCTCTTGAATGCAATCAAGAAACCCAAGCTTTTTCGTTTTCCCCAATTGAATATGAATGAGAATGAGAAAGGGTAATCATCATCAATGTGGTTTGCACTCTCCACACATAAGAAATGCGTCATCATTTAAACCCTACATACATCGCTTCTTCATTCTAATTCCTTCTTCCTTCAAGCGGTTGTTGTCCGGTTACCGGCGTCGAAGATTTGTGTAATCTCATGTATAGAAATCGTCTCCCATTTATGTTAGTTGTTCTTGATTTTTGAATTTGTATTCACTTCTAATTTTAGTTGCAATCCATTGTTGTTCACTTCTTATTTTAGTTGCAATCTATTACTGCAATATGTGTTTGCTAAGCATACCCAGATGCCCTATGGCTATTATGAATCCTCACGACAGGTTTGGGGTTGCAATTATCAATATACCTCCCATACCCTGCTCATTGCCATATTAATAATGCTCAGACTCAATAATACAGGGTTTTGGGTTTAGGGAAAATCTTCTTTTCGGGGTGTATTCCACTTAGAACAGATTATACTTTATCGAATTTCATCGAGTATATCGTATGTTTCAACCACTTAATATTGAGCTTACATATTATTCAGGTTATTATGGCAACTTCAACTCTTATTTTGGCTTCTTCATTTGTCTAATTTGGATTGATTCAGATGTGCATTTCCATGGACCAACCCACAGTAAGCCCTAGACTTATCTCGGTTATTGTTGTTTATATGTATTTTCTTCAAAGATTTTTTTTTAAAGATATTAGGGGTTGTGGGTATTCTAGAGTTTAGCAAGATTCGACTTATCATGATTGTACCATATTTTGACTTTCTTTTTCTAATTTCATAACAGATTTCTTCTTTATTTGATGTTAGTTTTTGTGGGTGTTTCTTGAATATATGATAGAAATATGTAAAGGTTCAGATTAGACTAGATTTTGATATTTAATTTGTGTTTTTGTTAGAAAATTTATCCTTACAAATCTCCATCGATTGGCTTCGTTAACAAAACTTACCGTCCAAATATCAATGAAATGTGAGTGTCAATGTGTGTCATGTGTGAGATCTTATGTTCGCTTGATTCAAAGAATGCATGATGTTGTTTCGGTAACGGTATGATTGTTCAAGAGGATCAATATTTACACATGTAACTTACTTTTCAGGTTAGGTTCAGTTTGCTTGGATGTGATTAATAAGAGATGGAGCCCCATCTTTGGTAATTGCAACATTTTCTTGTTATGAAGTTTCTCAGTTTACAATTACAGGGTGTATGGGATTAGTCCGAAATAAGTTGTTTTACACAATTAGTTTAAACTTTGAAGTTGTTTATACCAAACAGCTTATGTCAAAACGCAATAAGTAGATAAACAGTTTTAACAAGCAAATTCCAAACACTCCCTAATTTAGACAACGTGTTTTAATGGTATTAAACTATTTTAGACTTTTAGCATATCGTAACATACTTTCTCACACTCTAATGACCATTTGAACAATTTATTCCTCATGCAATAAGTGGAGTGTAAACTTTAGTTCAACATGATTTGGTCCTCGGACACAGAGCCGATGGTCTGCAGGTGGAGGCATAGCCCGGTTTCTGGGGTAGAACAACAGGAGATGTCTCAGATGCTGCTGTCTCTGCAAGGGCTGCAGCTTTCTCGGAATGCCGATGTTTGGAAGTGGGTTCCAGGTTCGAATGACACTTTCACAGTTGCTTCTTTCAGACGCTTTTTGATTCAAGGTCGGCTGCAAAACAGAGAGTTTCACATGAAATGGATTCGATGGGTCCCTTTAAAAGTTAAGATCTTTGTTTGGAGGCTAGATATGGACAAGATTCCTACCCGAGAGGCGCTTCGCAAACGAAACGTTTCGGTTCAGAATGGTAATTGCGTGCTTTGTGAGGCTGATTTGGAGACTTCGTTGCATTTGTATACAGGTTGTGGCTGGACATTCGGAATTTGGTCGTCTATTAGCTCTTGGTGCAGAATTGGCCCTTTCTTCGCTTTTGATATCAAAGATCTTTTGTCTCTAGAGCAAAGGAATAGCAACAAAAAAGCGAAAAATATCATTCAAGGTATCGTCATGATAACGATTTGGGTTATTTGGATTGTTAGGAACGACAAGATTTTTAATAATAAAGAGGCTAAGATCATCGATGTTATAGCTAGGGTAAAGTCTCTTTCCTTCCTTTGGTTGAAAGCTAGAGGTAGGTTTAAAAGTTTAGTTTGGAGAGATTGGGCGTCTTATCCCTTGTATATGTTGTAATGTTTTTGTTGCGCCGGCTCTTGTTTTAAGGCCCGAGTGCGTTTTTTAATGAAGTTCATCTTTCAAAAAAAAATGATTTTTTATGCTTGTCATTATTGAAGGGTATTTTAGGCATTTAACTAATATCTAATAAAGATGTATCTATTTGTAGACTTGGTGAATGTATTTGAAGTGTTTCTTCCACAACATTTATTGTATTCAAACGCTTCAGACCCGTCAAACGGTGAGGTTGGGGCTCTTTTGATGCGTGATAAAGCTAATGAACTACGAGTGAAAGGTATGATTTTTCTTAGTTTTGCAACAGTTTTTTGTCTTTATATGCGTTTCACATGTGAGGTTATTACAAATGAACAAAAAAAAAGATGTATCATCCAAAGAGTGATTTTATGACATCGACTTGAACTCATGAGTCCATGACTTTCCAAGAAAGTAGTTTCAGCAATTAGAAAATAGTGGAAATCGTCATACTTTGCATTTTGTGAATGAATCGCTTCTATAGCATATAACTTGTACCTGAATTTTTTACTTCATAGGTCAAAGTTACTTATTTTTTTACTTTCTTTTTAGTTGTGAATCATTTAACTTATTCAACCCCAACGATATTTTTCGCATAGTATTTTTATAGCCTTCAATAAGATTTTTCTATACTGTTAAACCTACAAACAAGTACCACATTTTGAGCTGAAGATGATTTGTTTAACTTAAGAAAGTCAACGGTAGCTATTTGTGTGTGAATAATAGTTATTAACTAACTTTAACACTATGTGTCACAATTCTACGAGTTCATATTCTTGTTCTCACTTTTGTCATTTCATTTGTTGTTTTGTTACCTGAAGTTCTCATTCTTAATTTCAGTCATACTTTATCTTAAAATATCGCTTTATAATTCTTAAATATTCATTACTAATTATTTAATATTTCATTTAACGAAACTTCAAACATGTAATGCACATGTTTCTAACCTAATTAATACTAGTAGTAAGCCCGCGCGTTGTCGCGGGAGCGATAATATAAAATGTGATATTCTATATTTAGTTTTATCAATTCTCGCGTGTCCATGAGGATTTATGTACCCTAACTGAGCTTTAAAAATATGCTAAAACTATGTGGAATGCATATACATGTGTTGGTAACTATAAATACTCTAAATCATTATGTCCACCATTCAAATTATAAGTTTTTTAATCAATTCAGAATCGAATTTCATGTTTAAATAAGTTTGAAATTAGGAGTGGAGGTTAGTGGTCGATTGAGGGTGCTCCGCCCTACTCTCATTTTCTTTGCTCAATAGTGTAAGTTTACGTGTCATCGGCCTAAATTTTTATACGCAATATTGTGTCCAACCCCTTCCGTTTTAAGGGTCGTCCCTGACTGTCGTTGTGACGAGGATCCAGTGTGTGTGCAAAACACTTAGAACCATGTAACAAACTAACCATGCTTCTAATCAAATTCTCACTTCTAAATGAGAATGAATTTCCCTATGTTTCAATACTTATTTTAAAAAACATAACATATATGAATAACTCATTAAAAGCTCAATTTAAGATTCATGTTATTAATCAATACATGAAAGGAGTTCAAAAATCATTAATCAAAGTTGTAGACTCTAATTATATAGCAGGCCTAAATGATTGTAACATTTGATATAGTTATTTTAAAAAGCATAACATGCATGAATAAGCAATTAAAAGCTCAATTTCTAGTCTAAGTTAAGACTAAAAGATTGATGTTACCAATCAAAACAAAACAGGAAATATGTTAATAAATCATTAATCAAATTTGTTAGTTGTAGTTATACAACACAACTAAATGGGCGAACCAATCCTCATGATTGAAGATTTAAACATTTTTATAGTCTTAACCAGACATAGCATAGATCAATAACCAACAAAAAAAATAATTAACAGAAAAAAACATATCAATTCATGTGTTTGCTACAAATTTAGATTTTTTTTTTCTACTACAACAACAAAGCTTGCTTCCAACTGGAACTCCTCTTACTCGGTCCAGGCGAATTCTTTAGACCACTCACCTGAAAAATAGCACTGAATTTGTATTATAAAAGCAAAGAAACACAACAAGAAAAATCAATAACATATAACTATAAAAACAATAAAATAGAAATCCAACCTTAGCAGCATCAACAGATTATCAATCGAAGAGAAGAACCAGCAAGATGCGAACATCTAGGTGTGATGGGTATGGAAGAACTTATAGTTTCAAGAAGATGGAGTTATGGAACTCGAAGAGACGATTTCGAATTTTCGAATTAAATTTTTGGTTAAAGTGAATTTGTTCTTTATAACAATGTTATGCGAATGATGATTGGAATGTGAACTAATCACCATTTGTGTAGTTAATATTGTATTCATTATGATGAACCACCAAGGAAGATGAAAGGTTAGTATGAATTGAATTGACTAAGATGGCCTTAAAGTGTCTTAAAAGTTTGATGAATGTCCAACTTTAATCCCTCTAAATTGGCTTTAAGTGTATTGTAAATTATGCTTAAATATTTGTACACAATACAAAATTACAATGGTGTACATCTTTGGACATAATATTTATCAAACTCTTTGAAAGGCACTCAAATTCTATTTATAATGTATACAACTTCTTAATAATCGAATATGCTATATTAGACACTATATAAAGGTAAAACTTGGACCAAAAACAAATTGTATGCAAGGCAACCAGATCCTGAATTGGCATGTTTCAACCAAACAAACTGTATTAAAGCAGCAGTGAAATAAAACGAGGGGAAGATATTACTGATTCAATCTCGATCTCCAAGAACATTTTCAGTTTAGCGTTGTGATTCTTATTGGAAACTTCCCTCAATTACCCAACCTGCAGTTCCAATAACAGTTTTGAGTTCAGCTTGTTAATAAAACCAATAGCAACATGATAAATATTGATCTCAAATCTATAGATAAAACACATTAACATTTATAAAAGATATTAGCAATTAAAGAAAAACAATTCTGATTGGGTTTCCTACAAAGTTGTTAAAGGCCGATTAGGACGATGTGTGTGGTTCTGCCTCTTTGGCCATACAAGAAGTGTTGAAATTGAATAGGCACGCCAATTCTTTAGCAACCTCATCCTGTACACCATAAATATTTGATGAATATAAGTAAGTGTATGTTTCCAACAACTAAATGTATATTATTAACAATGTAACAGGACAAAAATTACAAATCGACAGTAAATCAAATCGAGCAATGAAAAATACCTCGAATTGGTTAAATGGTGTTTCTTTCTGTATGCGAAATCTATGAACTTTGTCATGGTTTGCATCATGAGTAACCTAGACATGTCAAGTAATGATATTAGTAAGATGAGTTTCTTGAAAAGTAAAACAAGTGTAAAAGACAAGAAAGCAATGACTATAAATGAGTATTCAAGAGTAAGGAAATGAGTTTTATTGGGTGTTATGAATGTAGGTTACATCTTGAGAGACATATAAAGTGTGTATTACACACATATACAATGTGCATAATATGTTATACATGAGGGGCTAAAAGGGTAGGAAATGACAAAAATATAGAGATGTGTAAAGAGGCTTTTCATATGCCATCTTAAAATTGAGAGGAAATTACTTTCATGGACATGTTTCCTCCTTAATAAGGTAATCTAGATATATAATTTAAGGTACAATTGAAGACATTGGCTAAGGCCACACGGTGTGGTGGGCGTGGAAGGTGATGTGCAATGTATGGTCTATAAATAAATACCTAACCTAGACACCTAGTAATATAAAACAGACTCAACTAAACTAGACCACACGACAGGCAAGTGTACCTATCATTGCAGTACAGACTAAGTAAGTCCGAGTATCGAACCCACAGGACACAACTAGAAAACAAAACTAGACTCAACTAAGACTTAACAAAATTGGTTTATAAATGATTTTTGGGTTTTTTAAATAATTAATAAAATAAATTAAGTAGATAAATAAGATAAACAGACAGCAAGGATAAATGAGGAAAATATCAGGATAGGAAGGCAACTACCTAAGTCAAGAATCCCACATGCAAACTCACAACTCTCGGTAATGGAAACCTGAATGGATACCAGATTCTAAAGATAACTTAAGAAACTCTAAGACGTGCTAGATCTCCTCCCGGTCTCACCAACACTACCCAAAGAATCCTAAAGAATAAAACACTAGCTATCTAGCTCGAATCACCTCCCGGTCTCACCTCACTAAGAATGTAAAGGTACTATAATGACTCAATCACCTCCCGGTCTCTCTAATCACAATACACCCGAAGATGTAAAGGAGTAATTTAATTGGCTTAACTATGACTTGGAATTGCAAGAAACTAGAGACAACTAGGCTAGGATCACCTCCCGGTCTCACCCAAAACCTAACACCTAAAGCACTAGACAACCCAACACCCCATCACCTCCCGGTCTCAAGAATGGAAGAATACAAAAGTCCTCTAAATTCTCTAATCAAGTTCCTATGGCTTTTGGATCCAAAACCACAAACTAAGCTACAAGCACTAAGCAGGTAACCCTAATAAACATCCAAACATGAAAGACATTCACTAAGATGTTTATGGAACTCTCAAAAATAATAAATTAGACTTAAGTATGCACACACATCATAATAAACACCAACCAAATCGTTACCAAAACATTAACCATTCAATAATATCCATAAACCGAGAGTTATAAAATTAACATGTAGTCATCATACAACCTAGGTAGCTATAAAATATTTAGCTATTCATAACAACGGAACAAGATAAAAACATAGGTTTAAAATAACACATAGTCATAGTCTCAATATTCATAAACACAAAGTAAATAAATATAAAACTAAAAGTTATTATAGTCGAACCCGAGCCTTCAATCTTGAACCCGTGCCTTCTTCTACTTCAATTAATCCTCTAAAAGAATGAAGAGCTGCTGTCCGATTACCTCTTTGTTGGCGGCTGTCTTGTATGTTCCTTCGAAAATAATAATCTTTTTATATCCCCCCTAACACTATGTTCCCGAGTTTTATTAAAGGATGGAAGAGAAAGGATTGGAAAGGAAGTGGAGAAAAAATGTGTTCCAGAGTTTTTTGTAGGAGGGTAGGGGAGGGATAATAAAGAGGATTTTAGTGTGATTTTCAATCTTTCCAATTTGGAAGGAATTGGAGAGAAAGGAAGAGAATGGAGATCCTTTCTCTTCCATCCTTTAATGAAACTCGGGAACACAGTGTAAGTGTCGCCTCCAATTCTAAAATTTCAAAACCATGGTTTACCTTGGACTTGGGCCCCCACAAGGTCACGAGACCTTTTAAGATTTTTTTTTATTTTTTTTATTATTATTAGTAGTATAACTCTATGTTCTTGACTCAGATGTTTTTGGCTCGACCAAAGTTCCTCGTTTACGCTCCAACGTCTATAAACACATGCTTTCAAGTGTTCGTGTCTCGATTAAAATTCTTTTGTTTTGAGCTCATTTCCACGAACACCTATAAAATAATAAAATAAATAAATACATGATAAAAATGACATGAAATGAATAAAAACCTAACCAAATAATATACAAAATACATAGGAAAAGAGATGTGTTTTGCAACACATCAAAGGTGGCGTGGGGCAAAAGATGAGGGTGGGGTGGATGGTGTGGTTGGTTCTTTAGTTATGAGTGATTTTTTATTGGTTGCTTGGTTAAAAAAACCTTCACGCCACCACCACTCCGTGGTTTTTTAGGGGTGGAAGGGGGATTGACGTGGCTGTCACATGTCACTTCATGTCCCTTTCACCACATGACCACACCGTGTAGCCTAAAGAAATATAAGGAGTGATTGAAGGTTTTGAAAATGCAAGAAGTGATTAAAGGTCTTGAAAAGGTTGAGCAAGAACCCACTGCTTAAGAGAATAATGGTGCCATATCTATTGGTTTCCAAAGGCAAGTTCTTATTTAAAAAAAAACAACTCATATTTGTAAGGTACATGATAACAAGAGGGTGTATTATATAATGGACTGGTACCAAACTACCAATGAAAAAAATGCAATCAGGCGTAATACTACTGGAGCTGAAGTGCGAGCACTAAGCTCCTTGTATACTAAAGTGGCGAGTTTCCTCTAATCTCTAATATTCTTATCGTATATCCACATGCTAATGTTAACTTCTTTTTAACAATATATGCTTTGCAGGGACGAAACACAGATTCACTTTCACAATATTTTGGAGAGGATACTATTCATTGTCCCTTCGAGCACGGTTTGGTGTTGTTTTGTATTTGTATTATGACAACACTTTCATGTTTTGATTTGTGTGATGTATTATCTTTAACAAGTTAAACACTCAAACAGGTAAACCCTCAAAAAATGCTAATGGTTTGAAAATGGTACAAAGCGTTATTTAATCCATACAACTTTTTGTATTGGTTAATTTGGAAATTTATATTCATCATCATCATCATCATACTCAGTTAAAAACGACGGATGGTTAATCATGCATCATGTGGTGACGTTGATAGCCAAAAGACAAGGGGTTATAGGCACATAACACTTAGAAAATTATATTATTATTGTAATCATATATTTTCATTTTCATATTTAACGCACTAATTATTTGGGAGCAAACAATTAATTGACATGAAATTATTTAGGAGTATGTTCTATATAAAACCAATCTTAAGTGGAGAACCACATAAACATTTGTATGTTGTGCTTTAATATGTACATATATATATATATATATATATATATATATATATATGTTGTTAAGTGGTTTTCCCAGTTCTCTACAAAAGGTTGGTGTTTGAACAGGCGTCTAACTATCTATGAAAAATGTGGAAAAAATGACATGTTTCAAACCGTACTGAAAAGTACTTGTTTTGACCCGTTACCTGACCCTGTTCCGCATCATAACCTAAACTTACGATTGTATTCTTTGTCAAAGATCTCATGCATTGTTGGGGTTGTATGTGCAGTAATGCAGATTCTGGAAGTGTTTGCTAAAATGTTCAAGAAAGCACGTGATGATAAATAAACTACCAGACTTCAAGGAATGAAGATGTTGATTTCAATAAAGACACTAAAAATGAACTGTGATAAATCTTTGTTCATAAACAAACAAGACGCGGGTAATTAAAATCAACATATGACCTTAAAACATTCAGTTATGTGGTAGCAAGAGACCCTTGCAGTTGTTTAACTAGCTTAGCGAATTTGATTTTTATTTCCCTGGAAACTGTACGTATGAAATGCAGTGGTTTGAGATACTTTCACTTACTTTTGATGATTTATTTTATGCTATGCAAGTTAGGTTGTTATAAACATTTACTCTTTCGATGTTTCGATGTGACTGTACATACATAACTTCAAAAATGAAAGATCACTACCAGGCCACACATAATAAGAATAGTGGCTTTACCTTCAAACACACAACAACAAGCAAAAAGTGAAATCTTCCATTCAGTAGGTACATACTAAACATTTCTCTTTAAACCATTTCATAAAATTATATAACAAAGCTGCTAAACTAATTTTATAATACTCTAGCTTGGCTAGATACACATAAAGGTAACCTTATTATGATTAATATAAGTATTAAAAATAAATTACGTTAAATCCATCACGCAAGATGCGTCTAAAAAACATAACTACCCGTGCCAACGCGAGGGCATTCCCACTAGTATCCAAAAAAGGCAACAAGCAATGAGTAGGTGATGAAACAAAGCATATCAATGAGTGGTGATGCCAACTCATTTAGACCATTTTAGCAACTTCTATCAGACATACCCCTTTTGACTCGTTAACTAACCTTAAGAGCACACACAATGCACACCCCAACAAACCACTTCAAACCGTTATATTAGTATGCCATATCATTTCAAACAACAACCCATTTTTTCTCCAATCCCAAACCATTTCAAACCTCTATTTCATCACCTACTTTTTCTCTTTTTTTATTTAACCTTTACATACTTTTTTTTTAATCATCAGTGGGGCCCACCAAAATTCCTTTGGACCGTTCCGGTTTAACAGACGGACCAAGTGGTTCAAACTTTAGAGTGCTACAATGGTAAAAAAAAAATGAGGGATTGGGTGCTCTTAGGCTTAAGGGTGTGGGCTCGGCAACCCCCTTCAGTGCCTTACGTGGCCTTCGGTGCCGACCAAGCACACCCCCCCCCCCCCCCCCCGATTTGAAGTCGGAAAAAACGGCATGGATCTCCCGATGGCACCGATCAATATATATTAATATTATATATATATATTTTTTTTGTCTTTTTCTGTTTTAAAAATTATTATAAAAATGAAAGGGGAAGGGGGAAGAAGGGGGGACCATTTCCCTGGTTTGGGGGAGGGGAAGGGGGTAAATGACGTGGCGTTGATGTGGACAATGGGGAGGAACGTGACGCTGATGTGGGCAAGGGGGAAGAAATGGGGAAGGGTTCCATACCTCATAGCCTGAGTAAACCGAAAATACCTAAAGAATAATAGAAGTGCTTTTTTGTTTAATTAATCAGGTTGATCCCTTTTTATTCACATTTTTGGAGCTGTTCATACCAATTGCCAATCTCCATTGACGGCTTTACAATGTTGTACTCTTAACAATTGAAGCAACAATTTTCTCGTCGGCATCTTTAGATTTTGATTGTTTTGACCATTTGCTTATGTTTAATATTCAATTTTCAGTGATTATCCATCGTAATTAAACTATAATAATAAGCCTTAGCATTTGAACAGTAATTTTATTATTTTTTTTATTTTTTTTGTTGTATTAAGAGCATGTTTGGCTCTCCTTATTTCCACCTCCTTATAACTTATAACTTTTTTAAAAAGTTAATAAGTTACAAAAAGTGTTTGGCAAAAGGAAAAGGACTTTTTGTTTTAACTTTTTGTAAGCCTATGATAAGTTGTTTTAGAAAAGTAAGGGAGAAGTGACTTTTTGAACCTCCTTATAACTTATTGATGGTTATATACCTACATGCCCTTATTATATCCTTACATCTTCCCTCTTTATACCCTTTTTGGTCATTTTACCTAAATAAGTTAAACCAAACACTTTTTTACAAACTAACTTATCAACTTATTGTTTTTCCCCACCACATAAGCTAATCCAAACACTTTTTTAAAAACTCGTTTTTAAAAAGTCATAAGTTAATAAGTCTTTTTAACAAAAAGTCCTTTTTGCCTCAAATAAGTTTATCCAAACATGCCCTAAATACCTGATGTGTTTGATTATTTAACAAAAGAGTGTATGGTGTAGCTGGTTTGGGTTGGATTGTAACTGGTGTCTTTCTCAGGTTCGAATCCTATTAAGGCCATATTTTTTTCCCAAAATTATATATGTATTATTAGAAACTTAACATGTATGTATATGGGCAATACCGTCATTTAATCATTGGTGTGTACGTGTCTTTTATCATCTTCTTTTCCTTGCCACGTTTTTTACCCACCGCTTCCTTTCTCTGTACAAACCTATATCCGACCAGTCCTTCCAAATCCCTTTCACTTCTTTACAATATTGTTTTTCGTCTAATTTTGCTCTTCGAGGATCCAGCCAGAATGTGGGTGTTGCAGCCATAGCCACCAAGAAAACCCACTACTCGCATACCGATAAGCATAAGCGGTGAAGGAGAGTTGCTCATCGCTAAGAATAGCAGCGACAGAAGCTCCAATGGCGGCACAAATAGGTCGCCGGTAACTGCATGTCGCTATCTCTATTGTTCTGGCGGATGGTGAGCCGAGTTATAGTTTTGCCGGCGATTGAGTTTTGGCCCGTTTCTCAGGTATGTTGTTTGAGGGTTTAATTAAAGGGTGTTTGGGTTTTCAAAATCTTTGCAATTTTAGTGTTTATGATTGTTTTAGTTAAAATATGATGGATTTGGAGATGAGTTCTTTGCAATTAACAATTGGTTTACTTAATGGGTATACCAAAATTGTATGTCTGAGGTTATTTTATTTATTTCTTATTTCCAGGTTAGGTATGATTTTGCACATTCTGGAAAAGTATTAACTTAACAGATAAATGAGGAGTAGGAAGAAGCACCGTGGAAGACGAGAAGCCTATAGGAATCATTACAAGTCGCTTTAATTTGACGGTTTTTAAGAGTTGGTGAGTGTTTTAATTTATTGATTAATGATTTAAGACTTTCTGTTGCTTATCATTGATTTTTAAACTTCGGAATCAACATGAAATTTGGTTGAGAATTGATCTTTTTTTGTAGCTACAGTTATCGAATTCGACACAGTTCCCATCGATCTTATCACTAGCGAAAATTTAACTGCTGAGTTCCTGAAATCATAGGTATTGTTGTCAATGAAAAATTATTTATTTATTGTTTGATTTTTTAGCTTATTTGATGAAATTTTGATGATGATGATGATGATCGACAGTCATTTGGATCTCTTCTGTTGATTCAAGATGGAGATAATACTCTTTGGTAAGGTTTAAAAACACAAAATTTATAAAATTGCAAATTTTAGGGGAAGTTTGTTTGCATGCATCAACTGTTTATGCTGTACATGTGACTAATCTATATGGACAATATATTAACTATTTGTGGTATCTGGTGAAGTGGTAAGATTTGATGTTAATATTCGCATTTAAAAAGTAGAAAAACAACACCATCTCATTGTTATGAATTTTGTAAATACATCACTAACAGACCAGTTGTAGATTAAGATAGAATAATGACGTTTGTTTAAATCGAAGTTGAATCTCTGCCTAATCTGATTTAGTTGGGTTCGTTTGTCTCACTAATTATACTTTCGATGATATTCATTTTGGGGATTCAACTTATTTTGGTGATGTTTCCAGCAGGTTCTTCATTCTAACAAAATGTGAACCTGTGATTGAGGTAAAAGTGAACACAAGACATTGACGAACCAATTAAGGAAGGTAACTAAAGTTAATATTACGCATTCTAACATCTATATCCTTTTAGCCTCTTCGTTTAAAAGTGAAGATACAGAAAATAATGATGACTTAACGACTGAATAGATGCTTTACAAAATTAAATGTGCTTATTTCTTTCCGTTGGTCAAACATTCTTTATATGTGTTTTAATGTAACAATAATCAAATGTTATGAACTATGAAACTTTATATAACAAATTTTAAACACATGTGACTTTTAGGTGATTCAACTGCAAGAAGAAAAGGGACTACATATAAAGACTTTTGAAGAAAAAACTAACTAATATTGACTACTTGGCTCTTCTGTTTATTAATT
The DNA here is from genome assembly GCA_030844895.1 of Ambrosia x helenae. NCBI lineage: Eukaryota > Viridiplantae > Streptophyta > Magnoliopsida > Asterales > Asteraceae > Ambrosia > Ambrosia x helenae. The sequence goes on along the minus strand of CM061229.1, from coordinate 118,049,075 downwards.
ATTATAAACTACCTGTTCTTCTTTTTCCTTGCAAAAGAAAGATAAAAATGGTACCATTGTTAGCTTAACTCAAACCGTAAAGCATAGATTTCCATACGTCCGTTTTCTGTATGCATTAGTTATGAATGGAACACTATATGCAACAACAACATTACTTGGAACATTTTATGGTATTTTTCTTTTATTTAATTTTATCCAAATGTTATTTCATCGATAACATTTAGTTGATCGTGTTCACTTTCAAACATCTGAATTTGATTTCAAAGGCTTAATTATTAGCTAGGTCATTATATGTTATTTTAACTAACATCTCCTAATGGCTAACCCGAAATAGTAGGTAAGCTATATGTATTTTTTTGTTGAAGATCTTTTACATTAATATATACACACACACAAGCATACACAATCATACGAAGTTACACGATAACAAATTCAGTCTTCTATATCTATACAAGGATTCTCTATTGTAGTTTCTATATGCAACCCTTTTCTAATTGTTTAGTCTGCTGCTTCTTACGCATTTACTAATCTATGGTCTGAAATCCTAAACTTCTACTTTTATGAGATATGATGGTATGGGACAGCTGTGATCATATTTGTCATTTGTGACTACCGTTTATATTATTTGTGTTCTATGCTTTTGGCTATTTGTTTACTAACTTTCATCATTTTCCCTAATAGTTGGAATCAATACACTTCTACGGGGTCTCCTATGCCATGTCGCCTAAACAACCGCCTCCGAAGCGAAAGGCGTCAACCTGTGATGGTGGCATTCGCGAACCTTCATTGTGGGTCAACTAATGAGCCCTTCACTTTGGAGGACATAGGTAAAAAAAGCTCACATATCCCAAAACTATCAGGTTTGTAAGTCTTTGATGTTGTGCTTTGTTTCGTTAACTATGGTTTTGTATCCCTGGGATTGGGTGTTTGATGCTTGATGGGTACTATCGGCAACTTGGGTTCGACCGGGTTGGGTTATCTGACATTGGATCTTCTGAGTTGATTACTTGCTACCGGGTATCAAATTATTGGTTTATTATTTCTTTAATGGGTTAATTCAGCTTTATAGTCATCTTTAGCAGTAGGGCTTCAGCTGCATTTTCTGGGCAAAGGATATGTAAGCCATTAGTACATTTCATTTGTTTCTTAATTTACCTTTTAGTTTATATGACGGGTTTTTAAAACTTCGAATACAGTTGAAATGAAATGAATCTATACTTGGGTATTGAGCCCTCCAAGCTACTTGAAGATGTGATTCCTACCTGAACTTCACAAGAATATTATATGTTGAGATTTGAGGTAGCCAATTTAATGTTCTTTATTTTTTAGGTTGATGCAACTCTTATGTGTTTCCAAACTTTTTAAGTTTTAAAGAGCTAGAAGATGTTAAAGTTTTTACATGAACAATTTTTACGTGGGTTATTCAGTTATAACTATTAATAGCCTATTGTGATGCTAGCATGACAATGATTCATACAATTAAAATTATCTATTTAATGTATAACGGTGGTTTTCTATTTTGTTTGTTTTAACATGCGCCAGTATTGTACCCGTACCGTAATGAACTAATCCTTACCGTAATGAACTAATCCTATACCTGATGTTGTACCCCGCCGCAACGCGCGGGTTGAATACCACTAGTTGAAGTAATAACTCAACAATCTTTTTTCTTGTTCAACCTTTTGTCCTTCACAACTTTCCTTATTGCTGTTATAAAATGTATTTCTGCAATTTTATTTGTCTTAATATTCATAACTGTCATTATTATTAGGCAACTTAGGTACATGTAGTTTAATTATATGGAACTAATCAGAAGATAAATGAAAGTTAGGAGGGTTATTGGTCGCGGCATGGATTATTCATTATTGTCAGTGTGAATGGGTCATAGTTTGGATTATTAGGAATTCATCAATTCATAGTAGCTGCCCCAAAAGTTGACGTGTTCGGACATGAATAGTTTGATGTATTAGGAATTCATCAATTCAATTAGCTTAAAGCATTAAGCATGTAAGTAAATTTGGATGTAAAATATCAAAATGTCTCATATGTGACTAGATAAAGTTTAAACAATCATTCTCTTGCTTTACTAATCAAAATGTAAGTAAGTACAACCTGCATAATTAACAATAAGAGTGATTATCACTAATAGTCTATTGGAAATTCGTTGGATAAGATAGTTTTCAGGATATTAAATTATTTACGGCCTTATGGGTCAACTTGATGAAGACACTATAATCAGCAAATGCAAAAACATTATTTGCTATGTTGAAAAGGTGAAGTGAATTGGTGGTGATTAGACCTGGCAATTTTAACCCATCTAGTTGAGTTTGGGTTGTTTTGGGTTTAAAATTTGACCTTGTGGGTTAAAATGGGTTTAATAAAATTTTCAATGGGGTTAGGATGAGTAATTTTAATTGTAGGAAATAAGTAATTGGGTCAGGATGGGTATATTAAAAAAAAACAAATGGGTCAGGATGGGTATTCTTAGATAACTATATACAAATCTAAATCAAAACTAACCCAACACCAAAAGCGTAGATGCCTCATAGAATTCAATGTCAATAAAAACAAAAAATTATATCTTTTGCATTTGTTGATAACTCCAGTCGGGTCGAAACAGTACAGGTCACTACGGGACGGGTTAGGCTGAAACGGTATGGGTCGTGACCGGGCCCGGTAGGGTCGAAACGGTCCAATTCGCTACGGGACGGGTCAGGTTGAAACGGTCTAGGTCGTTACCAGGCCCAGCCGCGTCGAAACGGTCCGAGTTGCTACTGGGCCCGCCCGGGTCAAAACAGTCTGCGTCGCTAAGGGACGGGTCAGGTTGAAACGGTCTGGGTCGTAACCACGCCCGCCCGGGTCGAAACGTTTCGGGTCGCTACCTGGCCCGGCCGGGTCGAAACAGTCCGGGTCGCTACGGGACGGGTCGTTACCGGGCCCAGCCGGGTCGAAATGTTCCGGATCGCTACCAGGCCCGACCGGGCCGAAACAGTCCGGGTCGCTACGAGATGGGTCAGGTTGAAACGGTCTGGGTCGTTACCAGGCCTTGTCGGGTCGAAACTGTCCGGGTCGCTACCGGGCCCGTCCGGGTCAAAACAGTCCGGGTCAAGTTGAAACGGTCTAGGTCATTACCAGGCTCGGTCGGGTCGAAACGTTCCGGGTCGCTACCGGGCTAGGCCGGGTCAAAACAGTCCAGGTCGCTACGGGACGGGTCAGGTTGAAACGGTCTGGGTCGTTACCGGGCCCGACCGTATCGAAACATTTCGGGTCGCTACCGGGCCAGGCCGGGTCAAAACAGTCCGAGTCGCTACGGGACGGGTCAGGTTGAAACAGTATGGGTCGTTACCGGATCCGGTCGGGTCAAAACTGTTCGGGTCGCTACCGGGCCCGTCCGGGTAGAAACAGTCCGAGTCGCTACGGGACGGGTCGGGTTGAAACGGTCTGGGTCGTTACCAGGCCCGGTCGGGTCGAAACTATTCGGGTCGCTACCGGGCCCGTCCGGTTTGAAACAGTCCGGGTCGCTACGGGACGGGTCAGGTTTGAACGGTCTGGGTCGTTACCGGGCCGGCTGGGTCGAAACGTTTCGGGTCACTACCGGGCTCGTTCGGGTCGCTACGGGACGGGTCGGGTTGAAACGGTCTTGGTTGTTACCGGGCCCGGTCGGGTCGAAACAGTCCGGGTCGCTACCGGGCCCGTTTGGTTCGAAACAGTCCGGGTCGCTACGGAACGGGTCAGGTTGAAACGGTATGGGTCGTTACCGGGCCCGGCCGGGTTGAAACGTTCCGGGTCGCTACCGAGCCAGGCCGGGTCAAAACGGTCCGGGTGGCTACCGGGCCCGGCCAGCTCGTAACGGTCCGGGTTGATAACCAGCTTGATACGGTCGAACCGGTCCGGTTCGAAATGAAATATTTTCGATCCCTTAAAATCTTATTTTTAAGTTTTTTTTTTGTTTTTTTAATTTTAAATTTGTTTTTTTTTTACTTTTTTTTATTTTTTTATTTACTTTTTAAATTTTTTATTGTTATTTTAATTTTTTTTTTATTTTAATCTATTTTGATTTGACCTATCCAAATCAAATCATCCAGACCCAAACCTATCCTGACCCAATCCATCCTAACCCATTTTTTTAATCTACCAATCTTGGCCCATACCCATCCTAACCCAAATCCATCCCGACCCAACAACCAAACCCACCCAACCTACCCATTTTGCCACCCATAGTGGTGATATAAGATCTGGTATATTTCTACATATGTGATTATCATTTTCTACGATTTTATATATTATTATCAGCGTTTGATCCTAGCCACTCGAACTGTTTTAGAAGGCTCCGTCTATTTCAACCCCCCCCCCTTCTATTTTCACACCCTCAAAGCGCCTCGCTTAAGCGAGACGCTTTCTTTACTTTTTAACTACCTCGGTACGAGGTCAGAAAAAGCTGATTTTTGACTCGAAGCGCCTCGCTTAGGCCTAAGCGAGGCGCTTCGGATCAAAAAAAATTTTTTTTGGTCTTTTGAGTTGGTTTTTTTTTTTCAGTCAGACGTTTTTCAAAAGCCACCTTTCAATCTCACTGTCCAACAACTGAATTTTACTTGCTTGCATGAAAAAGTTTATTTTAATTGTCCGTTTGACAAACGCTTGGCTAACCTATCCAGTTATCAATCTCACTGTCCAACAACTGAATTTTACTTGCTTGCATGAAAAGATTATTTTAACAATGATCCATGGTCAACGATAGCGGTCAACGATGAAGACAACCTGAAAGTGGATACCATGGATCAGAGAGATTTAAGCTAATCAAACTCATATCTCAAGCCGGTGCAAGTTATGTTGTAGCATCTTTGATCATCTTCTTGTAATTACTTTCAAGTTTCTTTATAATCATTGAAGACAACTTTTCAGTTGTTATCCGAGAGATAGTGGTCAACGATGAAGACAACCTGAAAACAACTGGATGGTTGGTATCTATAGGTAAGAACATTGTGGATGAGGATTGTTTATCTTCCCATTGATTTCAAGTATGTTGCATTCATCGTTGACACACAAGACGAATGTTGCAACATGAGTTCGACTAAGATGACACACGAAGCTTTAGACTCCAACCGGATCCAAGTATTACTGTAATGATCAGGAACATTCCAAATAATTGTTCAATTTCAGCTTTTGTTTAACTATTTTAGCAACTTCCATAGAGAAGTTATCAATCTCACTTCTCACTGTCCATGTTTACCTTCAACGTCCAACAGTAATGAGTAACCTAGTAACCTCTACAATGATGTGATTTGTTTTAGATAAGGAGGTATATGTACAATGAACTTTTCATGCAAGCAAGTAAAATTCAGTTGTTTTACTAATTTCATAGTCTTGATACTTTTAACAATCGGATCGGCGCTAACGATGAGTTTGATGAATCATTGTACATGGTCTAATCAGGTATATGTACAATGATGTGATTTGTTTTAGATAAGGAGGTATATGTACAATGAACTTTTTTACGCTAAATAAAATCGATTAATGTTCTTTATATATGAATAGTGACCCTCTGGCAATCATCGTTGGTATTAATGGCAAGATATGTGGCTTTAGTCCTTTACGCAGGTTTGCCAGAGGGTCACTATTCATACACACAACTTTTTGCTCTAGTGGTGTGCTCTACCTTTTTGACAAACACCTGGCTAACCTGTCCAGTTATCAATCTCACTGGCAATCATCGTTGGTATTAAATGGCAAGATATTTGGCTTTAGTCCTTTACGCAGGTTTGCCAGAGGGTCACTATTCATACACACAACTTTTATGTTCTTTATATATGAATAGTGACCCTCTGGCAAACCTGCGTAAAGGACGATATGTGGCTTTAGTCCTTTATATGAGTAATGTCATGCACAATGTGTACTCACAGTGACATCGAACACTTTATATGAGTAAAACGATCGCTTTACCTGAAAACAACCGGATGGTTGGTAGCTATAGGTAAGAACATTGTGGATGAGGATTGTTTATCTTCCCATTGATTTCAAAGGATATTCATGTGAGAATGATTTCGTTACTGTAATGATCAGAAACATTCCAAATAACTGTAATGATCGCTACGGTTAGTGGATACCATGGATCAGAGAGATTCAAGCTAATCAAACTCATGGCAACCTTTGTTTGATTATACTCGTGTACACCTTTATCAACTTTCCATGATATACCTTTACATTATTATTATTATTATTATTTACATTAATATCGTATTTGCAACTTAGTTCCTTTCTCTCGAAAAGTAATTAAAAACACTTAAAAATGAATTAAAAACAATTGTTGCGAGTTAGGTTTAGTCGGAGGACCACGTACAATGATTCATCAAAGTTGTACAAAGCTGGATGTTTTTACTGGAAAACCAAAACGAGCAATTAACGAAGCGAAACGGAGAGATATAATTTTATTGGCTTGGAAACAACTTAAAAGAACCAAAAATGAATTAAAATTATTTTTTGGTGATTAACAGATAATTTTAAAGAATTAAAAGAAATTCAATTTTTTTTTAAAAAAGGCCAAAGCGCCTCGCTTGGGTCAAAGCGAGGCGTTTGAGTGCCTCGCTTTGGCCAAAGCTAGGCGATTGAGTGGTTTGATTAGACCACAGGCGCCTCGCTTTGACCAAAGCGAGGCGCTTTGGACTTTTTTAAAAAAAATTTGAATTTCTTTTAATTCTTTAAAATTATCTGTTAATCACCAAAAAATAATTTTAATTCATTTTTGGTTCTTTTAAGTTTTTTCCATGCCAAGAAAATTATATCTCTCCGTTTCGCTTCGTTAATTGCTCGTTTTGGTTTTCCAGTAAAAACATCCAGCTTTGTACAACGTTGATGAATCATTGTACGTGGTCCTCCGACTAAACCTAACTCGCAACAATTGTTTTTAATTCATTTTTAAGTGTTTTTAATTACTTTTTGAGAAATGATAATTTTCAGATATTACAGATCAAGGTGTTACCAAGCACGTCATGAAATGATAATTTTCAAATATTACAGATCAAACATTTAAAATATATTACCAAACATTTAAAAATAACTTTTCATGCAACAAGTAAAATTCAGTTGTTTTACTAATTTCATAGTCTTGATACTTTTAACAACCGGATTGTTTTTCGAGAGAAAGGAACTAAGTTGCAAATACGATAATAATCAAACTCATATCTCAAGCCGGTGCAAGTTATGTTGTAGCATCTTTTGATCATCTTCTTGTGATAACTTTCAAGTTTTTTACAATCATTGAAGACAACTTTTCAGTTGTTATCCGAGAGATAGCGGTCAACGATGAAGACAACCTGATAGTGGATACCATGGATCAGAGAGATTGATTTCGTTACTGTAATGATCAGAAACATTCCAAATAACTATAATGATCGCTACGGTTAGTGGATACCATGGATCAGAGAGATTCAAGCTAATCAAAACTCATGGCAACCCTTGTTTGATTATACTCGTGTACACCTTTATCAGGTTCTTTTGGCCACAGGTACAGAAAGGTTATAAATGTTCATATCGTTTCAGGTTGCCTTCATCGTTGACCGATATCTCTCCGATAACAACTGAATTTTACTTGCTTGCCTGAAAAGTTGTACCGGTTATAGAGAGAAATCAACAGTCGGATCGACTGTTGATTGGTATATAGAGATCAAACCGACGATCATTCAAAATTTAAAGTTTACCGCTAACCTCTGTGTCATCATCGACTACAGCAAACCGACGATCTTCCTCCACGGCACTCCTAATGGGCCTCTCTTTATTTCACGGTACGATTTGTGTTTTTGTTGCTTTTTAAATAATAAGTTTTGTGTTTATCAAACCCTAACGTCTGAGCAATGATTTATTATTATTAACTTATTTATTGTTAGTTTCATAAATCGTTTTATTAATTTTACTAATTCTCGATTCTTGATACTTTCATAAATCGTTTTACTAATTTCCGATTCTTGATAATAATAAATTATTATAATAATAAAACAAAGGAACTAAATTACAAAATATAATAAAAAATTATAATAATAATAATAATAATAATAATGTAATATAGTCATGGTTAATGCTCAAAAAAGTCAACCTTTGTTGACTCATAGGAGTCTTGAAGACGAAATGAATTTTACAAGATACTTGAAACAAGGTATGGATATGGAGAATAAATCTTTGACTATACGTGGTTGATGATGTCAAGTTTAAGTCGTTGATTCATTTGGAAATCGAAAACGCCTATCGTCACTCTGTATAGAGAAGAAAATCAACAACCGGATGGTTGGTAGCTATAGGTAAGAACATTGTGGATGAGGATTGTTTATCTTCCCATTGATTTCAAGTATGTTGCCTTCATCGTTGACAGATATCTGATCTTCAGAGTTTCCAACCCCTAATACATTCATCAAAGGATATTCATGTGAGAATGATTTCGTACAAGATTCCTATGCAAGCAAGTCATCTCATGTTGAATATTTAGTTCTCTCCGAACTTCAGCTTCCAAAATACGACGTCGTTGTAGCTCATATGTTATTATCTCTTCTCTTATTCTCTGTTTCTCTAGTTCTCGATGGATTATTGCTCTCATATCGACTCTCACAATTATTCACAATTTTATACATACAACACACCTTCATCGTTGACCGTACTATTCTTCTTGATCTTCACACTCGCTACGGTTTGCCTTCATCGTTGACCGATATCTCTCCGATAACAACCCTTGTTTGATTATACTCTTTATGTATGAATAGTGACCCTCTGGCAAACCTACCTCTGTTTTGAATTTGTTGCTTCCATAGAGAAGTTATCAATCTCACTGAATGATCAGGAACATTCCAAATAACTGTATAATTTCAGCTTATGTTTAACTATTTTAGCAACTTCTAGAGAATGTAATGTCATGGATCCTTTGAAAGTGGATACCATGGATCAGAGAGATTTAAGCTAATCAAACTCATATCTCATGCCGGTGCAAGTTATGAAATGACACATGCAGAATGTAATGTCATGCACAATGTGTACTCACAGTGACATGTGAGAATGATTTCGTACAAGATTCCTATGCAAGCAAGTCAAATTCAGTTGTTAGACCAACTTGAGATATGAGTTTGATTAGCTTGAATCTCTCTGATCCATGGTCAACGATAGCGGTCAACGATGAAGACAACCTAAAAGTGGATACCATGGATCAGAGAGATTTAAGTTAATCAAACTCATATCTCAAGCCGGTGCAAGTTATGTTGTAGCATCTTTGATCATCTTCTTGTAATTACTTTCAAGTTTCTTTATAATCATTGAAGACAACTTTTCAGTTGTTATCCGAGAGATAGCGGTCAACGATGAAGACAACCTGAAAACAACCGGATGGTTGGTATCTATAGGTAAGAACATTGTGGATGAGGATTGTTTATCTTCCCATTGATTTCAAGTATGTTGCCTTCATCGTTGACACACAAGACGAATGTTGCAACATGAGTTCGACCAAGATGACACACGAAGCTTTAGACTCCAACCGGATCCAAGTATTGCCGCATTTAATGAAATTTAACGCGCATACTGCATTCATTGACTATACGTGGTTGATGATGTCAAGTTTAAGTCATTGACAATGATTAGGGTTATTACTTTGTTTTTTAAATTTTTTTTAACTTTTTATAATTATTAAATTAAAAAAAATAAAAAAAACCAACTCAAAACATCAAAACAACTACAAAAAATAAATTACCCCCTCGAAGCGCCTCGCTTAGGCCTAAGCGAGGCGCTTCGAATTTAAAAATCAGCTTTTTCTGCCCCCTCGTACTGACCTCCTCGGAATGATTTCAAAGTGCCTCGCTTAGGCCTAAGCGAGGCGCTTTGAGGGGGTGAAAATAGAAGGTGGGAGGTTTAAATATAACCACCCTTTTAATATGTGGTGGTTTGATACTAAAGATTTCCAGTCTTTTAGTCCAAAAGATAGATACGAGTCTAATGTAAACTGTTACCCTTCCGTGTCGCTACATTATTTAATAACTTAAAAGTGCCTAATCGTATTTTTGTCGTTTATGTTCACTGGTAGCATAGAAGATCTCAAGGGCATGATGCTACATTGAGAGATTGTATTGAGCATCTTTTAGCTCTAGAATCATCTAGAACTAATCTTGGTTGTTATCTCTATTGGATTTGTGGAGACTTGATTTGGGCTCAGATTAGAAGACAATAAGTGGCAGACCAATTAAATTGAAGACCTGACCCGTTTTATTTAATTAGCCCATTATTAGTTTTCTTGGGGATTAAGTAATAAACGTTTTAGGTGAGTTCGGACTCAATCATTGACCGAAGATTGGGACAGAGTGGATGGCAACTAGCTGACTTCTTCCTGTCACTCGTACAGATCTGATTGAAGATATTGCATTAGAAAGAAATTCATATAGGCAACAGCAACTACTAAGAAATGCCACGACTTATTTCTGGGGCATCAACTTCACCCTAGGACTGCATCCGTCGCAAGCAACCTCTAAAGAATAGGGAGTAATCTTGTATTATAAATAGATTATCTTGTACTTGTAATTCCTCATCACGAGTGAGGCAGAAAACAATAATAAAATATCCTGGTTGCGGCTCGTGGACGTAGGTCAGCTGACCGAACCACGTAAATCCTTGTGTTCTCGTGTTCGTTTATTTTTATCTCTTGCAGTATTGTTTGTGTTTGGTGTGTTGATCGAGAGATCGAATCCTAACAACTGGTATCAGAGCTTAGGCTCGTTACACACGCGAAAACACAACGCAAGAGAAAAGTCGATCTAGGGTTTGTTCCGCGTGCAGAGGTGATCGATTAAAAACCCAGCCAATTAACCGAAGAAAGAGTCCGTTATTTTTGTTTCGTGTTAAGAGTTTGGTCGGCAGATTCGTTGTCGCATATGTTCACATCGATTAAGCAAACATAAAAATACATTTGTGGTTATATGTTTACTTTTTGAGCCGTCATCTCTAACAACACAAAAGTCAACGAAGGTTTGTTGACCAACCAATAGGAATAGCCAATGATCGATGTCGTTGGGTCGGTCAAAAATAATGAAAAAAGTAGTATATGGAAGTTGAGTCGTCTCCACAGGGAATTGGTGGAAAGAGTAGTTTTGCAAATTAACTAATAAATTAAAAATCTAATTGGTTTGTTGTTTGTTTTGGAATTTTAAGAAAACAAATTTAAGAACTTGTAAGTATTATATTAAAGAGGTAATCCCCTCCAGGTTTCCGGTTAATGATCCACCCTACTCTTGTTTAGCTGATTGGATACTACATAGACATAGTTTTGTTGAACGGTTCAAATCAAGTGATAACCGAACACAAGTTTTTAATAATAACCTGTACAATTCAATTACCAACCCACAAGTATCACTTACCCTCCCAATTATCAAACTACTCACGATGCTAGAAAAACCGAATGTGAATGATAACAAGATAAGCAATTGAAAACCAGTGAATCGTTTAAATAATAAAAACCACAAATATTCTTCAACTAATTGAAAAACAATCCATAAACCAAAGTTAACAAGATTCAAGTTTCACAATTAAACCATACACCTGGAGGTGATTACAAGATGTTTAGCCACTCATCTTCATCATATGATCTTCAAGGAATGATTGGAATGATGATTGCATGAAAGGATTGATTGGATTGATGTTTGGGATGATGAAAAGTGTGTTTTGGAGGTCAAAAACGGCTAGGGTTAAGTCATTCTCGTTTTGGGGTTGAAGTTCTCTTTAAATATTGTAAAAATCTTTCAAATTCGCAACTTTTCCGACCTCCGGTGCAGCCTCGCGCCCCACCCAACGCAACCCTGCTCTGGGAACAAAAACTTGCTGACCCGCTCTAATTTTAGCGCATACCAGCGCTGGTTATTGGAGTCTGGCGTAGCCCCCGCGCCTCCCCGGCGCAGCCCTGCTCTGGTTACTGGTACGCGTCCGTTTTTGCTATAAAATCTTCGTTAGAACTCCGTTTTCTTCGATTCTTGCGGCCACGTCTTCGTATTTCATAGCTTTATCACATCATCATTTAATATCTTCCGATAAGATCCAGTTAGTACTTTTAAGCACCGTACACCTGTAATTCACCAACAATCTCAAAGTAACCATGTTTTAGGATATAAATCACACAAAAACACATAATTAAATACATCTTAACATGGTAAAACACCCTCTCATCACATCCCCACACTTACCTTTGATTGTCCCCAATCTTGTCCCCAATCAAACCATCACAAAACACTACTCGCTTAGCTAACAAGCCACCTCCAATTCCCATACCGAAACTACTCTTCAAGGCCCCGAATCATGCCTAATCCCATAGACTTACACAATCGAGATTGACAAACTGACAAGCAATATTGCACAATTTCAAAAGCAAGACTTGCCTAACTAAGCCTAACACGCTTATCATCATACACATATACTACACACCCCTCACAATGGTCGCTCCTCTTGGTTTATATCTGACTTACCCTAGCTACCTAGGTTATTTAGGTTTTTGTATGACCCTTGACGACAGACGGTCATCAAATGGCGCCGTTACCCGGGGAGCTAGTGCGCTTGGTGCTGTAGGTTTTGTTTGATTTATCTTTGTTGCTTTCAAATCCCCCCCCCCCCAAAAAAAAATAAATTTTTTTGTTTGTTTTTTTTTAGTTTCATTTGTTCGTTTTTATGTGGGTATTTTAGTTTGTGCAGGAAGTGAAGTCTTTGGATTATGGATGGATCTTATCAGTCATGCACGTGTTGCGGGAAAATTCACATATATGAGGATTGCCTAGTGTTTTGGAAAGATCCAATGTTTTGGAAAGAAAAAATGAAGTCAGGTCACACACATCAGGCATACTATCAGTCAAATATCAACTACAACTATGAACCGAATTGGGATTGTGATGATTATGAACCTGAGAGGATGTCATTCTCAATCTACCATGAAGATTATAATCACCAAAATTCTAAGTTGAATGAAATCAGGGATTTGATGAAGGAGATGATGCAGGAGAGTAAGTTGAGACATGAGGCTATAGTTCAACAATTGAACAAAACAGATGAACAAATTGCATCATGGAAGGTCGTAAAGGAGAACACCGCATCAATTCCTGTATTTGTTGGAGAAACACAAGAAGTATCTGTTGTAGTTGATGAAGAAGAAAAAGAAGAGGGTGCAAGTCTTCATAAACTTGAAATTGTATGTTTTAACCCAACTGAAGACCTAGCACCTCTTGAAGATTTGGTGGCTGAGGCGACCCAAGTTTCTCATGAATCGCCTTCGGTAGTGATCATTGTAACTAACACAGTTGGGGATGGGGGTTTTAGATCAAAGATTAAGAAGGTGGTATTGCAAGACATTGGGCAAACTAGTAAGAAATGTACCCGCGTTTACTTTATAGTTGTGTCGCGCATGAAAAAGCAAGTCTGAATATGGCATGTTAATTACCGAGCTTACATCGGGAATGCGGTAGACAAATGTTCTTTGAGACCACCATGAATGAACATCAGGTATGTGTAACACCCTGCCCCTCTCATCACCAATATTGTCCGCTTTGCCCATCCAGAGCTCACGGATTTGTTTTTGGTTGCCCAAGTGGAGACTTCCCAGGAGGTCACCCATCCTGAAATTTCTCCCACCTGAGCACGCTTAACTGTGGAATTCTCCTCTCATCCACTAACATTAAGCCCAAAACGCGTTGGTGATTTAAGAGGCAAGACATTACTTATGAACCAAGGATCTCTTCTGGCCACGGCCGATGTGGGATTTTCCTGGGGTGTCACATTCACCCCCTGTTAGAGTCTCATCGTCCCAGATGAGGTATAGAGTCTCATCGTCCCTGATGAGGTATGCACCCACCATCCCGAACGGCACAGGAGTGGCTCTGATACCAATCTGTCACACCCTCAAAATCCACTTGCGGAGTTTTACCGCGAGGCGCATGACAAACCGGGATCCAAACCAACGATCACAATAAACAAGTCTAAATGAACATAATGCAATTTCAAAAACAATGTTTAAAATCCCCAATTACAGCGGAAGCTTATTCAAAACATAATCCAAAATAAACCAAGTGTTCAACGTTTGAAAAACCATGCAACCCTAACTAGACGCCGTGCAGACGCGTGCGCCCTAGTCCAGTAGTGCTACCTTAGCGACCTGAGAAAACATGTAAGAGAATACGTCAGCACAAAAATGCTGGTGAGTTTTACAGGTTTTGTAATCACAGTACCAAGTTCAACCTGTCCATACTATAACAAATCGAAAACCCAAGTACGCTAGCTAGGCGTATGTTTTGTTACTATCACGATTGGAAAACCATTACTAACTCGCAAACCAGATGTCGTGCCCGATGTAGTAAACCTGTTGTTCCTGTTTGAGACAATATGCACCCGCCGACCCTCCAAGTCGACGAGCGGGGTTGGTCACTCCCAATAGCGCTATTCGCATTTCCCCGTTGTGCAAACCCGCACATTCATGGTTCCCCCCGGGACTTCCAAAGATCGTATAGTAAACCATAGAAAACCCATAGTATGACAGTAGTTACCAAACATAAGTTTTAACACATGTTTTCTCCCCCGAAAAGTGAAACCAGTTAAAAGAGGGGCCGTAAACTCACCTTAAGTTGCGTTACTTCGTAATACGAATAAACTCAGCAGCTATGCTAGTCCCGTAAAGCGGCGACCTAACATATGACAGTTACAAGTACTTAGACTAATAACCCGCAGGTTAGTTAGTCCCTAGATGTCCAGACCATAACCAAGTTCGTTTGAAAACACCGTGACTGTTTAACTGACCCAATGTACAAGACTCGACATCCCATTGGTGACCCGAGACTCCCCGTGTTATGCTTACGCTCTCAAACATACAATCATGCAATCACACTTAACATACGTTAACGTCCAACAAGTTATAGCACGTAGTTCACGTATCACATAATTAAATCCAAACATATGTTACCAAGTTATTAGATATGTTACGGGGTTCCTAGCATGTTCCTAGATGTCAAATCGGGTCTCGGAATGCTAATTTACACTTACAGCAGCAGTACACGCGATTAGGAAAAGTCAACTAGCATTTAGGTTGGTCAACAGGCATTTAGGAAGGCTAATCGCATATAATATAGGCGATTAGTGGTTATAAGACATGTAAACCATGAGTTTATAGGCAATTAGGTCATAAGACATGTATTTCAGGACTTAACTAGCATTTAGGATCACAATTGTATGTAACAGAGGCAATTAGCCCCCAAATGCATGTATTACATGCGATTGGGGAGTCCATTCAGGCGATTGGCCTCCTAATCGCCCCTAACATAGGCGATTAGGGTTGCTAATCGCCTGTAACCGAGCTGTTCCGGTTTTTTCGCGCGTTTAACACTCCAAATCAGATCCGGAACGCGTGTAAACATCAAATATCAATCTAATAACTATACCAAACATGTTTAAACCAAAATCCTTCGTTTAACCTCGTTCTATCAGCCCTGCATGTAACCATGTAATCCAAACATAATACCCATAGTATGAAACATCATCTTAACATGCATAATCATAACCCTAATGAACAATTACTCAGATTCTATCATCATGCCATTATTATTAATCTGAAACTAACCTAATAACATGTAATCATCCATCTTGAATCATAAAAACCCTAGCTTTTGATTGAAAACCCACATACATCATGCATGCTACTTAGAATCCAATTAACAATGATTATTAACGATTTTCAGAAGACTCATACGTTTTAAAACAGGTCTGGACTGTTAGGGATTTAATAAAAACGTTTATAAAGATTTCATGGATGAAAATCACACCTTAGATTGTGATAGTTTGATGAAATAAGCTTGAAACCTTGTGTTTTGATCCAAAATCACGTTCCAGAGGTTGTGTGTGTGTTGGGGCGGGTTATGGGACGACTAGGGTTGATATTATGAAGTTTAGGAGGTTAAGCATTGTATTTATAGTCGTTTTTAGTCGTCCAGCACGTAACACGCGATTGTGCAGCAGTTACATGCGATTAGGGTTGCTAATCGCATGACATTACATGCAATTGGGCCTAATCGCCTGTTATTACATGCGAGTAGCCCCCAATCGCATGTAATGATTCCCTAAATGCATGCCCTATAGGCGATTAGCCTCCCCTAATCGCCTATAGGGGTTGGTTCGATGTATTTTGCGCGTTAAACCCCGTTTTAACATATGTTAACACATATTCACATACCGACAAGTCACATAATGATTGTAAACACATAACACTTGCAAACAAACATATTCACACTCGTTCACCAATTCCCGGGACTCGAGACTTGTATGTTCCGTATGCCCTGACGATTCTACGGATCGTCACCATTTGTACACTTGGTTAAGGACTGACATCTAATGAACCTCTAGACCAACATCCAATGATCTTCTATACTAAACCGATAGTTCCCGAACCATAACACGACTTAACTAACCCAATTAAGTATAATATACGCGTGACTCGCTAAGGTAGACTTTCATCTAGACAACGTTGTTAACCAGAATTTGCCGGGTGTCACAGTATGATTTTTGTATATTTTGTATATTTATTTGTTTTATTTTATTTTTTTATTTTTTTTATTTTCGAGTCTGTTCAAGTCAGTTTTATTTTTGTTGGAGTCATGGGATTACTTGTTATGATTTGAACTGTAAGAATGGATTGCCCCGCCCGTACTCAATCTCCATTCGGGCAGGGACGATCTGGAAACCACTAATGTTTGCAGGTATCCCAATTTGTTTGTTTTGTTTTTTTTCTTGTTTCTTAGTTTCAGGTTTGTTTATCGGCCGCGAATGAAATGCTATACGGCTCGATTAGGAGGAATTGAACGGACTCATATGCATATTGCTTATCCAGGGGAGTCTGTTCCTTTTACTGTTGTATTTATTTATTTTTTCTGTTTTATTTTATTCCCTATCTTACATTGAGGACAATGTGTCGTTCAACTGTGGGGGTGGGGAAACTTCGTTTTTATTTATTCTTGAGTCTAAAAAAAATTAAAAAAAAATGAAAATTTGAAAATGTCTTTAAAATTGTTCTTAAAAAACATTCTAATCAGACATAAAGCAGCTATTTCAGTACATACCAGTTGTTTCTTGATTGTTTTGGCAGTAGATCCTTAGTCATAGTTTAATTTGTGGAAAAGTAGTATGAACCGTTTTCAGCAGGTATTTTTAATAAAAATGTTTAGAATTGCCTGACTAGATTTAACAAGTTATTGGTAATAAATAATGCATGCACACATCGGTAACCCATTTCCCCACTTTAGTGAGATCTTGAGCCTACTAGATGATAGGTTGATTTATATACATTTTCGTTTGTTGAGAGTAGGCCAAATGTTTCTCTGTTGCAGAACTTGTGTGATTTGATACATGCTGAGGCTGTAGACTAGATATGCACGTAAATGATAAAGGCAATTTAGGATCTACCTTTTTCTTTTGATACCCACTTATTTGTTATGTGTTGACCGGTTTACCCAAAAATATTACCATTAGTAGCCAACTTTGAGCCTTATACCCTTTCGTTTGCTAAACCATATAATCACCCAAATAAACCAATACCTTTACCAAGTGTTGATGACGTCCATTGTGTTTGTGGTTTGTTCAAGTGATTGAGTTTTGTTTAAGTTGTAAAAAAGAAAAAAAGGAAAAAAGGAAAAAAAAAGAAAATATATATATATATATATAAGTGTGTGTGTGAAAAAATGAAAAAAAAATGAGAAAAGAAAAAAAAGAGAGAAAAGTAAAAAAAAAAAAATAGAAGTTGTTTGTGATGGTTAATTATGACCAAAGTTGTTTAGTTATGAGTATTGTGAATAAGGATTGTCATTCAAGTTGTTTCACCATTTTATTTTAGCCACTTTTAGCCAAATCCATCCTACCTTTACCCTAAGCCCAAAAATCCGTAAGTCCTTTAGATATGTGCATTGTCTATAGTTGAGGTGTAATTGTTATACAAGCCTATGATAACAGAGTTACATGTTTGGTTTTGAGTGAATAATACTAGCGCATTACATGCTAGTCCAGATATTAAACCGAGTGGAGTGAAAATTGTGAGGGGTGTGTTGCATGAAAATAAAAACCGGAAGCATGTTAGATTTGGTCGGGTTAATTCTGTTTTTAAATGGAAATCAATTTGACTTGCTGAATTAACACATCTAATGCTGATCTGTAAATGGGGTATGACTTTGGACATTAGCTAAGGTATGATGGGCGACTGGGGTGCTAGTCTGTGATAATGTCTTGACCAGAGTATATATATATATAATTTTTTCGAGACGAAAAAAGATAAGTGTGGGAGTGTGATGTGTTGTGAAACACACCTTGTTAATATGTTAGTTTTGTATATATTTTAGTCTTTTATTGTGTACTTTTAGTCGGCCTTAATTATTTATTCATGTACATGTATTTTGTAGATGTTCGTGAGATATGAGCTTAATACGAAAGAACTTTGGTCAAGTCGTAGACACCCGGTACAAGAGCATGGAGTAATAATAATAATAATAATAATAATAATAATAATCGTTATTATTAAATGAAAGATTGAAAGAAACAAAAGTGAAAAGTGGGCTTTATTTTGGCCCATGGAGTTTTTGAAAGGAATGCAGAGTGAAAATAGAGGTGGAAACAATTTGAGGAATATATATTATCGTTTGACGGCGGACACAATTGGGAGGAAGAGATGATCGCACGAGAAGAAAAGAAAGGGGAGGCATGCACGCGACCAAGATGCAAGGCTAAATCTTTGTAGCTTCCTTTAGACGAATGGTTCGCATAGGTTTTGCACTCTTTATGTTTATTTTCAGTATTGGATTATGTTTTGCTTGTGATGACAAACAATTAAAACATTATTGATGCATTAGTTAAGTAAACAATTGATTTGTGTTTTGAGTCCCTTCTTTACAACTTGTTCGGTTGATGACAAAACTTAGTAGCGGGTTGGGTGACATAAAGAGGGTTGACTTGACACCTACAATTGGGTAGTTAATAGGGTTTGATGACAAGAACTTGTGCTACCAGTAATTAACTAATTTCCAGAACTATGTCTATGTGGTTCCCAATTTTTTAAACTGAAAACTGTGTGAAACCTAGAACCTGAAGTTTAGAGGGAGTTACTTCGTTATTATCATTGCTTTTATTCAAATCCTTTAATAAACTTTTGCAAGCACATCAGCATTCTACTTCATAAAATATTACTTTTAATTAATTAGTTTAACTAATAAAATTGCTATTAACACTAACCACATACTCCTCGTGGTTCGACAACCCTACTCCCTATACTGTAGTCCTTGTAGCTAAGGAGTTGTTTTTAAAATATTATCGAAAGATTGTTGTATTTATTTATTTTTTCTGTTTTATTTTATTCCCTATCTTACATTGAGGACAATGTGTCGTTCAACTGTGGGGTGGGGAAAATACTTACCGCATTGATGTGCAGACTTCTGGAGGAAGACTGGTGAGCAGGATTTAGTGCAGTATCACTAAGGAGTTTACATGGGTCTTTCCCTAACATCTGAGCAGCTAGCTGGCCTACCTGTTTTGACAAGGCTTCTACAGTCTTGTCCCGCACTTCATTATCCTTCCTAATTCCCTTAATATCCTCCTGGACTGCCTTGATAACTTCCAGAATCACATTTAACTCATTAATGCTTCCACCTGAAGTGCCCTGCTGTCGGTTCCAGTGTTGCTACTGATTTCCACCCTGCACATGAGAATTAGAAAATTTAGGATTTGATTGGTTATTCGAGTTACCATACCTGAAATTGGGGTGATTGTGCAGTCCAGGATGATATGTATTTGAATGCATGTCATACTGTTTTATTTCTCCATAGACTTGATTTACCTGTTCACCTGCACATTCGGCTGCAATATGACCCAATTCATTACATTCAGTATAAACATTAAAAGCATTACCTACCTTCACCTCATCACTTTTTCCTACTCTCAATTGGGCTACCTGTTTTTCCAAGATCAAATTCTGCTGCTTAAGTTTTTCCATCATCTTTTCAGCCTCATAATCAACAGCCCTAACAGAAGATGATTTAAATTTCCTACTAGACTGTGCATGTCCCTTAGAAGTTGCACTCATCCTCTCTAAGGTGCTGTTTGTTTTTTCTGCAGGAAAAGGTCTGCAGTCTGCGGACCACATCTGCAGACATCTGCAGGAGAAAAGGTGGACCAAAGGTCTGCAGTCTGCAAGAAGAAGACTGTTTGTTTGTTAACGTCTGCAGACTGCTGAAATAAACTTAAATTTAAACAAACTGAGTTTTTACAGCAGTCTGGTGGTAGATGGTGGTGGTGGTGGGTGGACCGTGGTGGTGCGAACCATGGTGGTGGATGGTGGTGGTGGGTGGTGGGTGGTGGGTGGTGGTGGACGGTGGTGGTAGTGGTGGTGGTGGTGGTGGGTGGACGGTGGTAGGTGGTGGTGGTGGATGGTGGTGGTGGTGGGTGGTGGTGGTAGTGGTAGTGGACGGTGGTGGGTGGTGGTGGTAGTGGTGGTGGACGGTGGTGGGTGGTGGTGGTGGATGGTGGTGGTGGGTGGTGGACGGTGGTGAGTGGTGGTGGTGGTGGTGGTGGACCGTGGTGGTGGTGGGTGGTGGGTGGTGGTGGTGGTGGGTGGTGGGTGGTGGTAGTGGTGGTGGGTGGACGGTGGTAGGTGGATGGTGGTGGTGGTGGACCGTGGTGGTGGTGGGTGGGTGGTGGACGGTGGTGGGTGGTGGTGGTGATGGACCGTGGTGGGTAGTGGTGGTGGACCGTGGTGGTGGTGGTGGTGGTGTGGGTGATGGTGGTGGTGGGTGGTGGTGGTGGACGGTGGTTGGTGGTTGGTGGTGGTAGTGGTGGTGGGTGGACGGTGGTAGGTGGTGGTGGTGTTGGACCGTGGTGGTGGGTGGTGGTGGTGGTGGGTGGTGGTGGTAGTGGTGGTGGACGGTGGTGGTGGTGGTGGTGGGTGGTGGTAGTGGGTGGTGGTGGTGGTGGGTGGTGGTGGACCGTGGTGGTGATGGACGGTGGTGGTGGTGGTGAACGGTGGTGGTGGACGATGCTAGGTGGTGGTTGTGGGTGGGTGACGGTGGTGGTGATGGTGGTGGTGGGTGAGGAGAAGAGAAGAGGAGAAGACATTTGAAGACCTTAGAAGACTTTGGTCCAAGTCTGCACCAAGAAGAGGTCAGGAAGAGCTTTTGGAGTGAAATGTCTTCCGAAAAACAAACAGTCTGCCCGCCCCAAACGTCTACCCACGTCTGCGCGACGCAGACAAATAGGTCAGAAGTGCTTCTGGGAGAAAAACAAACACCACCTAAGTACCCCCAATCTATAGCTACCGTGTTAGTGAGAAAAGTACCACTGATAATAGATGTTAGATCCCTAACCTCATCAGGCAATAATCCATCATAAAATGCTTTAATAAGCTCCCAAGTCTCAATACTATGATGCGGGCACTTCCTAAGCAACTCCTTAAATCTAGTAAATGCCTCATGAAATGTCTCACCTGAATTCTGCTCAAAGGCCCTAATTGCTTCTCTAGCCTCAAAAGTCTTACTCATAGTGTAATACTCTTCTAAAAACACCTGCTGCATTTCTTGCCAAGTCAAAATGCTACATGGGGTCAGGGTTGCAAACCACTGCCTAGCCCTATCCTTCAAAGTGAATTGAAACAACATAAGCATAACCTCATCCTTAGTAAACCCAACCCCTCCTACAATGCTACAAATAGACTCAAAAGCTGCAATATGTAAGTAAGGCTCCTCTGATCTCTTACCATAGAACTCAGGTAGATAGCCTAAATAATGGGGATTAACCTCAAAATCTCTACCATTCCTACCTACGGGTGTCACTATAGCTGATGAATTAGACATAATGACTGGCCTAAAGTGACTATCTACCCCACCCCTAGCTGGTGCCCTCTGAACAAGTTGTGGGACACCATTTACAAACTCTAAATCGTCCCCCATATCACCTGCATTAAATTGTGGCACACATCTTGGTGCCTGGTTATTTACCCTTTGCCTTCCAACCCGGTTCCCTTGATTAAATTGATGTACCTGATTACGTGGAACTGGACGCCTAGGATGCAAGTCGAACCCATTCTGATCAAAATCATCATACCTGACGTCGGCATATCTACTGTCATACTCCTCATACTGAGAATCCCTGTCCCAGTCAGTCTGCCATGTACTGTGAAAACTTCCCTCATCAAATTGTTGAGGCATGCGATGCAACTGTTGATTTTCAAAGTTTTGTTGCTGCTGTGGTATGACTGGTCGGGTGTTTCGGGCGGGTTGGAAATGTGGTACTGGTGATGGGTTTTGTGGTTGAGGTGGTATAGGTGGAATAGGCGGTGGTGGATTCTGAGGATGTAGATCCTCAGGGATGCTGTGATTGCTGTGAATACTCATGGTGTGATTAGGGTGGTAAAGGGATCGGTTTCTTCTGGCAGTTCTCTCAATCTCCGAATAAAAAATTAAAGGCGATGTTTTCCCCGACCTTCGTGTATGGTTCATACAAGTAAAGCAACCTGCACACACAGAAACAAGAAAACCAGAGTAGTACTGAACAAAAAAAAATAACTAAATAAAGAACAAAAAGTAAATAAACAAAAAAGAAAGATACTATTTAAAAAAAATTATTTATTATTATTTTTTTTTTGGTTTTTTTCTAAAACGAAAGACAACTAAAACTAAAAACACTAAGCGCACGCACTCCCCGGCAACGGCGCCATTTTGATCGCGTGTCGAGTGCTAATCAAAAAATATTTTAAAAACAACTCCTTAGCTACAAGGACTGCAGTATAGGGAGTAGGGTTGTCGAACCACGAGGAGTATGTGGTTAGTGTTAATAGCAATTTTATTAGTTAAACTAATTAATTAAAAGTAATATTTTATGAAGTAGAATGCTGATGTGCTTGCAAAAGTTTATTAAAGGATTTGAATAAAAACAATTATAATAACGAAGTAACTCCCTCTAAACTTCAAGTTCTAGGTTTCACACAGTTTTCAGTTTAAAAAATTAGGAACCACATAGACATAGTTCTGAAAATTAGTTAATTACTGGTAGCACAAGTTCTTGTCATCAAACTCTATTAACTACCCAATTGTAGGTGTCAAGTCAACCCTCTTTATGTCACCCAACCCGCTACTAAGTTTTGTCATCAACCGAATAAGTTGTAAAGAAGGGACTCAAAACACAAATCAATTGTTTACTTAACTAATGCATCAATAATGTTTTAATTGTTTGTCATCACAAGCAAAACATAATCCAATACTAAAAATAAACATAAAAAGTGCAAAACCTATGCGAATCATTCGTCTAAAGGAAGCTACAAGATTTAGCCTTGCATCTTGGTCGCGTGCATGCCTCCCCTTTCTTTTTCTTCTCGTGCGATCATCTCTTCCTCCCAATTGTGTCCGCCGTCAAACGATAATATATATTCCTCAAATTGTTTCCACCTCTATTTTCACTCTGCATTCCTTTCAAAAACTCCATGGGCCAAAATAAAGCCCACTTTTCACTTTTGTTTCTTTCAATCTTTCATTTAATAATAACGATTATTATTATTATTATTATTATTATTATTATTATTATTTATATATATATATTATTATTATTATTATTACTCCATGCTCTTGTACCAGGTGTCTACGACTTGACTAAAGTTCTTTCGTATTAAGCTCATATCTCACGAACATCTACAAAATACATGTACATGAATAAATAATTAAGACCGACTAAAAGTACACAATAAAAGACTAAAATATATACAAAACTAACATATTAACAAGGTGTGTTTCATCAGGACGAGTGGGAGACCTTGGATAAAAAGGCTAAGACAATTATTAGATTGTCGCTAACGAAGGATGTTGCGTTCAACATTCTGAAGGAAACCACAGCGCGTGGGATTATGGATGCACTTTCTAATATGTATGAAAAGCCTTCGGCAGCTAACAAGGTTTTCCTGATACGTGAACTGGTGAACACGAAGATGAAAGAAGGAAGTTCAGTTACAGGGCACATCAACAACTTAAACTCGATTTTGTCAAGACTTGGGTCAGTTGGCATCAAATTCGAGGATGAGGTTTAGGCTTTACTACTGTTATCATCATTGCCAGATAGTTGGTCAGGGACGGTTACAGCGATTACTAGTTCTACCAGCGAGTTCACTTTTGATGGGATTCGGGATCTTATTCTGGGCAAAGATGTCAGACGAAGAAATTCAGGTGGATCATCAAGTGAATATATGAATGTTGGCAGAGGAAGGAAGAATAACAGAGGTAGTGGGAGTAAGAACAGAATGATGAGTCAGTCTAGGGCTCGAGGTGATGTAACCTGTTGGAACTACAAAGAGGTTGGACATTTTAGGAATCAATGTCAAAACGAGAAGAAAGAAGTTAACACTGCATCAGACTGCTCAGATGATGACGCATTAATTTGTAGTGTAGAGAGTTATGTGGATTCCTGGTTCATGGATTTTGGTGCTTCATTTCACGCTACCCACAGCACTGAAGCATTGCGGAATTTGAAGAAAGGTGACTTTGGTAAGGTAAGACTGGCGAACAATGATATTCTTGATGTTACGGGCATGGGTGACATGGATATAGTAACTTCAGCCGGTTCATGGACTTTGAAGGATGTCAGGGTGATTCCAAGCTTAAAGAAACAGTTAATTTCAGTGGGGCAGTTGGATGAACAGGGACATGAGATTAAATTCGGGAACGGGCAGTGGAAAGTTATCAAGGGAAATCTTGTCATAGCTCGAGGAAGAAAGCGGGGTTCGCTTTACATGGTCAGTTTACCATTTGAGGGAGTGACCGTCCCAGTTCAGAAGAGAAACAAAGTCGGGTTCACAGAGTCTTGTGGGCAGAAGAAGGTTTGTTTTGCAGATGATAAACCAGAGCCACAGGTAAGATTCAGGTTGAGCATGCTAGGAAAGGTTCAGAACTACCAGTCAGGGGTTTTCGTGGCAGTGGGAACATGAGTTGTGCTTCAGTCAGAGTTACTAGACGATAATGGGTTAAGAGAACCAGTATTCCAGGTGTCAAAGTCTCTCCAGGTGATTATCTGCTTTATTCGGAGAGTGTTTATTCTCAGGGTGTTTCAGGATCCGGCAGTTCGTGTCAGTGGGATCCGGTAGAGACAGAGAATGGGTCAGCGGCAGACATAGCCATGACTGATGTGTTGGAGCTCAGAGGAGCTTCAACGGGCCTTCAGGTTAACTGATGAGAAGGCCGCTGCAACCAGGAAAATGAGGAAGATTACAAGAGGTACAAGTTCACAGCGGATGGCAGTTTGAAGATTATCAAGCCTCCAAGTGGGAGATTATTGGGTTTGTGGAGACTTGATTTGGGCTCAGATTAGAAGACAATAAGTGGCAGACCAATTAAATTGAAGACCTGGCCAGTTTTATTTAATTAGCCCATTATTAGTTTTCTTGGGGATTAAGTAGTAAACCCTAATCTTGTATTATAAATAGATTATCTTGTACTTGTAATTCCTCATCACGAGTGAGGCAAAAAGCAATAATAAAATATCTTGGTTGCGGCCCGTGGACGTAGGTCAGCTGACCGAACCACGTAAATCCTTGTGTTCTCGTGTTCGTTTATTTTTATCTCTTGCAGTATTGTTTGTGTTTGGTGTGTTGATCGAGAGATCGAATCCTAACAATCTCCGGCGGGCTCTTGACGATCAGGTTTGTTGGTGACCCCAAACTTATGCATGTTGAACTTTTTAGTTATTAATTCTAAGTACTTTATCTCATAGTTTTCATATTTATGTTGCTTCTGAAATAGGGATGCTGTAGCTTTGTTGTCATGAAATGAACTAGATCGAGTCCGTAATGAAGTTAAGGTACATGTAATTTATTTACATGTAAAACGTCTTGACAATTAGTGAATTCAGGATCATATTTTTGCAGCAACGCTTTAAATATGCTGCTGTTACTATTGTTGACGTGAAGGTGTTCTAAAAACGGGTAGACTGTTGAAAACTGACTGCACAGGTCTGCGATTAAAGTTTCTGATCTGATCTGATGTGGGCTTCGGGTATATGAGGCGTAGGGTTATAAAATTGGAAGGAAAGAGAGAGTTTTGTTTTTGAAAGTTAGTTATATTAAAACATAAACTTTCCACACTTACAAACTGTTTCGATCAGCCCTATTTATACATTCTGAAACATTACGAACTAACAGACGCGACCCTATGATAATTATTAGACTTAGGATACACTAAATACAAACCGGTGTGTTACATAACCGGTCATAATTATCCATCTAGACTTAGGCTATAATATTTAACATATGTTCAATAATACAATAACACATGAATAAATCAAGTTTAAATTTTTATGTCTAACAATCTCCACCTTAAACTTGATTTCCTTTCTTCGATTCTTCATTCATCACTTGAGGATGATCGGCTACGTTTCTTGGGCGGCATATCTTCATCTTTCCATTTGTTTCCACCACTTGTGCTACCTTCTTCATTGTTGATTTCAACGACTAACTTGCGGCCTTTGTATTTGAGATGGTACCATTCCATCATCTCCAAATATCGGACATACACTAGCCTAAGAGTCAATGCTATGTCTTCTTTCTTTGCTAAACTTGGTAGCCCTCTTCCATAACCCATAGACATTGCAACAATCCCCCAATTATCATCCTTTGTAACTTTATCATATCCACCAAACACTTGCACTTTAGTGTATAAATCCAACAAGCATATTGGATATCCGGTTCCATCTCTTGGTGGCATAGGGGCTTTGTTCTTTATTTTCAAGAATTCATGCATAAACCATTCTACAATCTTTTCAAACTCTAATTCAAATTTACGCTTGTACCATTCAACCATAGTAGTAA
This sequence comes from Ambrosia x helenae, assembly GCA_030844895.1. Taxonomy (NCBI): domain Eukaryota; kingdom Viridiplantae; phylum Streptophyta; class Magnoliopsida; order Asterales; family Asteraceae; genus Ambrosia; species Ambrosia x helenae. Next base: position 118,022,230 of record CM061229.1, on the reverse strand, counting down.
CATGAAGCAAATCCATGAAAACTAAACAATCTTGTATGTGAGAACCATTGGTTGGGTACATGATAGGACCTTTCTCCATAACACCTTCATAATTGTCCTTATCAATAGAGAATTCTTGAAATTGCTTAAAAACATAAGCCCTCTCTTTGTCTTCATCATTTAGTGCTTCTTTTATGACTTCAAATCTGACCCGTTTGTTTGTGAACCTTTCTAGCGATCCTTTTCCATCATTCTTCACAATATTCTTTCTTTCGGGACATTTAAATGTGAAGTGATCTTCACTATCACATATTCGGCATAATATCATCTTTCTCTTCTCTTGTATGATCGGCCGATGGATGTAACAAACATCTCCATCGAATTCAATTTCTAAACCTTATTGGTTCAATTTTTCTATACTTAACACATTTTTGCGAAGTGAAGGAACATAGTATACCGATTTGATCTTGTGTACTTGTCCTCCGCTTGTAATTATCACCGATCCTTTTCCTCTAAAGTACTCCCTCCTATATCCATTTGGTTGGCCTTCTACTCCAAATGATTTGCTAAAAATGGCGAATTGATCTTTGTAACCACACCCATGTTCTTTTCTTGTTAGGCTTGCATACCACACATCATCCCATCCTTTTTCATCCATTCCTTTCACCATAAATTCTGTTTTACCCATCTTCTTTGGGCAATTTCTTCTATAATGGAAGGGCTCTTTACACTTTCCACAACACATTGCGTGTGGGTATTCGGGGGTATCTCTTACTTGATTATTAAACTCTTGTTGCGCCTTCTTTTTCTTCTCTACATGAGACTTTGGGGCTGATCCGATATGAAATCGTGAGAAATTGATGTTCGAAGGGTCCATACACTCCTTCTTAAATTCTGCAACCTTCTTGGCCAGAATTGATTGATCCACATGATCATCTTCAACAAATGGAGATATCGGCCTCTTGCCTCTATCTTCGGGAACATCCACTGATTTCTCTTCAACATAGAATATACCATACACTTTTCTACGATCGGGCTCTGATGCCATGTTGAAAACTGACTGCACAGGTCTGCGATTAAAGATTCTGATCTGATCTGATGTGGGCTTCGGGTATATGAGGCGTACGGTTATAAAATTGGAGGGAAAGAGAGAGTTTTGTTTTTGAAAGTTAGTTATATTATAACATAAACTTTCCACACTTACAAACTGTTTCAATCAGCCCTATTTATCTATACTATATTATAAAGCATTTGACAAGGACTTCTTAAATTTTAAGAGGTACAAGTTAATTTGCTTATGATACAACATACAATGCACATAATAACTACATTTTAAGGGCAAATTAGTCTTTAAAGCATCATATTTAATAATCTAAATGAAATCAAGAGTCATGTTTATGATATGTCATGACATTTATTTCTACAAAACATATTAAATACAAAACATGTAAAAAAGAATTTTCATAATGCTACATGTTTTATTATAATCTTTTATATACAATTAGTTACTTTATAAAAGTTAGTTAATCTATTATTATTCATAACAATGTAACTAAATTTTTAGGTATTTGAGTCGTTTAGGAAATATCTACTGCATGAATAACTTGGCATATTGAGAGCAAAATCGAGCTTACCCTACTAAACAACATAAAGTTTATCTTGTGTTAGAACAAAGTGAAAGGAGAAGTTCCTTTATTGGTGCTATTTTTATATACGTTTCAATGTAAGCTTCGTTTAAAACAAAATTGCGTGTGATAATGTACAAGTCATCTAAGCAGAGGCGGACAAATCTTTAAAGTGTTTTTTTAGTTTTTTATTTCTCTTTTTATGTGAATTTGTTACGGTTTCGACTTAGTAGCTTTTTCTATGATGATTTTTAACTTTTTTATTTTTTTTAATATGGCAAGTTAACTCGCCGCCATGCATGTGCGTGATTTAACGTTTTTTCATCTATTTTTTGTTCAGTTTAACTGTCCCGCCGCAACGCGCGGGTTTCTCATTAGTACATTCTGAAACATTACGAACTAACAGACGCGACCCTATGATAATTATTAGACTTAGGATACACTAAATACAAACCGGTGTGTTACATAACCGGTCATAATTATCCATCTAGACTTAGGCTATAATATTTAACATATGTTCAATAATACAATAACACATTAATAAATCAAGTTTAAATTTTTATGTCTAACATAGACAAGTCGAGCAAGCACCTAGGGCCTAATCAGCAAAGTGGAGGTTAAACATATGCCTTATCTGGTCCATGTTAGATATTTTAATTTATTAACATAATTGGCACAACAATAAACTTATCAACTTGAGATAAGTTACTTATTTACCATGCACAGCAGGACCATTTTATATAAATATTAGTATCAATGCCTTTCTTTTAGCAAGTTAAATTGGTAGCAAAACTTTTGTGGTCAATAACCCCTAAGAATAATCTGTACTCTACTAAAGCTATTAATTCTTCTTCCTTGTTTAAAATATTATCTAGCAAATAATATGCTAGTACGTTTGTGTTTGGGATCGCTTATTAAAACTGCTTATCTGATACGGCGTTTTAGCACAGCACATATTCAGTTTCGAGTGTTTTGGATAAATGAGAGTGAAATAATTAGTTTCAAACTTGCCTATTCAAAGTGGTTATCTGATCTTGTTATTTTACCTGTAAACCGAGCAGCTGATATGTTTCTTTAGAACGTCAAACTCACACACCCATTAACATACACCTAAAGCTACACCTTTGTCCACTATGGGACTAGAACCCTCGTCACTTTCGAAGGAACATCACCATATACAATTTTAATACCACCACAATGTGCAACTGATTATTGATTTTTCATGCAGCAGGAGCGATCCAAACACTATATTAATTTGTCGTTAACTTGTTATTAATATTGTTATGCCATCAATTCTCATTTAAGCATTATCACCCTAATTTCATTTTCTTAGGCTGCATACCCAATCCAAGTGAAGTGGCACAGAACAATCAACACCAGAGTAATGTACAACAACCATCTTAACCGTCATCTTCGCCATCTTTGTCGCCCATGCCACCAATACAAGCATACCCTGTACCCTCTTTAATGCCATCAACCACCGCCTTTGCGATGTATCCTTTGATCAACAGTGGCGGTTCAAACATACCAGCACGACCACCAACCGCTTTTCAGAGTTATCAAACGGATGGCGGGTTCTCTAGCAAATCAATGGCACCTATGTCTAATCAGTAAAATGGCTAAAATGCCCATTTAGCATGTACTTGTTAGAATAGAAACTGTACAAAATGTTGTATACATGGAACTACTAGATTTAGCACAAGTAGATAGGATTTGATAATCATGTAAGTAGTTTTTTATTTTAATTAAAATGACTATGAGCATTTACCACAGTTTTACATTGTCATAGTTTCCTAACATTCTAAATATGTTTTAAAAGTTTTTATAATTCTAAGCAAATAATAATAATAATAAATGTAATTAAAAGGTGTGGTGAGAAGAGAGCATGGTGTTTAACTTTTAACCCGTGACAAGAGCAGCCAAATATACAGGTTTAAACTAAAAGATAAAAGAAGAATACTTTTGACCACCGCCGGCCAAAGAATTGTTACTTTTTGTGCCAACAAAAAACAAAAATAAAAACAAGAAACAGTTTGACTACAAACTTACTTTTATATTAGTTTTATGAAATGAAACACACCACAACCCACCATCAACTAAACACTAAAAAAATAATGTTGTTTTGAAAAAATGATGAAAAAATAAATAAATAAATGAATGAATGTTTAGTTAATTAAGGAAAGGGCAGTCAAGTGGGAACAAAACGTCATGGAGGCAGAAAACAAAAGCTGAGAAAGGGGCGTGGTGATGTCTGCCCCGTTTGTACATAATACTAGATAGATACACGTACTACCCATTGCATCTCTTTTTTAAAAGCTGCCTCATGTCCCCCCTCCCTCTTCACCTCTGCTCACTGCATATACATACATATACGTATACATATACCAAAGGGGTAACACTTGAAACTGGTTCTGGTTTGGTCTCGATAAGAAGAGTATCGTATCCAGTGACGAAGCTTGAGAATTCGGATCGGGGTCGGAAATTTATAACTATTTTTTTTTTAAAACGGGGTAGCCAAGGGGCCTTTGGCCCAGTGACATTAGTAAACTGCCGTCAACCAAGTGGCGATAATTAAAACTCTATTTGTTGCTTAGATGGATTTTACGTGGTCTAGATTACTATAGAGAGAGAGGGTGTGTATGTATGTTGTTGAAAAAGTGTGTTTTTTTTTTTTTTTTTTATTATTATTATTTAAGAGATGGTGAGATTTCTAAGAGCTTATTATGTGATTATCATTTACTCATCCTACACACATATATCTATTATGGCATGAGATAAGTAATTGACTTGTATACATTGCGTGGCGACCGAATAAGTTTTAACCCGAACTAAAGTAGAACTTGAACATATAAACGAATCACCAATACAATTTTTTTGGTTGTGCTTTTTTGGTGCCACACATAACACCTACCCAATCAACGGGATGCTTTGACATTCTTGCCCTACTCACGGCAACACAAAAACACTTCTCTTTTCTCTCTCTTTACTCACAAGAACTACACCCACTCTCTCTCATCTACCTCACACCTCTCTCATCCCCATCACCTTCCCTCTCCTCAAAAACACCCAAAGATTGGCTTATTGCTGAGGTGTTCAGAATTCGATTCAGATTCGAAAAATTCGAAATTCGACTTAGTTCGATTCGATTACTAAGAATTCTATTCGAATATTGAGGATTCGAATTCGAGTCCAGTAAATCGAATACGAATCAAATACGAATTTATAATTTTAAATTCGATTCGAAATTCGAATAAAAACTGTACATGTGAATTTTTTTTTAAAATATATATACACACATACACATTGTTATATACACATTGAAAAAAAAGAACTAAATTTTGGTCAAACTCTAAGAACCCATAGTCTCTACAACTTTTACCATAACCATATTTTACATATTTACCTTATACATCACAAAACTCTAACAAACTATACTCTCTGCTATTTTTACTATTCTCATATTTGGCATATTTTTGTTTATCAATTTTGTAGATTTGTATTTTATATGTTAAAAATAATGAGTTTGTATATCTTTTTAGTAGATTAAGATTTGCTATTCAGAAAGGGGTGGCGGCGCCGCTTGTTACCCGCCTGCCCGCTATCTTAATGTAATTTTCTTTGTCTTGGAATGTAAGTATTACCATTTTAACTAAAAAAAAATTATTATTTATGGCGAATTTGAACTAAATCGAATTTATTCGAATTCGAGTTTCTTATTCAAATAGAATACGAATCGGATACGAATTCAGGTAAAAATATTATATAAAAATTCAAAAAATTCGATTCGAATAATTCGAAAATTCATTATTCGATTCGTTGAACACTCCTAGCTTATTGTGAATGCTCTAAGCATACGTTGTTAGTTGAGGTCGTTAGACCCAAATAGTACACGTATATGCTATTCTCCGAGTTTTTTCCCTCTCCTATGAATGATAGCCACACTCCATATTCTCATTCATCTATGAATCAAGGTATCATCACAAAATCAATAGATGGCTGAGAATATATATCTTTAAAAGCAAATATACTATTCTTATTGATAAGATGAATAATGTCGGATGCAATCTTATTCTTAACATACTTGGTATATATATAGTGATGAGATATTGAGATGTAACGGGTAACATATATTCGTATAAGTCGATCTCATTCCACTAATTAAAAGTCAAAACCATATTTCCTTGAAATATATACGTACAATGCATAAGAATATTTTCCCACAGGTGTAACTAATTATCAATTGAGCGAAGTATTTTATTTTAAATATTTTTGTATTTTAGTTTTTTTGATATGTTGTGTTGTAACTTTTTTTTTGAATCTTAAACTTTTTGAGAATAAATATGATGGTTGAATACAAAGTTTATTTATCTCTCCTGAAACTAATAAAATATAAAAAAATATTATGTATAAAATATACACATGTGTAAGTCATGTAAATTAGGTGAACAATTAAAAAAAATCATCATTGAGAAAATATGAAACATTGATTAAGAAATTAAACTCTTTTTGTCTCATATTAAATCATCATTAAGAAAATATGAAACATTGATTAAGAAATCATCATTTATCATTACTATTTCATGTCTTGTTTGGTTGCAATGTGGGAATGAAAAAAGACATTACTTTGTGTTGTTGGATAGGCAGAAAAAGATGAAGGAATAAAATCGATGATGAGTAGTTGTGGTGGGTGGTGGTCAGTGGTGGTGATGGTGGGTGGTGATATGTGACGGTAGCAGTGGTGGTAGGTGGCGTCGGCGGTGGTGGCGACTGTGGAAGGTGAAGGTGGATGGTCGTGATGGTGACTGGGCGATGATGATGAATAGTGGCGGTGGTGGTGGTTAGTGGTGGTTGGTGGTGGTGATGGTATGTGGTGGTGTGGGATGGTGGCGACAATAGCGATGGGTGGAGGTGGATGGCGGTGATGGTGGGTGTGTTACTGTTCAAATCGCTCTGGCCTATTAATAGATTTATAATGTTGTTGAAAACAAGTATCTTTTGTACTAATTTTTTTTTTCCAATTTTCATTTTCACTCCCTACACTATATATCATATACACCTTTAACTGATTTATTTATTTACTATTAAGATTTTTCTCGTGCATTTGTCACCCTTTTATATAAAAAAAGAGTTGAATACGTGGTTGTGTTTAAATTTTTTTTCTTGACGTTTCGGTATAATTTTGTTGAAAACTACGTTGTGTTCTAAATAAAGTATTTTTTGGGTGTCGTAGTCTATATGTGTGTTGGTGTCGTACTGGTACCGTGACGAAAGGAACCGGTACCGACCAAACAACATCAATACCGATGTCGGTATTATCGAAACCGTTATCAATATTAATTTTTTTATGTTATTTGATCGATATAAGGGTAACCCAACTTTTTTTTTTGTTACACTACACAACTTTTGTGTAATGAAGTAACAAACTTTATTTTTGTTGTAAAAGTTGTGCTTAGAATAATGTATTTTTATGTCGTAAACTATATCGAATGCCCTTGATACCGATATTTATGTCATTAGAATCGGTATTCATTTCCATTTAATTTTGTCAATATAAAACACATGGCAAACATCATTATCATTTCTGTAAGTATTTTTTTTTTTTGACCGGCAAATCACTTTTTATATATATAAAAAGAGCAGCAAGAAGCTGGAAGTACAAAGCGAGAACAACGGAAACGACAAAAACAACAAAAGGCGGGAGCAACGCCTCAACACCCATATTACAATCAAACAGTGATCTTAAAATCTAGCCACTCTTCCCAGGTAGGACTTGGAAGCTTGGATTTATGGCAAATCCAAAGAAATACGTCTTCTTTGATAATGTCGACAGTTCTTCTCGTGTGCACGAACCGATTGTCGAAAACTTTAGCGTTCCTAGCTTCCCAAATGCGGTAAACAGCTGCGCAAATAACAGCAAAGACAATCTGTTTCCATCGCTTCGAACCTGGGCAATTAGCGAGCCGGTCCAGTAATTCCTTTAGAGTAGTAACGTTGTCCGGGTACGGGATTCTCATCCACACCAAGAGCTGCCACCAGATGCATCTAGTGAGTAAACATGACACAAAAATATGATTAGTGTCTTCCTGCTGTAAACAGCAGCGGCTGCACATAGGGTCCGATATTGCAATGCCTCTCGAAATCAAATTATTCTTCGCAGCGACTCTTTCCAGCTTAGCCCTCCAAAGTAAAACGCAGCACTTAAGCGGGATCCACGAACATCTATGCAGCCCTTCTTCAACCGGATAAGAGCCAGCAGCAGCCTCGATCTCGCCTTTGACACCTTTAACTGAAAACCGCAACCCATCGTTATTTGCCCATCTCCATTCGTCTTTACCCGGTCCAATATTTACCTGCGCTAACTGGCCCATAAGGTTTAGAAATCGGTTCCAATATCTATTGTGCATCACACCACCTTTCCATTCCCAACCCCAATGAACATTTCCCCCAAATTTTGACACACACTCCATCAAAGTGGCATCCTTATTTGCAGCCAAATTGTACAGATCAGGATAAACAACCCTTAGCGGCTCCCCTGTGATCCAAGCGTCCTTCCAAAACTTGACTCCTGCCCCGTTACCTATCGTCACTTTGATCTTCTCCTGGAGCCGAATCCCCAGCTTAAACATCCTCTCTTCAACGCTACAAATGTCTTTCCACACACCAGGAACGGATTTCTTAAGAGGGACCATCTTCTTGTTAGATTCAACCTTGTGGATTGCCGAGATCACCTTGACCCATAGTTGCTTTGAGTCATCCTTTAGCCGCCACCACCATTTGCATAACATCGCCAAGTTGAAGTTTTCAATACTCCCCAATCCGAAACCCCCAAGTTTCTTTGATTTCATCATTCTATCCCATCGAATCCACCTCAATTTTTTGACCGAGTTTGTCAAACCCCAAACAAAGTCCCTCCTCAAGGCTTCCAACTTACTAACCACGATCTTCGGGGCTGGAAAAAGAGATAAATAGTACGATGGAAGGCTGCCTAATACCGCTTTTGCAAGCGTCGCCCTACCCGCAAGGGAAAGTTGTCTCGCCTTCCATGAAGATAGCTTCCTTTGGAACCTTTCGATTATCGGCTGCCACATCTTCTCCCTTTTCATGTTACCTCCTATTGGGATTCCAAGATAGACAAAAGGAAATTTTCCAACTTTGCATTTTAAATAACTCGCCATTCTCGCGACATCACCCTCGTCAACACCAACACCAAACAAATGGCATTTTTTATGATTTACGGACAAACCGGTTACCAAGTTTATCCATCTAAGGAGTCGTCTCAAACTAATGGTGTTATGCTCGGACCATTCACCGATGAATAATACGTCATCCGCATAGCAAAGATGCGATAACACCGGTCCGTTATTAGGGAGTTTAAACCCATGGAACAGCCCCAACTCCGTCGCCCTTGTCATAAACATGTTGATTAGTTCCATAACAATAATGAAGAGAAAAGGAGCTATCGGGTCTCCTTGTCTAATTCCTCTTTTAAACGGGAATTCCCCGGAAGGCGAACCATTAACCAAAACCGAGCCCCTTCCCGATTTCAAACACCCTTTATCCACTCCACCCATCTCGAAGGGAATCCCATAAGCTCCATGACTCGGAGCAAGCATTTCCAATTAACCGAATCGTACGCCCCTTTAAAATCAACTTTGAAGATAAGCGCCTCTCTCTTTGACTTTCTAGCCCAAGATATTGCTTCGCTTACAATCAAGGGACCGTCGAGGATGTATCTACCGCCCACAAAGGCCGATTGGGTCGGGGATATAATAGAGGGCATAACACATTTTAGACGAGCCGTAAGAGTTTTGGAGATGATCTTATACATGGAACCAATCAAAGAGATTGGCCTGAATTCATCAAAAGTTTGCGAGTCCAACTTTTTTGGGATTAAAGCGATAAAGGAAGCATTACACCCGAAGGAAATGGAACCACTCGTGTAGAACTCCTCCATTATTCTCACAAAAATCGGCTTAATGTCTGACCAATACCTTTTGAAGAACTTAAGGGTGAATCCGTCCGGGCCCGGCGCTTTACTTCCATCACAACATTTAATCGCTTCCCAAATTTCCTTCTCCGTAAAAGGGCAAACCAACCTGTTTGCAGCCTCATCAGATAAAGTTCGCAACCCTACGTTAAAGAAATTAGGCCTCCTCCTAATTGGTTCGGCAAAGCACCTTTTGAACCATATCCGAGCCTCCTCCTTTATTTTTCCAGGATCCGTAACCCATTCACCGCGCAGCAGCAGCCCGTTAATTCTATTACTCGCCTTTCGGATATTAACCATTTTGTGGAAAAAAGAGGAGTTTTCATCCCCGTACTTGATCCAATTGACCCGTGACTTTTGGCGCAGGTCCTTCTGCAAATTGCTCTCCATTTTATTCAGCTTTGCTTTTAGACCCATCCTCATTTTTTTCTCGTCCTGGTTCAAGGTGGCGTTTTCGGCAAGTTGTTCCAGAACCTCCACCGCTTTTGAAATAACAATTTTCTCCTTTTCTTCAATAACTCTAACTCTTTCTCTCCATCTTTTAATGTCCTCTTTTATCTTCTTTAGAATATCCAACAAAATTCGATCGAGAGGCCCGGAAGTCACGCCAACCCCGACATTCTTCCAGACAATTTGATCAAGATCACTCGCCCCGATCCACGAGTTAAAGAATTTGAAAGGTGGAGGTCCGAAGTCCATACCAACACATGAGAGACAAACCGGACGATGATCTGAGTAACCTTTCTTTAGGACTTCCAATTTTGCCAGGGGCCATAAATGCATGAATTCCTCACAAACAAACACTCTATCCAGCTTACTCATCTTTATTTCCAAAGTATCGGCGATATAAGTAAACTTCCCACCAAGCATCCTGTACTCAAGCCACCCCATAGTAGAAATAAAGTTGTTGAACGCAGCAGCAGCGTTAGCATCGAAAATGGAATTCATTCTTTCATCAGCAGTTCTTACTTCGTTGAAATCGCCCATAGCCACCCAACACCCATCCACCTTATCACGTAAATCAACAATGCTATCCCACAGCTCTCTCCTTCCACCCAACTCATTTGGAGCATACACGTTTAAAATATTAACTTTACAGTCCACCCCCCGAATATACCCCGAGGTGAGGATAAAATGCTGACCTTTAATGATGGACTCCAGATTAAAGACAGAGGGATCCCAAATAGAGACCAATCCTCCGACCTACCAACCGCGTCAACTGTAGCAATCGATAGAGGGTTATTACCCCAAAATTTACCCCAAAAGGCAACGTCCGTACCCGCCTTGTGAGTCTCCTGAATACACATGAAAGAGCAGCTCGCCTCCCTTTTGATGCTCCGAACCCATCCCGGTTTGTTCAAATCGGAGACCCCCTTAATATTTATTGTCAGAAAATTCATGGTGAAATGATTAAATCTCCTTCCCCTTTAATTAATTTTTTCACATGGTTTTGGAAACCCTTGACTTCGATGCCCAGAGATTCACCATAGGCCATGGTTTCATTCACTTCATTCTCGAAACCCACCGAAGCCTCCTCTTCTGTCCCAATTTCTTCTTCCCCAACACTCCCTTCTGTTTTGTCATTATTAGTGATTTCTTTTTTGCTCCCCTTTTTACAGGCCAATTTTTCCTTCATATATTCCTCTCCATCCCTGCGAATGATTTCCACAAGGCTAAATGGATCAGATTCAGCCGGTCCATTTAGATCGGGTGTTTTAAAGTTTTGGGCCCCCACTATGTTCTTTTTTCTTTTATCCTTCTTTCTCACTGTTATGTAGCTTGGCCCACCTTCCTCAATAGGCCCAATTACAGTTTTAGGGGTCAAAGTCTGAATTGGAGTAGTGGGGCCATCAGCCGTTTTAAAATTTTCTTTTATGCTCCCCATAGAGTGGGACAAAGGGGTGACACATTTACTGCAATTAATATCATCAACATCAGTTCCCGAGACTCGCATAGAAGGCTCCCCATGCGACATCCCTATGCACGTCCCTTCAGTTCCATGACATAGGTCGGCTGACTTGACATCTCCCTTCCTGATTTCCGATCTTCTCTTCGGTGCATTCATTTCCGTCTTCTCCGGCGAAAGCTTGACTGAGAAGTCTGGAACCCAAAGTGGTTCCACCTCCTCCACCCAAACATAAAACCGGTGTTCCTTCCAACTGACTTGGAAGACCTCGGATATTCGTTTACCGGACTTAACCAAAACGGGCATAGTATAATCGGACAAATCAAAATCGGAGGTGGAGACTTCCGATCTGACTAACACTCTTCCGCATCTTTCTCCAACTCGGTTAAGCACATGCCTATCCCACAAGCATGCCGGTATTCCAGAGATCTTTAGCCACGCCACCCTATCATACACCGGTGGCTCTCCATCCCAAACATACAGTCGTGAAAACCATGCCGACCAGGCGTCATAGTCGTCTTTCAAAAAACACTCAGCCTCTTGAGCAGAGCCGAAGGTTAACAAAACCTTGAGGCCCCCTAGGTATCTGATCTCCTTACCTAAACCCACCGCGTCCTCCACCAGGTCTTCAATTTTTTTTAGGAATCCAAATTCTTTAACTTCCCCAATGAGGGATTTAAGTTCCCACTCTTTCTTCGCACTTGTGTACAACGGAGGGAGGTCAATACTCCGGTTGCTCCAATAGTTTGTGTTTACAGCCATGTTCCCAATTTGACTTGATGTTCCACCCCGTTCATGTGCCCTCTTTCCTTCCCCATCTGGAACAGCATTCTTTACCTTAGGGCCTAGACGCGAGAAGACCGAGGGCTGCTCCACGTCCCCAGCTAGCCTGTTTTTAGAACCATCCCTGTTAAATTTGGCCAGGTTAATCCCGACAATGGCTCCATCCACCACCGTCCCTTTTAAGTTTTCCATCCACTTGTCCACGTCCCTAACGCCGGAGAACCTGATGAATCCAAACCGGTTCCCAGCACCGTCCTTTTTGGTAGGAACAAAGGCATCTTCCAAGTTTCCGAACTGTTGAAAAGCCCTCCAAAGTCTATCACCATTGCAATCCACCGGAAGGTTAGACACAAAGAAAGAGGTGGCGTTTCGAAGTCTCTCTTCCCGTTTCATAAACCTCTTTTCCAATGCGGCTTCTCTCTTGCTCAGCACCCGAGTCCATTCTTCATCTTTTTTGCCTCCATTTCTGTAAGTATTGGTATTCATTTTCATTTAGTTTTGTCAATATAAAACACATGTCAGCATCATTATCATTTCTGTAAGTATTGTTGGATCGTAAAAAACTAAAGTCGTATTGACCGAATTCCTGTAGTGAATCCCACTGGTAAAAACATATGACATATGAATTTTGTACTTAAGTGACAAGGAAAAGACCTCGCCACCCTACCCCTTACCTACAACTTTCACCACTCTTATCTCAAATTCTCTCTGCAAAAGCCTGTCCTCCTTGTCTTTCCTTTATAATGCTTATACTTGTATCTTTTTACAAGGGGACTTTGTCCACGGGTATCCCGCTATACGGTAACATCGTCGTCGTAGGTATTGATAAGTCTCCTGTGAACCGTTTCCTTGGTTCTATCCAATGGGCGTGAAGTACACCTTTAAATCAAACGGTCAAGTTTTATTTACCCTAATTGGCTAACGGTCAATAAAATTTGTCCGTTTTCAATTTTAAAAAAAAAATTACCACCCTATATAAACACCATATACTTTATTTTACACACACATCAAATTATATACAATTACATACATTTTATCAAATTGGTAGTGGTAATTTGTTTTCGATTACATATTGTCGGCGATCATCCTGTGCAAACCACCAACCCACAAACAACCCACCAGCAACAAACCCATCGAGGTCAAACCCTCCAACATTTGAAATTTATAAGCCACAACTTCCTGGAGATTCACCGACGAAAAAATTGCATTACGTATATGATTACACAGTGCGTAGCACTCCTACAGTGCAAAACCCACGGGCTACAGCCACAACCATTCCAAGTTGTGCTGAAGGTTACAAAACTGATCTCGGGGCCGAATACGTAATGTATTCAGATTCAGATGAGGAAATGTCTTGTCCTACAGTCAAAAGTGAGGGATATCGATATGAGAGGTTGGACGGACGTGATAGTGATCGTGACTGCTCTTCGCCCGAGTTGATTGCGTATTCTTTCTTTTAATTTAACTTTTGCTATGTATTTCTTTAATTTTAGATATGTAATAATTTTAATTTTAGGAATGTATTAAACACTAATATAATAGAAAATTTAAATAATTAAAATACAAATTAAACATTAACATCATAGAAATTACAACTATCAAACTACATTATTTAACATAACGCAACAATTTTCATGCCATAACATGTTCGAAATTGATGTCGTGCGTAGCCACATAGTTGACTTGTATGAGTTGGGTTACCATATCCTCGGCAAGATCAGGGTGCTCCGCCATCATGGCTCAAAAGAGGGTGTTCCATCGGTTACACTTAGCATTGAGATCCGCCTACTTAGACCATGTGTAGTGGGGCTTTATATTTATAAAGCCCCTGAATGTGATTGGTCCACGTGGCTGCTGAGTCAGCGTGGAGAGAGAAACTGAAAAAGGGGTGTAGTGGTGGGGCTTTATTTATAAAGCCCCTGTTTGTGATTGGTTGATTTTTTTATTTTTTTTTTAATCTTTTAATTCAAAATATTAAAATAAAAGACAAAAAAATATAAAAAAATTACAAATAATAATAAAAACACAACTAATATTAAAAAAAATTACAAGTAATATTAAAAAAAAAATTACAACTAATATTAATTTTCATCTTCGGATTCTTCATATTCGTCTTCGTCCTCTTCTTCTTCTTCTTCTTCTTCTTCGTTTCCTCCTGGGTTTGGAATATACCGAACCGACCACGCTTGTTGGACCAAATCCGCAGCTAACGCGTCATGTACTTCATGGTCGCGAAGTTCATGTGCGTTGAGCACTCTTTCTTGCACATTAGCTTGCGGTAGATCCTGAACGGCTTCCGGTACGTAATTTTGGCATATCGCTTTACCTTCATCTTCTAATATCATATTATGCATGATTATACATGCATACATAGCATCTCGCAGCTTGTCTGTGGTCCATGCACGAGCAGGGTTTCTTATGTAATGCCAACGCTGTTGAAGAACCCCAAAACACCTCTCTATGTCCTTTCGCGCCGCCTCTTGGACCTTTTTAAAGTGTGCCCTTTTTTCGTCGTACGGGTTACTAAACGTCTTAACGATAATGCTATACCTCGGATATATTCCGTCAGCCAAATAGTATCCGTGTGGGTAGTAGTTTCCATTAGCGTAAAAGCACGCCTTCGCTGCCCTGCCAGAAACGAAATCCTCTATAATAGGCGACTGCTCAAAAACGTTTAAGTCGTTGCATGAACCCGCAACACCAAAATAGGCCGACCAAACCCAAAGATCGGCTGAAGCCACCGCTTGAAGAATAATCGATGGTCCTTTTTGGTCACCACGCGTGTGTTGACCTCGCCAAGCGGTTGGGCAATTATACCACCGCCAGTGACGACAATCAAGGCTACCCAGCATTCCTGGTAACCCATGTTCAGCCGTATGCACCTCGTAAATTTTTTGTAGGTCGTACCAAGTGGGCCGTCTAAGATAACGGGCTCCGTACAACTTTATTATTCCTAAAACAAAAAAATACAAACATATATAAAAAAAATACAAACATATATAAAAAAAATACAAACATATATAAAAAATAAATACCTTGGCAAAAATACTCCAAAGAATCGCGTGTTGTTTTCTCGGCCATTTTTAAATACTCGTCGTTGATATCCGTCGTGTTGCCGTATGCGAGTATACGCAGTGCCGAGGTACACTTTTGAATAGACGTGAATCCCATAATCCCCCTAGCATCCGCTTTTTGTTTAAAGTACGGAAACGCGTTTTCAAGATCTTCGGATATACGTAGAAATAAACGTTTGCTCATCCGGAAACGACGCCTAAACATCTGTGGGTCGGGGTAAGTCGGGTTTTCATCAAAGTAATCCTTCATCAAACGAGCATTTGCCGATACACGATCTCGTTCGTAGTACTGCCTAGTTTGTTTTGGAGGTGTAGGCGTACTAGTTTCTTCAAGATACCGCGCCGAAAGCGCTAGCGCACTCGTAATGGCATCATGCTCCAACTCTTCGTCTGTGGAATAACCCTCGTCGCCTAAAAACTCTCTATAATATTCTCTCCCAATAGATGATGACGCGGGGGAACCCATTCTTTTCGAATATTGATAATACGTGTTTTGTGTTTTGTGTGTTTATATATTTGTGTGTTGTGTGTTTATATATTTGGGTCCATAAAAAAATATAGCCGTTCAAAAATTATTATAGCCGTTCAAAAAATAAACGGTAACATTACCGTTGAAGCCGCCACGTGTGTAGTTCTCATTTGTTGAAACAATTGTCACTCAGCGTTATTAATATAACGCCATCAACCATTTTGAGTAAATAGCGCCCCCTGTAGCGGTGTGGGGGGCGCTATTTTTGAAAAAATTTGTTATATAGCGCCCGAGTACGGGTGGTCTTATTAACGATCAAATCAATGGTGCAGTCAATTGTTGCTTTCCTTGAAGTAAATAGTTTAAGCTTCGCCGAAGACGATTTTGATGTAACTTAAGACAATAACAACCAAATATTAAAACATACATCGTACATACTTTGTTGTTTCTGTATGACCATATATAATTATCGTGAAAGGTCTAATATTAAATGCATTAATTGAAATACGAATATGAAGTTGAGTTCTATGAGAAATTTGATGGATGAAGTGAGCAATAACATTGCATGGTAATCATAAATTATACAGTAAATTATATGGGATATGGAGGCATGGGTGTTGACCCTAAAGTAGCCACCTATCTTCTCTCTCCATGGCACGCGCTCTTCACTTTACCAGACAAGCCTTTTCTTAAATTAACACAAGCACCCCTCTGCATTTACATTATTTCCCTTTTAAGACAATTTACCAATAAGAGTTTTGGTAGCTTATTTTAGTATTTAAGCATAGTTAAAGCATAAGTCATTTACATCTATCATAATTTTTTTTTTATTTAGATACGTTTTTTTTATTTTAAACCAAAACAAAACAAGTTAAATTTAGATGGTGGGTAAGCGAGCAACAAGCTGTGCCGCTATCCCCTTTAAATTATGTTATATGTGTGTATATATATAATGTATAATCTTGATCTGTATCGTATAGCACATTACATTGGAGTATCTTCAAATTTTAGAGACCTTATTTATCATTGAGAATCAACAGAACAGTCACGAGTTACAAAATTACAATAGATGCAAAGAATGGTGAATAGTAACATATCTAATTGAGGGTTAATTTCAAACAAACACGAATCAAATGTTGGGGAATAACCGTAATAAACGAACAATAACGGATAACAGAAATCTCTGAAGGCACGTGATCGCTTTCAGATTGAATCAATTCGACGGTTCTATCGAATATTCAACCGGATACAATCAGAGATCGAGAATTTTCTGTATGTTGTATCTGAGATTATGAGAACCAGAGAGATTGATCAAGAAGGAGAAGAATTTCGTAATTGAAACAGATGGGCCAGAAACTGTCTTTTAGGCAGTTTTCCAAGGTTTTCAAAGTTGCCAAAATAGTCCCTCTATTTCTGAAAATTAATTTTCGGAGACATTTTTACCACAGCAATTTTAATGGAAATAAAATTTTTGCAAGCTGACCTGGCAGCTCGACCCCAGCCAGGGGCTCTGCCCCTTGGACCCTGCTCCCAGGGGCGCTGCCCCCGGACCCCCGTTCCTTAGGGGCTTCGCCCCTAAGTTCATAATAAATTCAAATAGGCGTGCACTCTGCACCACCATACCTATATGATGTATTATTATGAACATATTGATCAAACAGTCAATCCAATTACACTAAAATATCCAACATCAAATATGTATCGGTTGGGTTCGTAATCATGTATGAACATTCAATTTCAACAATATGGTAACGTAGAATTGTATTTTGTTACATAAATCGAACTAGTTGGTTGGATGTTGGCTTGAACCATAAACCTTGAATCAAACCTGTTGATGGTGCATAATCTTTTGGAAGTCAGGAAGGAGGACGACAAGAAGTATAATATGTAATACAAAGATTTTGCGACAATGAAGATGTTCACTATTATGGTGCTGTTTGTTTTTTCTGCAGGAAAAGGTCTGCAGTCTGCGGACCACATCTGCAGACATCTGCAGGAGAAGAGGTGGACCAAAGGTCTGCAGTCTGCAAGAAGAAGACTGTTTGTTTGTTAACGTCTGCAGGCTGCTGAAATAAACTTAAATTTAAATAAACCGAGTTTTTACAGCAGTCTGGTGGTAGTGGTGGTGGGTGGGTGGACGGTGGTAGGTGGTGGTGGTGGACCGTGGTGGGTGGTGGTGGTGGACCGTGGTGGGTGGTGGTGGTGGACCGTGGTGGTGGACGGTGGTGGGTGGACGGTGGTGGGTGGTGGTAGTGGTGGTGGGTGGACGGTGGTAGGTGGTGGTGGACCGTGGTGGGTGGTGGTGGACGGTGGTAGGTGGTGGTGGACCGTGGTGGGTGGTGATGGTGGTGGACCGTGGTGGGTGGTGGTGGTGGACCGTGGTGGGTGGTGGTGGTGGTGGACCGTGGTGGGTGGTGGTGGTGGTGGATCGTGGTGGTGGTGGGTGATGGTGGTGGTGGGTGGTGGTAGTGGTGGTGGTGGGTGGTGGTGGACTGTGGTGGTGGTGGGTGGTGGTGGTTGACCGTGGTGGTGTTGGACGGTGGTGGTGGTGGTGAACGGTGGTGGTGGACGATGCTAGGTGGTGGTGGTGGGTGGTGGACGGTGGTGGTGGTGGGTGGTGGTAGTGGTGGTGGGTGGACGGTGGTGGTGGTGAACGGTGGTGGGTGGTGGTGGTGGACGGTGGTGGGTGATGGTGGTGGACCGTGGTGGTGGTGGTGGACCGTGGTGGTGGGTGACGGTGGTGGACGGTGGTGATGGTAGTGGGTGGTGGTGGTTGGTGAGGAGAAGAGAAGAGGAGAAGACCTTTGAAGACCTTAGAAGACTTTGGTCCAAGTCTGCACCAAGAAGAGGTCAGGAAGAGCTTTTGGAGTGAAATGTCTTCCGAAAAACAAACAGTCTGCCCGCCCCAAACGTCTGCCCGCGTCTGCGCGACGCAGACAAAAGAGGTCAGAAGTGCTTCTGGAAGAAAAACAAACACCACCTATATCTCTAAATTTTAAAGCTTGCACGTTAAATATTTGGGTTTGTACCTTAAGCATGGAAGAAGAAATAAAAAAATAATAAAAACAAAACATAAAGATACAAATATAAAATGGATGTGATAGTATTCACATTATAATATCCATTTTTATACTTTAACTAAATATTACATTTATCTGCTTTATTATCAACACCATGTTTTTCAACAAGGTATCACAATGATTACTAATGGTTAGGGTGTTAGGGGCGCAATGCGGGTGGTGGTGCATGGGGTTACGGGAATAGCTTGAGGGAGCGGGTGATGTTGCTTTGTGTGAGGGTTGAATAAGTGTTGATATGTGAAAGGGTACAAGGGTTGTGCTCGTTATGGGGGTATGTTTAAAGTAAAAATGACGTGTCTTTGTGTGTTTGGTTAAATGAGCGAAGGTATAGAAGAGTATAAGAGTTGTGCCCCTGGTACCCTTATCACTTATCGAGGCATTTCCAATGTATTCATTTGGAACTGAAAGCTTATAGTCTTTTGTTGATTGCTAATTAAAGCTATCAATAATTGTATAATGTTTGATTATGTAAATAGTGGAACGTTCAAATGAGAAGAAAATATCTTTTAAGAAGAAAAAAAACAAATTTAAACCAATAAAAATCTTCCGTTTAATAAATCTATTTAATGTTAAATAGTTTTTTGTTTTTTGTGTAACCCCTTAAACTAGTTAAATAAATAAAACTTATAATTCATTTTTATAACACATTCTTTCAAAGCAAACCTAATTTAGAGTGAATGATAATTTCGATACGTGTAGGACATGCGTAAGATGAATTTTTATATGTATAGGAGAACCATATGATAATCTCGATATGTGTAGGATAAACATATAATAATTTCGATATATGTAGGATGAATTTTGATATAGATATCACAAATTTTAATAATATGTAAAATAAAGTGTTAATAACTAACTAATTAAAGATATACTAATTAATGTAAGAGGAGTTAAAGTATTTAATGTTTTTACCTCATCTCATTTCTTCTTTTTGTTCTCACATCAAGTTTATTCGCATTTGATCTCCCTCAACACGCTTCCTTGAATTAATACTTACATAATGTATGATTATGTAAATATAATTAATAAACTTGCTTTGCCGTATTAAAAAAATAAATTAACACTTGCTTACATTTGTAATTACACGTACTCCATGTTATGTCAAATATTTATTCAAGATTATAGTGTGATATGAAATCATGAATGCAAGATCAAAGATATTCTCTATTAAAGATTATATATAAATTATAATACTTAAAGATTATATATTATGTATTTGTAATCTATAATTTATAATTATAATATTAAATTTAAGCATATGTATAATGTATGCATGAGGAATTTCACCATGGACCCACAAAACTCCCTCTATAAATACCCCACAATCCTAACTCATCACAATCCTCCAAATCACACTACTCATCATTTATCTCTCATTTCACACCACCTTCACAAACTATGCATTACCAAACCGAATCATGGGGCACATATTTGCCACCCACAACCACCCTCAACGACCCGTTACACCGCATCGAACGACTCGCTGCGGAGAACGCTGTCGTAATATTCAGCCTAAGCAGTTGCTGCATGTGTCACGCCATCAAACGCCTCTTTTGTGGCATGGGTGTCAACCCAACTGTCTACGAGCTAGACCAACAACCTCTTGGTAAAGAAATGGAGAAAGCGCTTATGCGGCTTCTCGGGACCGCTTCACCGGTACCGTGGTGTTTGTTGGTGGGAAGCTGGTGGGTGCTATGGATAGAGTTATGGCTTCTCACATTAATGGGACACTTGTGCCTCTTTTGAAAGAGGCTGGTGCTCTTTGGCTTTAGTTACTTAGTTGGTTTATTAGTTATTAAAGTTTAGGATTTTATGAATTCTTTTCTTTCTTTATTTTGGTAAAGAGAAAGAAGAGTAATTAATTAAGTTTAGTTTTATGATTTTTAGAAAGGAGTTATTATTATTATTATTATGATTAAAAATATGTAAAATTAAGAAAGAGGAAGAGGAGGATTTTGATATGCTTAGATTGGTGTTTTTTTCTCCTTATCCGAGAGTTGTAATTCCCTCCCTCCTCTTTACAATTAGTAATCTAACTTTAGTTTGTTACTCATTATTTATTTTACATGTTTTTTTACCTATTTTTGTGGATTGTTTTTATATTATATGTGTGTTTATATATTATCTAGTTTTAAACTCGTTTTAAACTCTGAGCATAGCTATGTGGTTGGTCTACATCTTACCTTTCTCTTTCGCTGACTTTACAAATAACTTTGCTATTAAAGGAATTTTATTCGGTATATATGGTTGTTATATTATATTATATTATACAATAAGTCTCTAAATATATATAGAATAAAATGTGAGATATATTCGAAGCTTGTATTAAAGATTTAAAGGATTCGCATGGGTGTCTTACACTCCTACCTCAAACGTAAGCAAGGTTGCTTCTAAAAACCTACACTTTATATTTGATTGTTTGACCTTACTTTTAATTCAAATCAAAAGCAGTTTTGGATCTTGTGCACACAACACAGCTAAATATGTAATTGTTTCTCTCGGTTTCTTTTTTTCCTGTTTATGGCCAAACATGGTTTCTAGTTAAAGACTAGAACAAATTCAGTAAAGTTTTCTAACTACCATGTTTTGGTCAAAACTCATGATATGTTAAAGCTGTTTGCATGCCATTTGGACCTTGGGAATGCATTTACTTTTTCATTTAGACTATAAGGAGTGGGGTGGGGGGGGGGGGGAAAGAGGGGGATGAAGCGTCATGTGGCACTTGTGGGACCCTTGTGGGGGTGAAAATAATTGTGGGGAGTGGAAGGGGGGAAAGAGGGGGGAGAAAGAAATAATATTATATTGTGTTAAAGTTAAAAAAAAAAAAAAAACCTGACCAATAGATCGCTGCCACCTCACCCCCACCCCAAGCCCCACGCCGGTGAAGCCCCCCAGCCCCACGCCAGCTTCCACGCCACCTTGCGGTGGTGTTCCCCCCCTTCCCGCCCCTCTTCTGCCCTCCACTCCGCATAGTCTTAAATCAAATTGTACTCTTTATTTTAGGAAAGAGAAGAAGGATATGTTATATATAATTTAGCCACTTATGTTAATATTGTGTTATAGTTTTGAGAGTATAGTAGAACTTGACTATAATCCATGTCAAAAAGAGGAACCATCTTACTTGGAAAATGATCATTAATCATCATTAGAAATGGATTAAAACCAAGCCATGTATAGCAATTGGTGTATTATATCGTTTACACTAAACAGAAGATTATTAAGGTCATGGAAATGTGGTGTTAATAATTTATCAAAAGACAAAATGTGTGAACACTAACAAACAAAATGTTCACAATAATGATGAGAGGGTACATACCATTTAGCAAGGAATGCTCGTTGGCAGTGGTGGATTCATAATTTTTTTTGACGGGGTCACAAATCAAGGATCGGGTATAAATCCGTACTTATCCACTTAAAAATATTATAAAACAATTATACTTATTTACTTTATATTATATAAAAAATACCTTTATTGCGTAATTTGAGCCTTTTTTTAACTTTATCACCACCACCAACCAACATCTCTTAGCAAGCAGCTAAGCAAGAGGAAACACAAACACCAAAAGGCTAGGGGGAAAACACAAGAGGAGCAACACCCAACGACAGCAAACTAATCAAACTCTAAGCCAATATAATTGCTCCAGATTTTTGAATTAAGACCTGCTTCGTTTATCCATGGCTAACTCTTGACAAAACATATGCATCTGCCCACCCTCCACAACAAGTGTATCCGCCACTGCTCGTTGGATTGAACACATATGTCTCTTGCCTCTTGCTTGGTTAAAAACATGGAGACAATCAGACAAATTAAAATGCATTATGAGGTTGAGCAAATTGCCACAAACATCAAGCAACTGGTGATGGTGACTCACGAGGGTCGAGGGTCAAAACCACACTTACATGCACAATTCATCAAAATGGGCGTTAACCCATATCAGATAGTTAATGAGGAGCACCATTAGGTGTCCTCGCCAACACAAGATGCTTGCTAACCCCTTGACAGATGGGCCCCATCTAACTAATAATATTGTTTTATTTTAGAGTTAATAGCCATTTTCGTCCCTGAGGTTTGGGCCAGTTTGCCACTCTAGTACAAAAGTTTTTTTTTTTGCAATTCCTTCCCTGAGGTTTGGATTTTTTTGCCAAATTCGTCCTTTTCACTAACCCAGTTAAAAAATCTCGTTAATGTCAGAGGTAGGGTTGTCTTTTTACCTCAGGGACGAATTTAGCATTTAAAATTCAACTTTACCCCACACCCACCCCATCCCACCCCACCCTCTCTCTCTCTCTCTCTCTCTCTCTCTCTCTCTCTCTCTCTCTCTCTCTCTCTCTCTCTCTCTCTCTCCCTCTCCCTCCCGAATCCTAGCTATTATCCTCGTTACCAAACACCCCTCAAGTTATCTCTCCTATATAAAGCTTCCTTCTTCCCTTGTTTCCTCCTGCAGACAAACATCACACACACACTTATGTGTGAAGTCGACGAACACAGCATCAACCAGGGTCACCGGTCAGGTGACCGGACGACCAGCACCGGCCGCCGCCGCCCATCTCTCCGGTAACTTCCTCCTCCTCTTTAGATCCGATAACCACAACCCTCTCTTCTGTCTGGATTATGAAACCCGATCGAACCCCTTCACCCCTTCTGTTTTATTGAACCGGTTATGGTACCGGTGAACCCTTCTTTGGTTTCGTTATAAACCAGTCGAACCCTTGGAACCCCTCGTTATTTTCCGACCAGGTGAGAGTATCACCGGTCAGTTATTATTAGTCAAACTTGAGCCATGTTCTAATAATAAATCCACTGTCAAGAAACCAACCGTAACCCGGTACCCTTCTCAGTTCGGGTGACTATCACGAAGAACCACTCGCTAACCATCTTTGTGTCGTGTCTTCTTGTTATCATACCCGGTCAGTCACCAAGCTATGGTGACTGTCAACTGGCTGTTATAATGTAACATTTGCATGTTTTCTAAATTTTATCGTAATTTCATTATAGTCCTCATATTACGATCTTTTGGAATTACAAATAAAACATAAGTGGCGTTATTCGTTAAATCTTATTTATATACGTTTTATTATAAAACTTTAAATAAATTAGTCGAGGGATGTTGGAAAACATCAAGTTTTACGATGAAAAAGATAAAAAAACTTGATAATATTATGTCGAGTTAAAAATGTTTGGTTAAAAAAAAAATATTATCTTTGTTTAAGTTTTATAAGAAATCAAGGGACTAAACTAACCAAACTAACTTGAGGGACCGAAATTGTCATGTTTCAAAAAAAAAAAAAATTGGGCTGTTACTATTCACGTTTTTTCCGGCGAAAGTCCGGCGAATCTCCGGCGAGCTTGTTTTCTTGATCTTTATTGCGTTTTTAACATGAATTAATTGTGGGTTTACGTTTTTCTCTAACTTAATGATACGTTTCCCCTTAGAAATTAAGATGAAACTGCGTTTTAAAAGCTCTCTAGAAACCGAGTGGGTTGTGAAACCGCCGGAATTTTTAAAAGCTTGTGAAACGCCACTTTTACAAGACTATTATAAATACCAATTGTAGCATTAGTTTTCTGCACTCTTCCTCTTCAAAACCCACTAAAAAACCCCAAGTAAAAACACCTTGAAAGGCTCCAATTCGTGAACTTTGGTCGTGTACTTGAAGCTTAAATTCCGGTCGAAATACACATTGTAAGCATCTATTTTTAGTGCCATTTTGCTTCTTTAATCATGTTCTTTAAAAGCCCTCTTGATTCGGGGTCTAACCATTACGAATTGAAAGTCTTAAAAATCTAGGGTTAGGGTTATGATTTGGGGAAGAAGATGAAGTGTAAGGATTGTTTAAATAATATTTTGGGTGGGTTTATTAACAAAGTGATAATGTGGTGTAGTGGTAAACAAGGTTGTTTATATTGGAATGGGGCTGAGTTTGAATCTGGGATACAACAGATTCGTTTTTTTTTTCTCTGCTCTTTTCTTTTATTTATTTTTATTTATTATTATTTCTTTTCTATAATAAAACTTATATACATGTCTTAATCTTATAATATTCCTAGAAAATTCATTTTTACTCCAAAAATTATGAAAATTTAGGGGAAACATGTTGACACCTTAAAGAAAATTATCATATTTTTATTTTATGAAAAATACATTATTTTCCTATTTTTCTTGTTTTAATTTGTTTTAATCATAATTAAATGATAAAAAATTCATTTTAAGTGATTTTAACCTCAAATTTTCTGAAGATTTATTTTTATATATAATAAACTGAAATAAAATGTAATTTCTCAGAAAATGATTATTTTTGGTATTTTTACTATTTTTAATCATTAAAATAATATTTAAACTCATTAAATACGTTTTAAATGCAAATAAATTGAAATAAATTATGGAACTATTATTTTCAGTATTTCACATCATAAAATAATTATTTTTCATAAAAATATAATTTTTGGATCATATCTCGTATTATTTATGCTATTTATATTTAAATTAGATATAATAAATTGTTTAATTAAATATGAATCATAAAATATTTATCGTGGATATTTTTTTTTATAAAATAGAAAATGTTTTTAAGGGTGGGATACATAAGTGTTTTAGTCGCTTATTTAATTAACCGTGTTATATTTACTTCAAAACTATTGTTCAAATTATTATTAAAAACTTCATCTTCCCTACGCAAGTCTAATAAACCCTAATGCCTTAGATTTTGGTTGCCTTAGACTTTTAAGTTATTTTTTTCCTCATTAGTATTCTATCATATATAGGTTGAGTTCTTCGGAATTCTAAGTCCTTACGACGAACTTTCGTGGAAATTACAATTAGCGAAACTATGAGTATATCTTTCCCCTTTTTCATGTTTTACTCTTTTGGGGCTATTCATGTACACTGTGACTAAATGTGATTCTTTCACTAAATGCAATTCTCATGTGTGTTTGCGTTATGTTAATTTGTGTGTCTATGACTTGTCAAAATCATTAACCTTTGAGGGCCTGGCATTTCAATGAATAGTACTATGGTATATACCCCTTGTGACTCTGTTGAGAGACCTTGGTCATTGTCTTGTGATTCATATTACTCAAAAATGTTTTGATTCTTGATTCTTGATACTTATTTCTTAGGGTTGATTTTGAACGGACATTACTTAAATTACATAATTGCAAATGGTATACAACACAAAAATTGCGAAACGTTTTGTATTATATATATCAAACAGATGTACTCACCAATACATTATATGTGTTGACAAATTATTTTGTACATGTTTCAGGTGACGTTTGATCTTACTTGCTTTCACGCTTAGGCTGGACCTAGTGCTTAAATAAAAATTGAACATTTATTTTCTATGTTTGGGATTTCTATTAAGACTCTTTGTATTTCGTTTTGAATAATAGAAGTTATTTGCTATTAATACTTACATTTTAGTCGATGTGCTTTTGAACAATCGTCACTACGTGACACCTCGATGTTTCCGCCATCGGTTGGGGTGTTACATATAACCATCGAACCATCCTTCAAATCGAGTCCCAAACCATAAACCTTTGTATCAGTTGTGATTGAATTCCGAGAACCATCCTTGTGTTCTGATCGGTGCTCGATAAGCCACCGTAACCCAAACCAAACATGGAAAAAATATTCAATAAATTTCTGCCAGAGAGAGGGGGGATGGGTGGGTGGGTGTGGGGTAAAGTTGAATTTTAAATGCCAAATTCGTCCCTGAGGTAAAAAGACGACCCTACCCCTGACATTAACGAGATTTTTTAACTGGGTTAGTGAAAAGGACGAATTTGGCAAAAAAATCCAAACCTCAGGGAAGGAATTGCAAAAAAAAAACTTTTGTACTGGAGTGGCAAACTGGCCCAAACCTCAGGGACGAAAATGGCTATTAACTCTTTATTTTATTTTAATTCTTTTGTAAATATTATGTTTTAGTTATTACACTACACCTAGTTATTGCTTAAATTTATACATCACAATAACATAGTGTTGATGTGGGAATGGTTTGGTTATTCTATAACACATAGCTTAAGACTCAAATGACATGTAATTGTGAACTACTATTATTATGCATTGTACAGAATGTACTCAGAATTTTCAAGTGGGCCAGCCCACACGTCTTTGACACATGGGTATAAGACCCATGAGGAACTAGTCAGGCGCCTTCACCCCTTACGATGGACGTGTGGTCACTTAAGCTCTTGTCATTGACATGAAAATGCACACATTGGGCATGAAATGCTTTCCACCAATGAGAATGCAGTTGATGTCAAATAAACGGTTATTCTCGTGGAGACCGTATCACCTAGCGGATGTGACAACTAACATATCAAAGTATACATAGAAGTGAGGTCATCCACAAAGATAACTTGTTTTAGACTCCTCCACTCGCTCTTTCTTTCAATAAAACCCTATTTTATACCGGAGACTTATTTTCATATCGAATGATGATGATATGAAGGAATCCCCCCACTAATTTTTTCTTCTTTTATGACAACTCTTCGTTTACATGTTCTTTTCTCAATATTTGTTTACATGGTTTAACGAAGCATATTGTAGCAAATGAAGATATTTTGTGATACATGACTTATGTTCAAGTATAAATAGATATACAACAAACTAACCGCTAAATATACAATCAACGTAGACACCATGTTTTCTAAATAAAAAAGAGATATAAAGTAGGATGAAAATTCTTGACACGATCTAAAAATTGACCTGAACCCGACAAAAAAAAAAAAAGTTTGAGTCAACAAATATGACACGCTTACAACTTGCGTAAAAATGGGTCGGCTCGGATTGACTTGTATTAAAAACGGGTCTGGTCGGGCTAACCCATATAAAAAATGGGTTAACCCATTAACCTGTTTAAGTATTAACAAAACACTATATTTTTTTGCTTTGTTTTTTTCATTTACATGGTTAGTTATGGTCATGTTACTTTTAACACGCCATATTATTACTTTTCAATTTTCAAACTCACACTCACCATTAAACACGTTATTGATTACTCACTTACATCCCAACAACCTGCTTAGACCCTTAGGTGTGGTTGAGCACCGGCATCAACGGCCGGGCCTCCACGTCTACCACCAAGTCACCAACGGTCAAAAAGAACCAAAATGAGGCCCGTCACCAACGGCTTGTGGTTGCCGCTCATACCGTTGCCGGCATAGGGGGCGGTGTTTGCCGTCCTGGCATCACCTTGCCGGCCCTATGCCGGTACCACATCGAGTGGTCTTATAACTCGTTAATATGCATGACTAATTTAAAAAGCAGGTTAAACAATCCATGTTCATGTTGACCCGAATCTATGTGGGTACAGGTTAAGGTCAAAATCTTTTAACACAAATAATAACGTAAGTCAAGTTCGAGCTGAACATTTCAACCCGTCAACCTACCAGCCGGCCACAATTAAACGCCCCTTAATAACACTATAAAAAGGATGTATGGCTAGAATATAAGGTGTTTTAAATTCACCCCGTCATCAATAGTGTACATTAGTGCGCGTCAAGATCAATCATAGCCTCCTAGGGTTCCTCTTCGTCTTAAAATTTCATTTGAATTACTCAACTTGTACACATAGCTTCTTTGAATCATCCTAATTACGCGTTTTGCCCTTCAATTCCAAGGTACAAATATTATTATTCGCTTTCACGCGTCATTTTTATTTTATTAATTGATTTTATATTAATTTGCTTTCGCTTGATTTTGGATAGGTTTGTTAAAGCTGTAACACAATCTGTGAAGAACTAGTGGGATCATAAGGATTATTATTATTATTATTATTATAGTTTGTTGCAAATGCCAGAGGAAGATCTTTTGGAATTGAAGTTTAGATTGTTAGATGGATCTGATATTGGTCCGTTTCGATACTCTCCGGCTTCAACGGTTTGCGATGCTCAAGGAGAGAATTGTCACTGAGTGGCCAAAAGGTATGAACGAATTTTATGCCAATTTGTGTTTATATTACCACAATTTGATTATTTATTCTGCTGTATAGTTAACAATTTAACACCTGTTTGGTTAATTGGTTTGAAGATACACGCGTAACGCCACTCTGCAGTTTCTTTAGTACTTAGTTTAGGCATATCGTTGCGATTTGTTTATTTTTTATAGTTTATTGCTTGTCAAAATTAAATCTCACATCTAATGGAATTAATTAGTTAAAAAAGTTAACATCTAGACTTGAATTTCAAATTCAGTTTCACAATGCTGAATTTTGAGATTAGTAGAACATGTTGTCGGATAGACGAGCGTCACATAATATAAACAGAAGTTTGCAATGCATATTTAATAGACTTGTGTACAAATGCAGATAAACGCGACTTAAGTGTGAACTTCAGACAAAGACATGTATAATTGTTTAACATCTTTATTTCCAATGCGCTGTTATTGAAGTAACCAAAGAGGGTGTCAACACCCATCAAGTGTGAGGAAGCACATCTTATGTTTTAATCGTGTGTCAAGTATAGGCTAAATAGTAAACCGTTTGATGCTGAAAATCCATAACTGTTTTTAAAGTTTTCTTGCATTAGATTCCTTTTGTCTGCGTGCAAGGGATGGTGAAGTTGGCAGTTCCACCTCTTGTCAATAATTCCCGACACAACAATGTAATCCTCGTTATCTTCTCCTCCCAAAGCTGATGCAATTGTAGTTTTAGCTCTTTCCATACCTTCATATATATAACCTATCGCAGGTTTTTTTTCGTTGTCAACGAGTCTAAGCACTCGAACAAGAGGACCCATGATTTTAAGAGTGAAAAGGACATTGTTCCGTAAAGTAGGAGTAAAAAACAATGTCATTTACTCTTATTCCTTCACGCTCTTTAGCAAACTTACTTTTCATCCATTGGTCACTTGCGAACATATTTCTAAGTGCGGACTTTTGTTTTTGCAAGATTTGTAAGGCAAGAAAAGTTGTTGCAAACCTTGTTACTCCACACCTTGTTAGCTCATTGTTCTTTGTAAATTATCTCATCGGGCTTAACACAATAGAGTGGTTATAAATATAACCAACAAGGTAAATAGCCTTTTCAATTGTTTTTTTTCACCTCTTCAATCTTACCGATATTTCTAGCATTAAATCCAAGCAGTGCGCTGCACAAGGTGTCCAAAACAAATGTTTCCGCTTATCCATTAAAAGTTTACCTACGAGAAAACAATAAAAGTATGTGTTTTAAATTATAAACTTGATGAAATATAGAAAAGTTAAAAAAAAAAAAAAAAAAAACTAACCTCCTAACTTAAAGTTGCTCCCATTGTCGGTAATAACTTGCACAACATTTTCTTCACCAATCCTCTCCACAAACCCATCAACAGATCAAAAAGCTTTTCACCGGTCTTCATATATGATGAAGCATCCACCGACTCCATAAAGACTGTTCCTTTAGCACTGTTGACATATCTGTCCATCCATCGGACATTATCGAACAACCAAACTTTCTCCATTCAGCCCTATGACCGTCGACCCACTCATCCACCTTTTGTACCTCATTTTGTAGCAATGGAACACGAAGCTCATGATATGAAGGAGGCTTTAGATGCGGCCTATACTTCCCGACAGCCGCAAGCATCTCCTTAAAGCACTCCAATTTGGCAACATTGAATGCAATCTGGGTTTTAAAAAGCGCGCCTGAGGCGCGCCTAGGTGCAAGGCGCATCAAGGCGTAGCCTAGGGCGCCTCAGGGCTTTGCGCCTATCCTTTTTCCCAAAGGCGCACGCCTCAGGCGCTTTTTTTGTCAAATTTCAGGCGCTTTTCTCCCTGAGGCCTGCGCCTCACGTAACCTGGGTATTTTTTATGCATAAAAATGTTGTACCTTGGTGTTTTTGGCTTGTACATATCTTGGTTTAAAAACGCGCGAGGCGCTCCGAGGCGTTTTGGGTCCAAAATCCGAAGCGCGGGGCTTAAAGCGCGAGGCGAGAGCTTCACGTATAGCATTAAAAAAATTATAAAAAAATATTTATATATGTCAATATGACATTTTCTACATGTTAATCAATCATGAGCACAAAAACATGATTATAAAACACACTTGAACACTTAAAAAGCATATTCAAAACATAAAAACGACGAGGCACTACTGTAGCGGGCCAAATAAAGCACTTTAAAAGGTTTTTTTGGCTGAGGCGCTACTGTAGCGCTACTGTAGCGCGCGCCTCAAGCGCCCGAGGCGGCGCTTCATGTAGTTCAGCGCTTTTTGGCAAAAAAACGTTTTTCTTGGAGCCTCGCACCTCAATCGCTTAAAGCGCGCCTGAGGCGCGCTTTTTTAAACCAAGGTACATATAGGTAAAATCACATAAAAATCTTATTTATAGCTATATTTTTTTGGTAAATGAAGCTAAAAACTCATGAAATATATATGGGATATATAAAAAAATATATAATTAGTATGCGCTTCGGGTACGAAAATCCCACGCTTTTTGCGCTTTGCGCTTCGCGCGATGCGCTTAGACCTCGTCGCTTTTGTGCTCCTAGCGCTTTTTAAAACCAAGAATGCAATTCCAGTCTCGTAGAAAAAGGCAGCAATGGTTTGTATGGTGGAACCTCGGGTTTGTTTATCACAAGCATTATTGATGCTTGATTGAACCGCTTTTCCTTTACCTGTTAAAAACAATTAAACAGTAACCATCGACAATATAAATCAAACAACTATATACAAACGAAAAAGCATACCTTTTGAGAATAAAACATCCAATGGTCCCTTCATTGTAGTCTTCTGTTTGTTTTTTTGGAACATTAGGTATCTCCAAAACCTCCTCCTCTTCTTCTTCCTCACCCAGATCATGCAAGCCCTCGTTTGTTTTTTAGCCTTTTGATTCAAAACATAGGCCTTCAACTCATCTTTAACATCTTGGGGTCACTTCACACAGGATTTAACATTTTTGTTTCCTCCTATCTGATGTTTCTTAGCTCTGAAAATTCCACCTTTGGTAACTTTGCTGCAGAATCTGCATGTAACAGAATTTTTGTCATCATGATTTCTCATAAAGTTATACTTCATCCAGAATCTGTTTTCCTATACTCTGAGGGTCCAACATCAGATGTTTCTGCCATAACCTATAGCACATGAAAACAGTAATGATCAGAAAACAATAATTAAACAGTAATGATCAGAAAACAATAATTAAACAGTAATACTCATGATTAGAAAAGAACAATAAAATTGATGCATATGATCAGCTAACTTTAATACTGAAGCATACTGAAGCATATGATCAGAAGACAATAATAAAACATGAAAACTGCAGCATAAAATAATTACTCGTATGATCAGAAAACAATAATAAAAATGTAAAACCTGAACTTTCACTAACAAAAAACAATGATAAAACTGCAACATGGATGTTTTATTCTCAAAAAACAGATTAAAAACTGAACATAATGTTCCAGATTCATGACTGTCACTAACAGAAAACATGAATGTCAATACCAAACATTATAGGATCAAAAACAGATTAAAAAAACTGAAAAAAAAAATTGAACATGCCTGTGATTCAGAATGTTTCTCTGCTGTGTTTGAGACTTTGATCGTATATAGGCATAGGCTTAGAGGTTGTTTATATAGATCAAAATGCATAACCTGTTTAAAAAATAAAAGATATGATTAGATATATACTAGTTATAAAAAATCGGATATAATATGGTAAAGGGATAAAAGTTAAAAAAAAAATCATTGCTTTATTTATCGAGGAGAGAAAAGCGGCCTAGGGTCGCTTCTAGGAAATTCATCGCCTAGGCGCCCGCTTTTAACAACTGTGCTTGATAATCATTTTATCTTCTTGCAACTAACAATGCGTCTTCAACTTATAAACATTGGATTTCTTAGGAAATAAGCAAATCATTTTTTTCATGTGTATCAAAAGTGGCATCTGTGTCGTGTATCTAGTGAATAGACGGTGAAGCATGGTACTACTAGCAGTACACATTCTTTATTTAGTATTTCTTCTTAGGTGCATATAATATAAGTTAATTTCATTTTTCAATAAAATTTGTCGAAGTTATTTGATTTCTTCAGTAACTTCGAACTTCATTCACTTGCTTGCATCCATCCATAGATGATAGATCATAATGGACACTTTTTATAAACTGGTTTATCATTTTCTCAGATAAAAAAGGTGGACCCAAATCAGCAAATGAGATTAAATTGATTAATGCTGGGAAAATTTTGGAAAACAACAAGACTGTTGAGCAGTGCAGAACACCGTTTGGAGAGTTACAGAAAGGGGTAATTACTATGCATGCCATTGTACAGGTGCCTTTAACCAAGGCAAAAACAGGTAGTTACCCTACCTTGTTTTTCTCTATAGCTATATTTGTAAGAATACAATAAAGGTTTTTAATTTTTTTATCATTAGCCATACACTGTTAAACTTAATTCTCATCTAAGCTACTTGCCTACTTGATATTAGACCTTAAACTGGTAGTTGGAAGCCCGCAATTGTTGTTTAAGTACCATGAATAAAAAGAACAGGTAGTTAAAACGCATAAAGTCTTCATATTGATGTTTATTTTGAAGGTAACCTATTTGAGTTACAAAGTCAATCATGCATCCATTTAAAATTACTTTCATTGATAATTAAAGGGCAAATTACATTAGGATAGCAAGTAGACTGGCAACAAACTACGCTGCCACGCCTTTCTATTGAATTTGAAGCTGACCCATATATGTGGCAAGATTAATGTTTTCCTTTTGTTACGCCAATATTGATATGTTATGGTTCCGCCTATAATCTTATATCATTTCTTTTCATTGCACAAAGAAAATGTTGGAATGTTGAATAAAATACAAATATTTTAATTTAGATATTATTTTCCTGTGCCTGAAATTTGCCCTCAGATTATGTTTTTCTTTAAAGTTTCGGATAAATGATGCATATGTAATACATATAAGGTATTAAGGTTTTATACATCAATGGAGAATAAAATACTGTTTTGTTTTAAGGTGGCAACTCTTTCATTTTTGAATCTTCTGAGAATATTGCTTTCTATGACCTAAACAGAAAAGAAGATCGATGAAGCTTCAAAGAAAAACGGTTGTGCATGTACCATTTTGTAAGAGAATTTGAGTAATTTTATTCAGATCCAACCTGGCATTTGGCTTTAGATCTGAAGAAAATAATATGTAAGAAATGAAATACCACATTATTTATATGTTCTTGCTGGAGAAGAAATCTGGCTTAAAACAATTAATCTGTGTTATATTGTTACACGTTCTTTGTAATGTATGTAATATTTGTTTCTTAATACCATGGATTAATAAATCAAATTGAATTGATTATCACAATAACTCTAGAACTATATCTGCCCTTACCATAAACCCTTAGCTTAGCCAACAAGTAATATTGATTGTCGCCGGGTCATATCACATTTAATAGCTTCAGTTTCAATGAATACTTGACCTAGTAACTTAGGAAGGTTTTACTTTCTTTATGTTGTGACATAATATTTTGTTGGACATGAAGAAAGTCAAGTTTGTGACAAATTCATGAACCTATTATGTGCATTAACATAGGAAGGAGCAATAAGGGTGGAGGGGGCACCCTTCGGGGTAAGGGATCTTAGATAGTAACCTTAAGCAGGTACACCGCCGCCACCCCTAGGGTGTCTTGGGCGGTTACCATTCACGGATATAGTATATGTATTGAATGATTCGTTGGTGGAGTAAAGGGGTGGGGCCCATGGTTCTACGGTAGTTGAAAGGAGTGTTCGGGTTTAGAGTAAAAAATGACGTGACAATGCAACATGATTGGAGGGGGCTAGGGTGCCTTAAAGGAGTGCCACCTCCACCATAAGCTGATATTTTAGCCCATATATCAAAGAATAACTGATTTGGGTTGTGTTTTATCTCAAACCGGTGAAATGGGTCGAATCAACAATTCAAGGTCAAATGGGTAGAACACATAGAAAGTTACCATTATTTTATCACATATAACCATTTGAATTGTTTCATTCAAATTACCATTGTATGTGGAGGCCACTAATTATTCACTCTTTTTCATCAAACTATCCATCTCTTGAAACTATATGTAGGTTTCCCTTTATATCATGTCAACCTCTATAATTGATAGCTCAAAATTCTAGTAACTATTTTGTAATCATAATTCATGCAATTTTCATTTTTAATAATATTTTTTTTTTTGAAATAACAAAATATGTAATGAACAGAAATTGAGAGTGGCAATTAATATAAAACCAATTGGCATAACAAGAGTACTACTTGCCACAGATAGCAAGATCTTTCTTAGAGGGTCTAAAACTTAAAGGATACATAGTTATAAATGCATAGATTTGCTTCTCTTGACTTGACAGAGAACTCATTAGAAGTAAATGTGACAGCAGGCACATTGCATGCAGCAGATGTGCTCCTGATCAAGCTAGCCCTGCAGGTATTAACAACTGCAGCCTCTTTAGCACAGTTAATCCCATCAACCGAAGGTATATCCAGCTTGTACACTCCATTTCTGTTAGTAGTCCTGTTAACAGAAAATGTTATCTGCTCTGCAGTTCTTGGAGATGCTGCTTTAAATTTGCAGTCTATCCTCACCTCTGCCCCTGTTGTCACACATCACATATTACACACACATATAAAAATATACAAATGACTACCCTGTATAATCCCACTAGTAGAGCTATAGGTAGGGCCCAGAGAGAGAGTGTCTATCCCTGAGGATAGAGAGACTGCTTCTGTTTAGACCCTGACTCTATAAAAAGTTTTTTTTTTTTTTTTTTTTTTTAAATAATATAAAAAGAGAGGTAAGAGTGAAGTGAGTGAACCTGGTAAGAAGTAGCTGTGGGTGGAGAAAGAGTTGTTGTGGCAGGCGTCGCAATAGACGACGCCGACGACAGTGATGATGGGTATGGGGTGTTTTGAAGCATTGGCTTGTGAAGAAGAGAGAAAGAGTAGTGTGATTATTATCAATGAAAAGACAAGGAAATTGAGTGTGAGTGTGAGTGTGAGTGTGAATCCATGGATGGTTGTTAGGTGTGAGAGTGAGTGTGTCTGTGAAGATGTTAAAAAAGTTATGGATAGATTTGGAGAGGAAACAAAGACATGTGAATGTTATTTGGATGGATGTGCAACTGTGACTGAATGGTTTTCTGCTTTCTTGAATCTATTGGCATAAGGCTTTCTGTCACTGCTCAGTTTTAATCTCTTTTTTTCTTTATTTTTTTTTAATATAAAAGTATTTATAGGTCAAATGGTTATGCTCCCTAATATCTAAGAGCAGCCTCATGGGCACCTACTGAGCCTTGGTGAGGTGGTAGTGACTTGGACCAGATTCTTTAAAACTTCATGAGAGGGGAAGGAGTGAGAACTAGAGGGAGAATGTTTTTATTTTATTTTATTTTATTTGCTTGGGTTATAATAGTTCAAATTTATGATGAAATATAGTAAAATGTAGGGTGTAAACAAGTCAAGCCGGAGCTCAGCTCATTTAACTTAAGAGAGCTTGAGTTTGAGCCCGGTTTGTTTCACTCTCTTTTCTAAAGCTTGAGCTAGGTCATTTATTTAATGAGTTTCATCAAAGACTCAAGCTCGTCTAAGGTCTAAACTAACGGTTCTAATCGCATACACCGGAAAAGTGGGATGTGATTTCAATTAATCAAAATAATACAAAAAAAGATTATATGCAAATGCACATCTTTGTTCTTGCAAGTGATTTAGACGTGTTTAACTGTGATTTCTTTACTATTATCCATATTATTTTTACTGTATTAAAGCTAGTTGCATTTTTGTTATTTTATAAGTTTTTAGGTATATATTTGGTTGGAATTGATCTGAATGAAAGTTATTATATATTTGCTGACCTTTAATATGTTTTTACAAAATCAAAATACTTTGGTGACATGCGGATATATTATGCCATTTATCCATTGATCTTAGTATAGGGATGGCAAATGAACACAAACTTGACTTAGGACGGGTTTTTGAGTATGATACCGAGCATAAAATTATTTTTTTAAAATTCAAAGGTGTGACACATGTATAGTATTAGGTGGTAATTCAATCTGTTACCCAAAACATACATACATTACTGATTACCCCCAATGAGTTCTTATTAATAATACAGTAGCTTAAAAAATCATGCTATGGTCCACCAATCAAACAAGGGCTTTCTTGTCTTATAACCAGCCAACTGCTAAGTCATGGGGGGTTAGATTTCAATATATCCTATTGTTTTATTTGGGGAGCACACAATTCATTACAAAGAGCTCTCTGGGTTTAAATACCGGCATGTTTAGGTGATGGATGTTTTGTGGGACATCCTGAGAAGAGCTGAGATTTATGTAAAAAAAGGAAGCCCCTGTAAATTTTCTCATAGACCCTGCGGAAGGGAGATCCACCCTGCGACCAGCAGATCTGCTTTGTCTTTGGTTGGCATGCTTGCGTGGACCTCACAAGGGTATCTCCTTTGGTTGGGTTAAAGGAAGCAGGGTTTGTAGCTGGGCAAGCATCGAGAAAGGCGGATCGAAGAAAGTAGATAAACATGATAAAGCTTGCGCAGAGAACCAACATGTCTTTATCCCTTTGGCCTTTGATACGTTTGGTTCCCTAGCGCCAGAAGTTATTTATTTCTTGATCAGGGTCCAACGGGTCGTCCACAGCAACAGTTCATCTCCGGGGGCAAGGATTTGTCTTTGGTAGACTAGGGTTCGCAATTCAGAAAGATGTGGCGGCGCAACTTGTTGCCCGTCTACCTTCTATTGTGATGTAACTTTCGTATTTTGTTTTAATCTCATCAATAATAACATTTTACGATTAAAAAAAAAATATATAATGTAGCATATAATATAGGTGTGTAAAATAAAAAAAGAGGAAATCAGATTAGTCATTTTAAATTTTGAACTCACAAAATAACATAAACGAATGAACAATCATTTAACTTATGACTTCACCCGCTAAAATTCTCCCTTTAGTTATCATTCATTCATTCATTCAACACCACCCACTAAAACTTCCAACCACTACCCTTTCTCTATTGCAACATCTTCCTTTGATTTCCTTTATTCTGTATCTTCCTTTGAACTTCTTGATCCAATCACTCCTCGAGCTTTAAAAAAGAATGCCACTCATTTTTGGCTCATCTTAGCACGGGTTTTTATGCGCTCATTGACAGAACCAACCAAATGATACACAGTTCACGTTTTCTGAGAACTTTTTAGTTTTTAGTGAAAACCTTCTAGCGGCCAGGTAACGAACCAACTAAATGATGCATTGTAACAAAAATCACGTCTTGTTTTTATCCTTCCGGTGAACTTATGTGTCCACGGATAGAACCAACCAAGTGATGTCACTACATTGATAAGTAAGAAGTTCGAAGTTCTTAGTGAATACCAAGCAGTGGATCTAAAGTGATAAGTTAACAATTTAGGGGTGTTCAAGAAAACCGAAAACCAAATAAAAACCGTAAACCGAAAAAACCGATCCGAACAATGAATTTGGTGTTTGGTTTGGCTTTAACCGAAACCGAATTGCTAATTCGTGTTTGGTTTGGTTTTTTGTTCTACATTTTTTTTTAATTTGTTTAGTCGGATAGCCGAATAAACCAGTAAACTAATTAATTATTAAATAAAAATAATAATATTTAATAAGCCATATAATTGAAGGGAAAGTTATTCTTAAAGCTGAATTGAAAAAATCAATTCATAGAGTTAGTTTGACGACTGATACATGAACGTCTTTGCAAATAATCAATTATATGTGTTTTCACTGCACATTATATTGATCAAAATTGGAGTTTTACAAAAAAAAAGTAATAAACTTCTAATAAGACAATGAATGCGGACATTGTTGATGATACATTTCTAATTCTATGATGTTAATGTTTGTGTGTAAGACTATTTAACGGATTTATTTTTTTATTTTGCTTTTAAACTTTCTTTTACAATATATTGTGTGGTTTATTTTTTGTTTATATTAATTGCTAACTTTCTACACATATTTCGGAACACAAATGTATAGAGAAAAAAAACTTTGGTTCAATTCGGTTGAATTTGGTTGAAATCGGTTTTGTTTGGTTCTAAACCAAAACCAAACCGAATTCAATTTGGTTGAATTTGATTCGGTTTACATATTCCTAATTTGGTTTAATTTGGGGTACAAAATTTTGAAAACCAAATAAACCAAGTAAACCGTAAACCAATAAACACCCCAGTTAACATCCACCCAAACCACTAACCACTATATATCTTATGTTTCGTCTGTCAGTAAGTTTGTTTTCTTAAACCTGTTTAGACACCCGGAGTGGATGGGCGTGATGCGCCATGTGGCACTTGTGAGACCCGTGTGTGAAGGGTGAAAATTGTGGGGAGTGGAAGGGGGGGGGGGGATAAATATTATATTTGTTAAAAAAAAACCTGACCAATCAAAATGCTCCACCTCGCTTCAAGCCCGCCCCCCACCCATGAATTCTTCAAGCCATCTTCATGCCCTTTGGCGGTGGTGTAGAGGGCTTGGAGAGGGCTTCAAGCCCCTCCTTCCCGCCCCACTCCCAACAGTCTTACCTATTGTTTTAAATGCACACTAAAAGTTTAACTGATCGAAAATTTTGGCTGAAAGGTACGTCCTTATCACTATGGGACCCATGAATCATGAAATTATTAAATTCAAACAAAAAGAAAGATGTTTACGAACAATCATTTCGACCTATACCAACAAAAACAAAAGTTTAACATGTTTACATGTTATGCCATTTTACAAAGAAGCATAGATATAATAAATTACTAATACTTCTCCTTTTATTTTTTCTTTAAAGTTGAGGTCTTGTAATTAGTTCATCTTTGGGAAGAATTTTTTTGAAACTACATTATTCTCAATCACTTTAATCATTTCCAAGATCAGCTGTGGCTTTGATGAAGATGAAAGCGATGATAAAAGCTCTGCATGAAGCTCATGCAGCAATGGAGGTGAAATCTCTCCTATCTTTTTTATGTGTTCAATGGCAACAGAAGCTCTCCTGCATCAGCAAGACATTTTAGCAACAGCATGTTTGACTTCGACTTTCCGATTGTAGACGTGTAATCATGAACCAGGTGCGAAGCAGCGACAAATTGACCTGCAACAAAATAATCAGTTTTGATCAAAGGTGACAAATTTGTGTCGGTTGGTTAAAAGTAAACGGGTCAAATAGTTCAAAGTCGCCTGATAATAAAACAATCGTAGATTGTTATTTAAATATTAAATATTTGTAATCATATCCGACACATTAAAACGATTGGAGAAAAATGTTTTTCGGGTCTACCTTGCCGCGACCATACAAAATTAACAATTTTGACCCGAGTCCATTACCCGACCCGCCCCTATAGTGCACCTATAGTTTGGATCTTCACCACCCTTTACACAATGATTTTGTTACTACTATATAAGCATGGCGAAGCTTGAGCGGAAATTTCAGGGGGTTGGAAGTCACCGCTTACACGGGGTCGAAACCCTATAAACCAAAAAAATTCTATACGTATACGATATAATCAGAACTTCTGAGCGAAAATTTCGGGGGGGTCGGGCGCCCCTCCCCGCCCCTATAAAGCTACGCCCTTGTATATAAGCACATGAAACCATAACATACCTTTATTACAAAGATAAAGGATGAATTTTTCCAATATAGTCTTTGCAATCTCTGAGTCTTGTTCAAAACACTTTTGAAGACTTCAACAGCAGTTCCAAATTGATTTTCTTGGCAGAAACCTTTAATTAGTAAGTCATATATCGTTGCATCGGGTCGCATACCTCTTTCCAACATGTGACAGAGTAGCGTATGCGCTTCTTTCACTTGACCTATGTCTAAGAATTTTGTGACTAAAATGTTGTAAGTCTGCAGATCGGGTTCACACCCATTCGCAAACATTTCATCCCACAACCGTTTTGCTGGACGGATCATATCTTCTCTACAACAAGCCTCCATAACATAATTATAAGACGAAAATATCCGGACCCAATCCTTTTCTCTTCATTTCTTGAAGAACCTGATAAGCTTCTCTCACTTTACCCGCCGTGCAAAAGAAGGAAACCATCACATTGTATCTCTCGATGTCAACGAAATACTCTTTTTCAGATAAGATCTTCGAAACGTCTATCAATTCATCATGTTTTCCATGTTTACACAAGTTTCTACCCAAATTGCTGAATGTAAGAAGCGTGGGGAGTCTTTCTTTCGCAATCAAGTATTTAAAGAACATTAACCGCGGAACAAGGGTCCTCTGAAGATACTGATCCTATTAGCGCATTAAGAACATCCTCCTCAATTGGGAAATTACCCTTAACAATAACTTCACCCAAATCTTTAGCTTCACAAATCAATCTCCCGAAATCAACTGAAATATAAAATCTCTATAATCACTCGATCTTGGCGCAACTCCAAGCTTTCGCTTCATCTTTAACACAACCTCCACATTCGCCACGTCTCCAACTGCTCTTAACGCTTCCGCAACAACTCTATACGCCATAAATCCGCTTTACAATCTCTCCTCCTCAACACATCCAACATATTCATCGCCTCACGCACCCTACCCCAGAAACACAGCCCGTTCACAACCAAAACCGCAACTATCGACCCGTTCACACCCCGATCCTGCCTCTTAACATCATCCAACAACCTCAAAATCTTACCCACTCAACAGTCCTACAAGCCCTCCACAAAAACACACCAAACCCAACCGTACTTAACCGAACACCTCTCTCAAGCATTTCATCAAACACCTGGTGTGCATGAACCAAATATCCACCAGAACACAAACCCGCCAATAAGAATTAAGGTATCATCACCAACGTCATAAACCAACGACCCAACATCCCTATATAACATAAAAGCATCCAGAGGCTTTTACTAGCTATATATGAACAAATAACCGAACGGTAAACAGACCCATTAAGTTGAACTTTATAAAACTTTATTTGCTTCATGAGTCTGTTAATAGCATTATATTGGCGGGAAATGGAAAGGGTTTGAGTATGGATTGGTACGAGAGAGAGGTGTGGGTAAAACCCGGTTGTTGAGAGGCCCAGTCGAAGAAACCGAGTGCGAGTGAGTGGTGATGGATAAGGAACGGGCGTCGATGACTCGGGAAACGAGTGCTGAGTTGAGCGAGTTGCGGAAAC